>JAMXDD010000008.1:39230912-39251980 GCA_024733475.1 Syzygium grande | reverse complement strand
AAGCCAAAATCATGATATTTATGAAAATTTATAAGTAATAACCAAAGTTTTGAGGAAAATTAGCATCTTTCAAGAAAAAGTTACTATTGTTACACCCAACATAATAGACATTTCTAGTTGGGACCCTAGTTGGTCGTTTCCGTGGTCCTCTCATGTTTAGTAGGTTGAACTTCCAATTCCGTTTCTACTGCGGTGGCATCTGTAACATAGTATTCTGATCTAATTAACCAATAGTTCGAAAAAAGATGGGCATTCATGGATCCAGATAAGCTCTCAAACATTCCAGGAGGGGAAATAAAGCACCTGTATTCATTACTATGATGGGCAGCTCCCATTCAAAAGGCTCGAGGCAATGCAATCTGTTTAAAGAACGTCCCTGTTGCATCCATATCCCAGATATTTGGTTCGCATCCCACACCATTGCCAAAATTATAGTGAAGCTCCTGGTCATTTAAAGCATCAGGGGCATGAGAAATTGTCATCGCAAATGAAGAGCGAACAAAAGGATGACATTGACATAAAAGACACGAACATGCGAAATGGATATAGGCATGATGAAAAACAAGAAGTGTGCAACATTACTGCTACCAGTTTTTCCAGCGTATAGGATGTTACTTTTGATAGGATCAAGGCCATAAAGCCACCATTAGATTGAGATATCTATGTATTAGCATCTCAATTGACAAACAAAATTGAATATAGTTACATGGAAATTCATCATCTCAACATTGGTGTCCTGGATTTGAGAAAAAGTAAAAATCTTAGGATGGTGCCTCTAGTGGTTTATTAATTTCATGACATAATAAGTGGACATAGGCTACTAAAAATGCAATCAAAACCACATGGACATGAGTAGTTGCCATGATCAATCAATTTTTAGAAGTGTTATTCCACATTTGTTGAATAAAGGGTTTCATCAGGGGTTATATACATGCAATCTTCCTCTAACTACTAGCTTAAGCATTTTGGTGAAATTTTTACTAACAAGTAATGAAGTTCCTTTTTATTATGCATGAATGAATGAAAAAACACATAATAAACATCCTGTGTTCAAGGAAAACAACCTTAATAGAACCTGGAAAAAGTTAATACTCCTTTTGCATGAGAACATATTCATATCATGTCAAGGATGAAGAGTCTTACTGTGACTAATGATGTATAATGAAATGCAATGTATCAAGGCATTTTCCCACTAGGATCACAAGCATGATGATGCTGAAGCATTGCATTCGCTTGGTCAACCAATTTCCCTGAGATTCCTTGAAATTAGATAGAAAACGATAAGACATTACAAGGAAAAGGCCCAAGACAAATTGAAAATACTAATGTGAAGTGGGTACTCTTGATTAAAAATTACATTTGTTATATTTACTTTTACTAGGTAACATGGATGATCTCCAGAATCAGATCTTTGTCGTGCTGCCATCAAGCAAATATTCTTTGTAATTCTACAGGGGGCATATGTGTTGTTCGTCATTCTGGTATTCTTATTGTGTAAATTGTAATAAAAAACACCACTTATCTCATCAGGATTCAAAGACACACATCAAACTTTTGAGCAAACGATAGTAAAAGAACATGACTAGTATCTTCCAAGTCAATTTGCACTAACAATGTTGGCAATGAATTATTCATATGTCAAAAGTACACATGCAGTTGGATGTCCTCGCTTCTAATGCAGTGTCAACCACTAAAGCTCTGCCATAAACAGCTAGGTGACACCCAAGCTCTGAAGATTTATTTCCCCACCATCAGCCTAGCCAAAATGGCACACATTTCTGGTTGAAACCACAACTGGTTATTTCAGGAGTGAATTTCTAATTCCGTTCAGTTGGCAGCTGCAACAAAACATTCTGATTTATTAGTAGTTTTCAAGAAGGTGGCATTTATAGATCTAGATCAACTCTCAAAAATTCAAGGACTGAAGCAAATCAACTTTCTGGCTCCCTGTTGATTACTTGTTTTTATTCAAAAGACTTGAAAGCAATGCAGTTGATTTATGGACATTCTTCCAATTCCTGGTTTGGATCCGACACTATTTTCCACAATATAGTGAACATCCTCTGTTCGTTTAAAGCCCCTGAGCCATAGACATTGCCATCAACAAACAATGAATGAACTAAAGGAGGAAATTGCAAATGATATTAAGGTAAGAATTTGCGAGATGATTAATCAAGGCATAAGTAGAACAAGGAAAGAGTGGCCACATGATTTTTACCGGGTTTTCTACCGTTGATGACAATACTTTCGGCATGATCAATGCCATATATCTACCTTCAAAAATATTATTCTTTATTTTGGCACATCAAGTGGTGGACAAAGTTTAGACGGATCCATTGAGATTCTTCAACTTGACATTAGTGTCCTGGCTTTGAGAAAATCCAAAATACATATTATGGTACCTTCACAGCCTACTTCCATGACAAAATAACAAATTGCTAAAATGCAATCAAAATCACATATCCAAGGGTAGTATCCAGAATCTGTCGGATAGTAAATTTCTTTTCTTCATCCTTCTGCATAAAAAGGACAACCACATAGTGCAAGAAAACCGACTTTGACAGAAGTTGGAGAAAAGTATTACTTTATTTACACAAGCGCAGATAGATACCATCTCGAGGATGAAGAGTCTCTTACTATTTGACTGAAGACATCTAATATACTTTTGGAGTCATCCTGATCTTTTTATTCTCATCATGACCACATGCCAGATAACACTGAAGCATTACATTTACTTGCTCAAACAACTTCCCTCAGTTCCTGGAATTAAGACGGAAAATCATCACACGTCAAAGAAAATCTCCATGCAAACTAAAAATTCTAATGAAAGCAGGTAATCTCAACAGAAAAATGGCAGTTTACCTGCTGTATTTACGTTTAGAAGGAGACTTCGGCAATCTCCACAATTAGATCTTTGTCGTGGTGCCATAGCTTGAATCTTCTTCGCATCTCTTTCATGCATCACATTGTATCCAGTACTATCAAATGTAAAACCTAACTTAAGCAACGTTGAAGAAAAGTTTGGGATCAGTGGGATAAACACATAACGCAAGAGAACCAACTTTAATAGCACTTGAAGAAAAGTATTACTTTATTTACACAAGCAGTCGAGGATGAAGAATCTCTTACTATTTGACTAAAGACATCTAATATACTTTTGGAGGCATTATGATCCTTTTTATTCGTATCATTATCACGAGCCAGATAACACTAAAGCAATACATTTAATTGCCCAAACAACTTGGAACTAAGACGGAAAGTCATAACACGTCATAGAAAATTCCCATGCAAATTGGACATACAAAAGAGCGTGGGCAATCTCGACAGAAAAGTGGCAGTTTACCTGCTATATTTACATTTAGAAGGAGACTTTAGCATATTCCAGAATCAGATAATTGTCATGGTGCCATAATTTGAGTCTTCTTCACAATTCTTTCATGCAGTGTCCTCGACTCAATCTTTTTGTTGTCACTTACATCGCATCGTATCCAGTACCATCAGACATAAAATCTAACTTTAGCCTGGAAACCTTAGTCAGCTTTTTGTTGCTTTTTCCCTCTGGAATTAAGTATCCAGTACTATCAAATGACCTGTCACATGCTAAAGAGTCTGGTGATTTGTGGCTGACACCCATCCCTATCAAAGCGTTCCAGGGATTCTATCTTATCATGGAAGTGAATTTCAACTAAGTTTTGGCAATTATTAACAATCAATTGCTTCAGATCCTTCGAATTTGAAAGGTTCAGTCGTTTAATGTGCATGAGCGCAGAGATATTCAACACTTCCAGGGATTTCAATTGGTCAACGCCTCGCAAATTACCAAGATCATCCACCTTTTCATCACGGCTTTGCATGTCCGAGTGTCTCAACGACTCTAAATCTTCAAAGTCGTTGAGGTTGGATAACTCTGTGCTTATGGATACATTCAAGTTTCTTAGGGATTCTAAAGCTTCCAGGCCATCCAATTCCTTTAGCTCATACCATTGCAAGAGCTCTAATTCCAACAAAATTTCAAATTGGGGAAGATTTAAGAAGTTTTCAAATTGGGACATTTCCAAATGCGAAGCTTCCCTATGCCTGAGGGAAGCGCTGGAATGCTTTGAAGAGACATGCAAGAGTCAAGGGTCAGCTTCTTTAGATGACTTAGGTCAGAAAGCGATGGTAGCTCCTGGCTCTTACAGGTGAGCTGCAGGGATAATAAGCTAGAAGGAGGTTGTGGCAATGATTGAAGCTTACTACAGTAAAGTAAATCGAGGTGGTCGAGAGTAGAAAGCTCAGAGAGTTTTTCTGGTCTTCAAGCCAGCGAGAAATTTTTGCTCTACCTAAACGAAGGGTCTTTAGAGAAGACAATCCACCTATATCTTCAGGAATTTGTCCTTCCAGTTTATGGCAGCCTGAGGCATCTAACTCTTGGAGGCTTTTCAACTTTCCAATAGTGCTGGGTAGCTTTCCTATCTCACTATGGGAAATCCTGAGGATTTTCAATTTGTTCAATTCCCCAATGGATTCGGGTAATTCCTTAATCCCTGTAGATGACAAGTCCAGCTCAACCAACTCTCCCAACTTCCCAATTGAAGAAGAGATCTCTTTCAACATGTAGCAGCGCTCTAACGACAATCGCTGCAATTTCCCAAGGGCCTTGATGGAGTCCGGAAGTTCTGGTAATTTTTTACAGGTTTTCAAGTTCAGGGTCGACAAACTTACCAGACTGCTTATTGAGCTGTCAACTTGAGTCAGTAGACGACAACCCACAGCACTAAGCGTCGTCAGCTTCTTCAAAGATCCTATACTTCGAGGAATTTCTTTTATATCAGTCTCATCTAGGAAAAGTTCCTCCAATTCTTTTAGTTCACCCAATTCTGCCGGTAGCTCTTCGAGACTCCCACAGTACCTTAGGTTCAAGGAAACGAGGTGCTTGACTTTTCCGATGGTAGGGTTGAATTTCTTCAAATTCTCACAATTTTCCAGGATTAGCATCTCTAAATTTTCAAATGCAGAGAGATCAGGGGTACTCACTAAATGTGAGCACCACGAAAGATTGAGAACTTTCAACCTCTCCATCTACAAGAAAGAACATGTTCCGAGATTAGCTGTTGGAAATAAAATGATTTATCATCAAAAAGAAACAAAAGAGAAGCCTTTCTCATCTTTACCTTCATTGAATTCCATCCTTCCCAGTTTTCATTAATATAACCACCTGATAAATCAAATATTAGTAATTTCTCCAAAAGAACATTGGTCGCTTTGGAAGAGTCAGGACACATCTTCCACTCGAGCCATCTTAATTCGGAAAGTGAATCCTCAAATTCTCCAACAGAATCCACTTCACTCAGACAAAGGAACTTCAGGTAAGGCATTGTTTTAAAGCTTTTTCGCTCCATGAACTTGCTTGAACCATTTTTGTCCAGACGTAGTGCCTCAATATTTCTATTTTCGTCCTACAAAAAAATTGAGGATAGTAAATATTAGCATGTAGCATTCCCCAGTCTCGACATGAATAAAAAAAAAACTATGCATTTTTTTTTACTTTACGATATTATCTTACTTAAATGATATTTGAATAAGTAAATTTCCAACCCTGGGCGGCGCTAGGATCTTCAACTTGCAATATAGAAAGAAGCAGTAGCAAAACTCCTAGAAAATGATCTTAAGACAGCAAAAGAAAAAAAAATAGATAGAGCTAATAATACACAATTTTTTAATACCCCTTTTCTGAGCCTGTTAATTATCCATCAAGAGATGACCTGTAGTCAAGAGTGCAAACTTTTCATGAACTAAAGGCCAAAATTGGATGTCGCTTTTACCAACAAAATGCTAACAGTATGTTGACACTGGTCAAAGATCTAGAGTAAAAGAACAATAAGAATAATAATGAGGGACTACCATTAGAGAACATGGGAGAGGCCCAAAGTAGACATGATTGTTACCTTGCTCCGTTGAACTGTTATGGCTTCCTCATCCCATAGTCTGCTACAATCCCAAGGCTTCTTATTTGCTGGGCGGGCGATAGCTTTGCCTAAATCTCTCAATTGATCATGCATTCCCAACTTATTGTTATCATCAACAATTATTGATGAACGGTTAATTAGCACTTTCAATCCGATACTTGGGAAAAATTTGAGATCATCCCACAGGTAGGTGGCAATTCTTTGGTCAATTCAATGAAAAAGCATGCTATGTCTAGAAACATTTGTTGTTCCTCATATCCCAAGGAATCGTAACTTATCTTCAACATTTTTTTGTACATCCTCATTAGGCACCTTCCTCAATTTCTCTAGCGTCTCTATCCATATGTCCTTAACTTTTCCTTTGAGAAGTGAACCTACAATCACGAGAGCTAAGGGAAGCCCTCCTATGGTCTCAACAATATCACTAGAAAGAGCAGCAAAGTCTCTTGGAGGTTGCTTTTCTTCAAATGCATTTCTATTAAACAGAAGCAAAGAGTCTTTGTGATTCATTTTTGAGAGTTCATACATTTTATATCCAGGCTTCAAGAGGTCCTTATCTCGACATGTAATAATGATTTTACTTCCCGACCCTAATTCACAACCTCCAATCAATTTATCGAGGTGGTCTTGACAATCCACATCATCAAGAAGAATAAGTACCTTCTTCTTTGCACAACTAATTCGGATCATGTTAATCCCTTTCTCAGGATCACGCACTATACCAGCAGGACATTTTGTTATATCTGAGATAAGTAGAGATTGAACATGCTCCAGGCCCTTGCTTTTAATTGTTTCTCTAGTATCTTTGAGAAAGCTGCGGCACTCAAAATTGCCAAAAATATTTTTATAGATGAAGGTAGCCAGAGTTGTCTTACCGATGCCTCCAATCCCATAAATCACAATAGTTTGAATTTCGGAAGAAGCAGTATCTGCCAATCTCATAACGTTAGCCAGGTGATCATCGAATCCAACCAACTCCCCAGGAAGAGGTGGCTGAAAATCATGTTGCATCATGCGCGTTATTATTTCTACGAGTTCATTTACTAATTCCGCTTCACGCCTGTCAAACAACACAACAGATGAGAACTCATTAATGGCTCCACTAAACAAGAATTAAGGATGATAACTAGAAAAATGCTTCTTCTGACAAGGATCAGTTAAACCAAGGTAAACGACGTACCCACTAGCAAATTTCTCTGATTCGAATATTCTACAATCAACTACTTCTCTGAGCGCTTCCAGCCCTTTCAGCTTGACATCCTCCTCCTTAAAAGGACGCTTTTTTTCTTTGAAGGCCTTACCAAAGGCCCCCTCTAGTTCTCGCACCTCAAAGGGTTTCACCTTGTACAACACGGGTAAGACTATTTGTCCACTGGTTTTCTTACACTCCATTATCTCAATGAGCTCGCGGAGGCACCATTCACTAACAGCATACTTTTCCGAGATGACTGGGATTGAAACCTTAGACTGCCTGATTGCACTAACAAGCTTTTCACCAATGTCCTCGCCGAAGGGGAGGTCGTTATCATCTCTGAACACGAAGTTAGGATGGAACTGCAGGCCCACATCTCGGAGTTTATGGTAGAGGTGATCGACGAAGCCATTGCGAGTATCAGGGCCTCTGAAGCTCAAAAATACATAGTAATTGTTTCCAATCACAGAGGTGGAGGAAGCAGATGGCCCAGAATCACTTCGTTCTGGTGAGGTCGAGGAATTAGAGGCTCCAGGAATAGCCCTCCTATTCTTATTGCCAAAGAAGTACCCAGCCACTAAGAAAAGAATGGGTGTGAAATAATGCCAGAAAAGTCTCATTTTGATCTTTCGGAGGGCGGGGGAAGGTACAATGGTTTCCTCGTCAACCAAGAAGATTACTCGACTACTGTGGATAGTTTTGAGCACGAAATGAATACTCTCTGCACCACATTTATAGTGTGGCTGGGAAAGAGTTAAAAAGGAAAAGGAGGCAAGGTATATGCCTTGTCTCCTACTTTCGAATATTCAGGAATCAACCATTTCGATGCCTTGCCTCCTCCTTTTCCCTTTCCCTCCTCACCATTTCTTTATTCGGGAGAAGTGATTACAATGAACTTACATAATTGATGTAATTAGACAATAACTGGTTAATCGACCTGGACTTAGTAAAGTCATTGCCTTCTACGAATTATCCGGTGCGATCATTCCATTCACTACTCCTAGGGGGCCTTTCCTTTTCACTTCTATTAGTATTCCTCTGTGCATTCTTAATCATTGCCTTCTAGACATTATCCAGGAGTTTGTGCATCAAGAAGCAGCAAGTCTTATATGCATGCGATGCATATGAACCCTTTCCACCTCAGCCATTAGATCATGTGAGTGTCCATATTATTTATTAGCTGAGATGAAGTGGAGGTTCACATGGCCCATAAAGTACATACAAGAATTTTAGTACTAAGCCTTGCCAACTACTTCAGGCAAATAAAACTGGTAGCGGTTCTTCATCTATTCTAATCAGAAGCTATTGGTATTTGGACAGTACTCTCTCTGTTTAATTGGGACCATGAGAAGAAGCCTCCTTGTTGCCCAAGGAGGAAAAAAAAAAAAGTTTCCTTGTTAAGCTGGACTTACTTACCAAATTGCAAAGCTTTTTGAATGAGTTTGGACTATGTAATACATGAATGGTTTGATTAATTGAGGAAGAGGGAAAGCAGGAGGCAATGCATGTGTGAAGTGATTAGCCTGAGAGAAATATTAATCTTGCTGTTGATCGGAAGTCTTTGCCTTCTTGTGGACCTCGGCCCTAAATTTGCAGTGAAAAAATGCACATCTATCAAGAGGAGAAAAATTGGCAAGTTAATTAAAAATTGAGTAGATTTAGTCTTTCGAAGGGCATAAGAGGCTCAACTGGTGAAGTGGAAACCAGGAATTCAATCATGTATTTAACTTTTAGGTAAGATGAGGATATGCAATCCCCATCGTTAGATTGATGAGAGTTCTACAGCTTTGATGAAGATTATACTTATATAAGAAAAGGATCTTTCTCTGAGTTCCTCTAAAGATCTTTGTGAGTCTAAGACGCTGTTAAAGATGGGATCATGCACGTGCTTGTCAATGACTGAAAATGAATTCTTTAGTCATTGCCTTCTTGTAAGGGAATCACCCTGAGGCCTCAAGGAAGATGAATTATTCCTTTTGGCTCTTTATATATTTTCCATTTCTTTTTGGAAAATTACAGCGAACTAATATAATTGATTTTTTTAGAAAATAAACTGGTTAATCGACCTGGACTTAGCAAAGTCATTGCCTTCTAGGGCCATTATCCGGTGCGATCACTCCATTCACTGCTCCAAGGGGCCTTTCCTTTCCACTTCTGTTAGTATTCCTTTGCGTGTTCTTAATCGTTGCCTTCTAGACATTATCCGGAGTTTTGCATCAAGAAGGAGCAAGCCTTATATGCATGCGGTGCATATGAGCCCGTACCACCTCAGCCATTAGATCAGTGTCCATATTGGTTCTCAATAACAACTTTAGTGTTTCCTCTTGACTAAAAATTGGATTGTTAATTGACTTAAAAAATTCCACAGTCAGTTGCCATCTCTTAGTCCTCACTCCTCACATTGGAAGCATGCTCCCTGCTGGCTTTAACAACCACACCCATTACTTCTATTGGCTCTCAGGAGTCATCATTTCTTCCTCCGCGGGATTAGTCTCTGTTTTCGAGGCATTGTCCGGTGGCAGTTCTATCTTAGTGCTGAATGGAGTCAATACACATGGGAAAATGGTATCGTTCATATTGTTGTCTTTTTGGTCCACGACATTAATATTATTTCTAAAAGTAAGGAAAAATAGAAAGAAATGAATGTAATAGCTATACTGCCTATACACCTATGCTATGCCCGCGTGAAGACCTAATATAAAAAGACTCCCCCTCGACGTGTGAAGAACCAATATAAAAAGACCCGCACGTATATAAAAAGACCAAGACCTCCCGCGTGAAGACCTAATATAAAAAGACTCCCCCTCGACGTGTGAAGAACTAATATAAAAAGACCCGCACGTATATAAAAAGACCAAGACCTCTTTATTTTCGATTTTAATTTTTTTGCATGCGGAGTAAGTCATTCCATTCTCGCGGGTTTTCATCTATTTTCAACCCTGCAAGAAATGCTTTTAAAAAGACACCATTATTGAAAGAAGATGATGATAAAGCCATATGAGGCACTCATTGAAAAGTGTTTAGGAGTACCACTTAATGTTTATTTCATTAGAGAAACTGATTGCATTTATTTTAGAAGTATGCATGAGACATTTTTGTTGACACTTGATTTTTGGTCAAATTTTCAATTTTACGCAAGAACCATAAAATTAGGATTAGGTACCTTGGCCATGCTTGTGAACCCATTTCTGAACCAAAAAATATTTTTTTTATATTTTTCTTTAATTTTTCCTCAATTTCTTTCGTCTAAACATGAGAGAAAAATCAAGAAAAATTCCACATAAAGTCCAAAAATTTCTCAAAAATAGTCATTAGTCTTATTTTAATTCCAATGTCAGCCCTGCAACTTCAATTTTACAAAATTTCAATTAAGGATATTTTTCCCCAAATTTAGGTAATTTCATATCCTAATTGAACCAGAAATACAATCAATTCATTTCTAAACGTTTTTAGGCTATAGTGTCTTCACAAAAATTTATTCTAGGATCTTGAATTTCATATTGGTCAGTCCAATTTCATAATTCGAAGAAGATATTAAAAAGTCCCAAATTTAATTGAAAATTAGGGTTCTTAGGACCTAAATTGGGGTTTTCATTCATTGAACATTTTTTATTGAAGCTCATACCTTCCCTAAGGGTAATCGACCATGGGGAATCCAATTTTGGCCTTAGATCAGAAAAATTAGGTAAGTCAGACCTCCAATTGAATAAAAACCCACTTGACCCGAATTCAAATTTGGGATTTTTTGGGCTTAATTGAGATAAAAACTCAAAATGATCCCATTTTTGGAAGAAAAATGTGTTAAGGAATTGAAATTTGGTCAAAATCATGAAATGGGTCAAAATTGGGTTCAATTTGCAATTTTTGACCAACCCGAGTCTGCCAGGTCGGTCGGATCCAACCCGACCCAACCCGAATCATCATCTTCCTCACCTGGCTCAAGCGCGTGTGGGAAAGAGGAGTATCGAGCAAGTTGGTCCCGCCGGTTCACCGACTTAGATTTCTCAATTAGGCACGTGAAAAACAACGGTGGACAACTGGAGACCTCCAACTATCACCGGAGATTAGTACTAGGTAAATTACTTAATTTGTCACTTTCAACGATATTCAAAATAATCAAGTTTTTCAAATCCCAAATGGATTTAGGTAATTCCCAAATGCCAATCCATAACAAGTTTAGCCCGTCAACAATTCCAACTTCCCAATTGAATCGGGGATTAATAGAGACAATAATCAACTAGGGCATGATGTGTGTCCTTTGGAAACCTCGTTTCTCAAGTGATTTGACGCTTTCTGGAAGTCTATATCAATTGAAGCAGTCTCTTAAGTTGTGGGTCCACAAATTTACCAAATCGCTAATTGAGTCGGGAGGTCCAACCGGTAATTTGCAATCAGAGACATCAATCATCTTCAACTTCTTCAAATTAACATCATTTTTCCTCTCTAGATATATTTTATTCTGTAACCAATCAATCTATTTAAAGGTGAGGCGACACGTCACGTAATTTCGTAGGCTAGGATTGTATTTTGTGGGTTCCTCTTTTTTTCCTAGAAAGTGCCTCACTAGTGTTTTCTTTTCATTTTATTTGCCAAGGACTTTTATGGTTTTCTCTGACATTGACTAGTAAATATGCAAGTCCTCCGTAGTGCGTTCGGAGTAGCTCGGTATATCATTATGTATATTGGCGACAATGACTTCATACCTACCTAATTTTCGGTTGGCCTTACCGACATTTTCGGGAAAATCCATCTACTTGTGTTTCAAAAATAAGAAAACCATAAAACAAGAAAAGAAAATAAAAAAGGGAAGATGCATATACAAAAAATTGATTGATTGATGATCTTCAATGGACCTTCAACAAAAGAAGAAATCATAAATAAAATTGATCTAGCCCTACAGAAATAAGTGCGTGCTGGTCGAAAGGGAAAAAGGGCAAAAGAGATAAGTTGCTAGTGTAACGCCGATAATGCCGTTGACTACGATACGCGTGGGTCGACGGCATGCTATATGTTAAGCCTTGGTTCAAGAGCCATCGCTTGGTGTGGCAAAAGACAGCCAACTGAGCTGTTGTTGACGACAGAAGCCGAGCATTGAGCCACGGCCATGGCAGCTCAAAAGCACACATGGTTAGTACAATTACTAAAGGATCTGCACCAGAAGATTGATGGACGCCTCATGAGACTACACAGTGACAATCAATCAGGGATATAATTGGTAGATAACCTAGCGATTCATATAAGAACAAAATACATGGAAGTCCACTGTCACTTTGCGGGTGAGAAAGTGTTCCATGAAGAGATTGAAATGAATTTCATTAGGACGAATTTACAAGTCGTTGATATTTTTACGAAGGGACATATCGAGATCCCTCGTGGAATTTCAAAAATAGTTGGGCATCACAAGCAGTATTAAATATCGACGTTGGATACTCACACTGATATCACCCGACTTGTAATAGTACCGAACAGACATAGTGGGAGGCATGAAATGAAGCTTTCTTTGGCCAAAATAGAGAGCAGAAAAAGCACCGTATCAAATATTATAGCAGCTTTTCACAGATTTCGAAACAGGAAGCGTTTATAATAACAATTTCAAAGCTCCCGTTCTCTCTGAGTTAAGGCCAATACTGGAAAATTTCAGTTTCTCCAACGAGAGTTTGGATCCCTTTCAAGTGGTGTGCTCTGTCAATCTTGTGACATCTTTGGATTAATTTACTGGAGATATTGTCTATTTTAACTCGTCTCATACCAAGCCTCAACTCTAAATTTAACTATTTTCACAATTATTGCCCATGACAAATCTTTGCCTTCTCCTACATCTATCGAGTTTTTGGACTTCAGTAAAGAGAGCGCAAGACTCATCAAAGTGAAAAACAAGAAGAATTTAATTGCTGTTGTCTAAACCTTTTCAAGCGTCAGCACAAAGCAAATAACCGTTCGCTGAAAAACGACTCCTTCCATGGTCCCTAGGCGATGAAAATGGAATGGGTTTTGGCGAGCATGTTAGCCGTTCGATTAAGAGAGGAAGCTGTCGACTATCAGATGCATTCTGTAAGCTACTTGCTCGGTTAGTCCAGTTAGGAACATTCTAGGAAAACTACATTCCTTCGCAGAGACGTCACTAAGAAAAAGTACCTTCAAAGTAGCAAGCACTTCATAAAAATTATCATTCGTGAAAAGTTATTAATGATGAAAACCTCAATGTCATGGGCACTCGTAGAGAAGTACGATCTCATTCTCATAAGCAAATGTTATCTACCAGCGATAGATAGATCCCTCGCTAATATGAGCACAACGAGGAAAACCACAATTTTATTGGTAAAATTACTAACCGTGAATATCCCCAAAGGTACGAGCATTTGAGGAAAAATCACCATCTCATAGTTTCCTTGGCCAAGAAATCGCACAAGTCCTTTATTTAATTGATGATTATCCAAAGTTATGTCTTTCAAGGGGTAAAATTGAAATGAATCTTTTATGTCTGTCTTCCAATCTTTTACGCATGTCATTCACACACGAAATCATGTGTGCTCGAGTTTTAATGTAGTCAGAAAAGAAGGAAATGAATTTTCCCAGTTGGTTTAGCCAAAGACAAAATTAGGTGGGTTTCACGCACTACATTCAAAATTAACGCAACTTGAAATTTTAAACTCGGTTCTTATCATACTTTAATCACAATGATGAAGACACATTGCAAAGTTGGCAAGAAAAGAACTTGCCCAGCGACATCAAATTGACCTCAATCAATTTTTTATCCCAAAGAAGTTTTTGTTTAATGTTTTCTTTTGGGCTAACTTCCAAGCTGTCGTTCGGTGGCCGTTAACCAATTAAAACTGTATCTTCCAAGGGATTCGAATCGTTATTACGTGTGTTTTTGTTGACTGATTCAATCAATCACATATGTATCCTTGAAACCTTAAAATCTCGCTTCCTCTCGCAAATCTCACCTTAAAATCTCCAATTTAACCTCTTTCCTCTCTCTTGTGAAATCGTATCTCAAATCCATATATGGAAAATAAAGTAGTGCTTTGGTTAACCATTGAAGTATAATCTTGATATAATTAACTGACAATGAATGAAGTTGCTTTTATGCCTACTTAGATATAACTTAGTAATTGTTGACGCCTATAATTAATTAGGTTGTTGACAACCAAGATAAATAATAAAGACATCAGAAGATGACGCACCTTGTACGAGATGACTCACGTAAGCGAAACAGCTGTCAAGTACCGGCAGACACCGACGGGAAATTTGAAATCCGAGAGAAAGCTGGTGAGCAAGCGCTAAAGTGATGAAGAAAATTGTCATTGAGGCCGTCGACAAGGGGAAGGTGTCAAATCAGGAAAAGCTTAACGAGGGTCCTTGCTTCGGAGGGACAGATGTCAAATCAGGAAGAGCTCGACGAGGGTCCTTGCTACGGAGGGACAGGTGTCAAAATAGGAAAAGCTCGATGAAGGTCCCCGCTTTGGAGGGACATATGTCAAACTAAAAAGAGCTCAACGAGGTCTCTGCTTTGGAGGGACAGCTGTCAAACCAGGAAGAGCTCGACGAAGGCTCTTGCTTCGAAGGGATAGGTGTCACGCCTGGAAAGGCTCAATGATGGTTATTTCAACGAGAAAGACAAGCGTCACGACAGGAAAAGCTTGATGATGGTTATTTCCAAGGGAATGACAGGTGTCAGAATGAAAAAGAGCTCAATGACAGTTATTTCCCCAGAAAGAACAGGTGTCACGCAAGAAGGAGCTTGATGACGGTTATTTCCCTAGAAAGGACAGGTGTCACACAATAAGGAGCTCGATGATGGTTACTTCCTTGGAAAAGACAAATGTCAAGATGATGTAAATTTAAGGACGATTATCATCTCAGACAAAAGATAAGATCAATAGCAGTTGGTGGACAGGTGTCATTAGATGGAAGGTGAAGAAGAAATCAACGACAGGTGTTGAACACGAGACCAATGACAGTTACAAAGCCCACATTGCAAATAGTTATAAATAGCACTCAGCTGCCAACAAAAAAGCCCCTCTACACATACAAAACCAAAATGCTGTCTTTTTATCTTTACTTTTCAGTATTGCACTTTATCGTTTTGTAGCTGTACCTATCTACTTTCTCAAGCCATTAGCTTTGTAATCTCATGTTGACGAACTTCGAACGCCGCTAGTCACTGAACGGATTCATCTGAATTATCCATAAATATATATAAAATAAATTTTTACTTTGTTCAAAACTCTCGTTGCTGATTAAGATAATTGGACTTTTTGTTCTGTCATGCCCCAAACCCGGCGAGCACGCGAACATCCCACGACGGTCATTAAGAGTGCGATGTCCCAGGACGCATCACCGGACCCAATCGATTCACTAATGATCATATGCATGCGGTAGTGAACTATAACACCCTATCAACATCACATATAACTCGGGGCAGCCAAGGAGACAGCAGGAATACACATCAACAAAATAACTTTCATAAATGTCATGCCCCAAACCCCCGTCGAGCGTGCAACACCCTACCTGGTCAATTAGTGCGACATCCCAGGATGTTGCCGACCTCAAATCGTCATCAGAGATTTACAACCACAATGGATGCTAACAGTTAATCCCTAACAAATAAAACTGGGGAGAATAAGGAGAATGTACATTTCCATTACTCGATCAAACTTATTCCACCATATTTACAATAGAACAAACCTTAGTTTACCAGTACACACATTGGTCTCCCATAACGGCAATCCTACTTCTACAAATACGGTCGTCGGGTGTCTTATCCGGGTCATCTCATCACCCATCGGAAAATTTGCTACATCGTACTCCGTGTGCACTGGTACTCCAAAATGTATTAGTGGCGGTGGTGGAGGGTTCATCGCTTAGGTTGGGGTTCTGAAAATTGTTGTTTTACACAACCATGAGATTATATCTCAGCAAGTACACCCCTAAACCCAACCTAGGCTATTACGTACCTCAAGACAATTATGCAATCACACACATTCACGTACATCAAGTAATCACAAAGCAGGCACATCAATTAATATTGTCAGGCTCAATCATGCGTACAATAGCATTCAAACTTAATCATGTCAGGTATAAACATGCGCATGTACCACTCTCATCCCATTATTCCTTCCATTGTCATTTTTCACTTTCACATCCCCTCGCCAGTGACCCGGGTTGAAGTACACGCCTTAGACACACTACGACCATTCATTTTTCCACAACACTCGCTAGTGACCCGCATTGAAGTACACGCCTCAGGCACACTGCAACCATTAATTACTTCACTTTCGACCCGCGTTGAAGTACACGCCTCAGGCCATGTTTCTTGGCCGCGTAAACGTACACGCCTTAGGCTCAACATTTACCACCCACTGCACAACCCGCGTCGAACTACACGCCTCAGGCTGGCAGTCTTCCGGTAATACCGGGCATCGTCCCGCATTACAGTACATGCCTCAGGACAGCACGATTTTCCATAATTTCTCATGCCATGCCACCACCATTTCTTTCTTACTCATGCACATGCTCAACATGCATTTACCACGATCAACTGGCCCATTACATGCGGCCCGCACACGCATTATTTTACACATAAATCATGCTCACTCAGCATTGGACATAGCAATATCAATAATTAATTTAATCTAACTCACGTGTGCACTCGATAAGCATATTCAGTCACTTAACTGCATAGCAACACACTCAATTTAATCACCACAATTTATTAATAACTCAAATATACATCAAACGCGATAATTCCCATTTTTCTCCAACCAAATGGCGTCGGATTAATTCCGATCCTTCACGAGACTTTCTCGCCATTAAATACCGGTTCTAAAACTCCAACTTGCGTCCCAAACGTATCATCGCATCCCCGTGAACAGTAAATCGCAGCTCATGAACAGTAATTCACAACTTGTGAATAGTAAATCACAGCTTGTAATTCACCTCCAATTGTCTTCCAAAAATTCCAAAAATAATCCTCAAGGCCCGCCACAACATTCCAATCTTAAACCCCAATATTGCACACGCGCATATTGTCAATTTCACCCCAAATCAAATTATCCGTCGATACCCAATATCCTAAATCGGGATTAGAGTGTGACTTATCGAGTTCTAGACTTAATCGGCTAGAACGGGAAGTGGCGGCACTTAAACAAACACGGCGAGGACTCACGGCGGCGAACGGCGGCGGCGAGGGGCTTGCTTGGCCGTGGGTCTTGCCTCACGTGAGAGAGAGAAAGGGAGAGATGGCGGCTGGTGGTGGTGGCTTATGGCTGGTATGGCGGCTTGAGGGCGGTCCGGACTGTGGTGGCGAGCGGCGGCGGCGATGGGCTTCCCGGTGGATGGCAAGGAGCTCACGGTGGAGGGGGAAGGATTTCACGGCAAAAAGGAAGGAGAATGGGGAGAAGAAGAGGTGTTCTTGACCTAAATAGTAAACTTGGACCAAATGCGGAAATGACCAAAATGCACTTTTCTCATTTTTTTAATCCAACGGTCCCAATTCAATCTTATCTTGATCCGATAGCCAAGATCGATTCTTGCACAAAAATATCCAAGGGCATACTTGTAATTTCTCAAAAATTCAAGGGTAAAATTGTCCAATCAAAATTTTGGGGCAAAATTACCAAAATGCCATTTACCCTTAAAGTTTGCCCTTTGATAAATCCTAGGGGTATTTTGTTCACTTTCTCCGTTTTTTGCCCAAATCGAATTTTTCCAAAGAATTTAAGCACACCAAAAACTGACACATGTCACGTGCAACGTCGTCCTAACTTTTCGTCATGACTTCCTAATTTTCTGATGTCCAATTTGGGCAAAATCCAATAATTAAATTCTATTAAACGCAACTCGAGTGTTTCTCGAGCTAACGGACGGCTTGTTGGGGAAATTCACAGAATCGACTCATGACTAATATTGAATCGAGTCACGTGTAAGTTTGTTTGGTGCGTGACAACCTCGATTGTCATTAAAATCGCGAAGATCAATCACTTGAACCGAGGGGTACGATCGTTCGATATAATTTCAGAATCATTCATCAAGTTGTTTCGTGGTCCAATGGAATCACCCAAGATCCACTACTAGGACAGTGACGAACTGACCCCTAACTATCCTTGGATCGGCCAACAGTGGCTCAAAATATCACTTCCGCGATTTAATGGTCGAAATCCATTTATGATCGAATTTTCTTTAGTCGCGCGAATTTAATTCCCCTATTAGCCTTTTCCGAATGGTTAGCATTATCAGGAATGATCAGTTCCGGGCGAGAATTTTACTGCGAGCACATCTCATAAAACTCAATTATTCAATAAATTTCAATTTGTGGGATTTCGAAATGTCACAATAAACACATTGTTAACCCAAGTTTGGTGGCAAAAGTACACTATAAGTGCCATAACTTGTGTACGGCGCTCACTTTGGTGCTATAACTTTTTTTCGGATCACTTTGGTGCCAAGTCGGAGGAAAAACGATCACTTAAGTGTCATAACTTTTTTTTGGATCACTTAAGTGCTAAAATTTTTGAAAAATGATCGCTTAAGTGCTAAAATTTTTGAAAAACGATCATTTAAGTGCTAAAATTTTTGAAAAACGTTCACTTAAGTGCCAATCTCCGGCGAGACTCCAGCGAGCCACGTCAGCTTCAGAAATTAATAAAAAAAAATGCCACGTCAGATTTCCGGTGAAAAATTGTGTACGGCACCGGAGTTGGCACTTAAGTGATCATTTTTCAAAAATTTTAGCACTTAGGTGATCGTTTTTCAAAAATTTTAGTACTAAAGTGATCCAAAAAAAAGTTATGGCACTAAAGTGAGCGCCGTACACAAGTTATGGCACTTGTAGTGTACTTTTGCCCAAGTTTGGTATGATTTACAAGCCCAATCTGAGGGCGACTTGCCACCAACCGCACATACGGAAGGATTGGGTTAACCTAAACTCCTCTATAGTAAGGTATCCAAAAGAGGAAAGTTCATCCTATCCCTACATCGACCCTGGTTTCCAATCCTTACGTGACGTCTATTTGTCACCCTAAACCTGAAAATATTTAACCGCGGGGGGGTGAGATAACTCAGCAAGTAAGTTCCCTAAACCTCGTTTAAAAGAATACGTTGCCTCCGGATCGTCCTAAATATACAAGTCTACTAAAATAAACGTGTCATAATACAATCACAGGCATTCTTACCTGGCTTAGACACACATATATGCCACAATGATACATCAATCATATCACATACCAAAACATGTAATAAGAATTCACATACATCAATATATCACAGTCACACGTGCCTCGATTATAAAGCAAAACCCACTTGGGCACGTCCCATATCATGCCTAGCAGTTTTTACCCCATAATCAAGCACTATGCATCACACGTACCCAGATAATTCATGACCCGCATAAACACTCCTCAGGTCCAAAAACTAGCCATCAATCTCTAACCCGCATAAATATGCCTCAGGTCCAATAACATTTCTATAGCCCGCATAAACGAACACACCTTAGGCTCAGTGTCTCTAGCCCGCGTAAAAGAACACGCCTCAGGCGCAACACCGTTCTCCATTTTTATAACACAACCCGCGTAACACGCATTAGGTTGAACAACACTTCTACAGCCCGCGTAAAAATGCCTCAAGCTCAGTGTCTCTAGCCAGCGTAACACGCCTCGGGCGCAACACCGATCTCACTTTTTACAGCACAATCTGCGTAAAACGCATCAGGTTGGCGGTTTTCTGGTAAAATTGAGCATCATCCTACGTAACACGCCTCAGGACGAGTTCAATTGCCCGTGTAAAACGCATAAGGGATTAGGTGATCACACGAGCATACTATCACACCACTTTTTATCTTTTCCCTTTAGGGCTTTTATTGATCACTCATGTCATGCAATGCATTCACTTCGCGTGTTAATCACACCATATGCTCATATAATGCATGTCAACTCAATCGCAACCCATGATCACCACCAAATCATCCTCGGTCTCGACAACATCAATCATTACAAATCAACCAATCAATCAACATGGATATCAAGTATTCAATATCAAGTCACATGTGCATAAGCACCATTTAGGCCGTCAATCAAGCACCATTCAGCCATGAAACTGATCTATCGACACGCACGTGCTAAATAAGCCACTTCCCCTCAATTAAATCCACAAGCCCTTCCACGCATACGGTTACAATTAGGTAATCACCAACCACCCTCAAATCAACTCATACAACACACATTCAAGCATTAGTTCCAATCACGAGGGCAGTAACTATTTAACCTCGACACCCCCACCATTCCACTCATAAAAATGAACATTCGTAGAATCAGGATAAATTTGAGCAGTTTACACAGTGATCGAAATCCCATCAAAATAAATAGTAAACGAACTCCAAAAATTCTAAATTTTGGATATATCATAAAGAACATCTTGATAAACATTTCTTATGAAGAATACAAAATTCGATTCAATCTGCAACCATGCCTTTTCATCCCTCGAAATCATATTAGAATCAGTTCGCTCTAACAGACTATTTTGTCCTCAAAATATATTTCTTTCAACACCCAAATCACCTTGAAAAGTTTTGAAATTTTTATATGTTATAGAAAGGAAAGTCACCAACAACTTTTGTGAAGGAATTTTATTGAAAATAGATCTGGAAGATTTTATAAAAATTTGGCAAGACAAGAAGGTCGGGATTAATAGTGTTCTAAGTAGTTTTAAGACGGTCTGAAAATAGGCGTGTGATCCAAATGGCCTCCAAAAATTTCAAATTTAAAATATGTTATACCTCAAGATGTGAGAAAAAACTTTCGTGAAGGATATCACCCCTGATTCAGCCTCCAAAAATCTCCACAAAATTAGTAAACCGGGAGGATATAGAAAACACATTTTCAAGATTCAATCCAAACTTCAAGGATCCGAGCCCTTGTTGATAACCAACG
>JAMXDD010000008.1:38809157-39230812 GCA_024733475.1 Syzygium grande | reverse complement strand
TTATTAGAACGACTTATCCCCCACGATTTTTGGTTCAAAAATTTTATAAAGCAAAACATCGAAGGGAATCTTTTTTTAAAAAGGGAATCTTTTTTCGACCATTTTTTTCATTTTTGATTTCAGATCACATTTGGAGCGAACGCCTCAGATACATGAAATTCAATGCAAACAAGCTTATTGAAACGCACTTATCCCCCACATTTTTTGGTTCAAAAAATTTTATAAAGCAAAAACATCGAAAGGGAATCTTTTTTTTAAAAAGGGAATCTTTTTCGAACCATTTTTTTCTTTTTTGATTTCGTGATCACATTTGGAGCGTAAACGCCCTCAGATACATGAAATTCAATGCAAACTGCTTATTAGAACGCACTTATCCCCCACGATTTTTGGTTCAAAAAATTTTATAAAGCAAAACATCGAAAAGGGAATCTTTTTTAAAAAGGGAATCTTTTTCGACCATTTTTTCATTTTTGATTTCAGATCACATTTGGGGCGTAAACGCCCGTGATACATAAAATTCAATGCAAACTGCTTATTGAAACGACTTATCCCCCACATTTTTTTGGTTCAAAAATTTTATAAAGCAAAACATCGAAGGGAATCTTTTTTAAAAGGGAATCTTTTTTCGACCATTTTTTCATTTTTTGATTTCGTGATCACATTTGGAGCGTAAACGCCCTCAGATACATGAAATTCAATGCAAACTGCTTATTAGAACGACTTATCCCCACGATTTTTTGGTTCAAAAATTTTATAAAGCAAAACATCAAAAGGGAATCTTTTTTTAAAAAAGGAATCTTTTTCGACCATTTTTTCATTTTTGATTTCGTGATCACATTTGGAGCGTAAACGCCTCGTGATACATGAAATTCAATGCAAATCAAGCTTATTAGAACGCACTTATCCCCCACATTTTTTTGGTTCAAAAAATTTTATAAAGCAAAACATCGAAAGGGAATCTTTTTTTAAAAAGGGAATCTTTTTCGACCATTTTCTTTTCATTTTTGATTTCAGATCACATTTGGAGCGTAAACGCCCTCAGATACATGAAATTCAATGCAAATCAAGCTATTGAACGAGACTTATCCCCACATTTTTTTTGGTTCAAAAAATTTTATAAAGCAAAACATCGAAAGGGAATCTTTTTTTAAAAAGGGAATCTTTTTCGACCATTTTTCATTTTTGATTTCGTGATCACATTTGGAGCGAAAAACGCCTCAGATACATAAAATTCAATGCAAACTGCTATTGAACGACTTATCCCCCACGATTTTTTGGTTCAAAAAATTTTATAAAGCAAAACATCGAAAGGGAATTTTTTTAAAAAGGGAATCTTTTTCGACCATTTTCTTCATTTTTGATTTCGTGATCACATTTGGAGCGAAACGCCTCGTGAGATACATGAAATTCAATGCAAATCAAGCTTATTAGAACGACTTATCCCCCACGATTTTTTGGTTCAAAAAATTTTATAAAGCAAAACATCGAAAGGGAATCTTTTTTAAAAAGGGAATCTTTTTCACCATTTTTTCATTTTTGATTTCGTGATCACATTTGGAGCGTAAACGCCTGTGATACATGAAATTCAATGCAAATCAAGCTTATTAGAAACGCACTTATCCCCACATTTTTTTGGTTCAAAAAATTTTATAAAGCAAAAACATCGAAAGGGAATCTTTTTTAAAAAGGGAATCTTTTCGACCATTTTTTTTTTTTTTGATTTCAGATCACATTTGGAGCGTAAACGCCCTCAGATACATGAAATTCAATGCAAATCAAGCTTATTGAAACGCACTTATCCCCACGATTTTTTGGTTCAAAAAATTTTATAAAGCAAAACATCGAAGGGAATCTTTTTTTAAAAAGGGAATCTTTTTCGACCATTTTCTACATTTTTGATTTCGTGATCACATTTGAGCGTAAACGCCCTCGTGATACATGAAATTCAATGCAAACAAGCTTATTAGAACGCGACTTATCCCCACGATTTTTTGGTTCAAAAAATTTTATAAAGCAAAACATCGAAAGGGAATCTTTTTTTTAAAAAGGGAATCTTTTCTACCATTTTTTTTTTTTTGATTTTCAGATCACATTTGGAGCGTAAACGTCTCGTATACATAAAATTCAATGCAAATCATTCTATTGGAAGGCACTTATCCCCCACGATTTTTTGGTTCAAAAAATTTCATAGAGCAAAACATCGAAAGGGAATCTTTTTTTAAAAAGGGAATCTTTTTTCGACCATTTTTTTCATTTTTTGATTTCGTGATCACATTTGGAGCGTAAACGCCTCGTGATACATGAAATTCAATGCAAATCAAGCTATTAGAACGCACTTATCCCCCACGATTTTTTGGTTCAAAAATTTTATAAAGCAAAAACAAACATCGAAAGGGAATTTTTTAAAAAGGGAATCTTTTTTCGACCATTTTTTTTTTTTTGATTTCGTGATCACATTTGGAGCGTAAACGCCTCGTGATACATGAAATTCAATGCAAACAAGCTTATTAGAACGCACTTATCCCCCACGATTTTTTGGTTCAAAAAATTTTATAAAGCAAAACATCGAAAAGGGAATCTTTTTTAAAAAGGGAATCTTTTTCGACCATTTTTTCATTTTTGATTTCGTGATCACATTTGGAGCGTAAACGCCTCAGATACATGAAATTCAATGCAAATCAAGCTTATTAGAACGACTTATCCCCCACGATTTTTTGGTTCAAAAATTTTATAAAGCAAAACATCGAAAGGGAATCTTTTTTAAAAAGGGAATCTTTTTCGACCATTTTTTTCATTTTGATTTCAGATCACATTTGGAGCGTGAACGCCCTCGTGATACATAAAATTCAATGCAAATCAAGCTTATTAGAACGCACTTATCCCCCACGATTTTTGGTTCAAAAAATTTTATAAAGCAAAACATCGAAAGGGAATCTTTTTTAAAAAGGGAATCTTTTTCGACCATTTTTTTCATTTTTGATTTTGATCACATTTGGAGCGTAAACGCCTCAGATACATGAAATTCAATGCAAATCAAGCTTATTGAACGCACTTATCCCCACATTTTTTTTGGTTCAAAAATTTTATAAAGCAAAACATCGAAAGGGAATCTTTTTTAAAAAGGGAATCTTTTTCGACCATTTTTTCATTTTTGATTTTCAGATCACATTTGGAGCGTAAACGCCCTGTGATACATGAAATTCAATGCAAATCAAGCTTATTAGAACGACTTATCCCCCACATTTTTTTGGTTCAAAAAATTTTATAAAGCAAAACATCGAAGGGAATCTTTTTTAAAAAGGGAATCTTTTCGACCATTTTTTTCATTTTTGATTTCAGATCACATTTGGAGCGTAAACGCCTCGTGATACATAAAAATTCAATGCAATCAAGCTATTGAAACGACTTATCCCCCCACGATTTTTTGGTTCAAAAATTTTATAAAGCAAAACATCGAAAGGGAATCTTTTTTAAAAAGGGAATCTTTTTCGACCATTTTTTTTCATTTTTGATTTCGTGATCACATTTGGAGCGTAAACGCCTCAGATACATAAAATTCAATGCAAATCAAGCTTATTGAAACGACTTATCCCCCACATTTTTTTGGTCAAAAAAATTTTATAAAGCAAAACATCGAAAGGGAATTTTTTAAAAAGGGAATCTTTTTTCGACCATTTTTTTCATTTTTGATTTCAGATCACATTTGGAGCGTAAACGCCCCTGTGATACATGAAATTCAATGCAAATCAAGCTATTAGAACGCACTTATCCCCCACGATTTTTTTGGTTCAAAAAATTTTATAAAGCAAAACATCGAAGGGAATCTTTTTTAAAAAGGGAATCTTTTTCGACCATTTTTTTTTTTTGATTTCGTGATCACATTTGGAGCGTAAACGCCCTCGTGATACATAAAATTCAATGCAAATCAAGCTTATTAGAACGCACTTATCCCCACGATTTTTTGGTTCAAAAATTTTATAAAGCAAAACATCGAAAGGGAATCTTTTTTAAAAAGGGAATCTTTTTCGACCATTTTTTCATTTTTGATTTCGTGATCACATTTGGAGCGAACGCCTCGGGAGATACATGAAATTCAATGCAAACAAGCTTATTAGAACGCACTTATCCCCCACGATTTTTTTGGTTCAAAAAATTTTTATAGAGCAAAACATCGAAAGGGAATCTTTTTTAAAAAGGGAATCTTTTTCGACCATTTTTTCATTTTTGATTTCGTGATCACATTTGAGCGTAAACGCCCTGTGATACATGAAATTCAATGCAAATCAAGCTTATTAGAAACGACTTATCCCCCACGATTTTTTTGGTTCAAAAAATTTTATAAAGCAAAAACATCGAAAGGGATCTTTTTTTTAAAAAGGGAATCTTTTTCGACCACCATTTTCATTTTTGATTTCGTGATCACATTTGAGCGTAAACGCCTCAGATACATAAAATTCAATGCAAATCAAGCTTATTGAAACGCACTTATCCCCACATTTTTTTTGGTTCAAAAATTTTATAAAGCAAAACATCAAAAAGGGAATCTTTTTAAAAAAGGGAATCTTTTTCGACCATTTTTTTTCTTTTTTGATTTCGTGATCACATTTGGAGCGTAAACGCCTCGTGATACATGAAATTCAATGCAAATCAAGCTATTAGAACGCACTTATCCCCCACGATTTTTGGTTCAAAAAATTTTATAAAGCAAAACATCGAAAGGGAATCTTTTTTTTAAAAAGGGAATCTTTTTTCGACCATTTTTTTCATTTTTTGATTTCAGATCACATTTGGAGCGTAAACGCCTCGTGATACATAAAATTCAATGCAAATCAAGCTATTGAAACGCACTTATCCCCCACGATTTTTTTGGTTCAAAAAATTTTATAAAGCAAAACATCGAAGGGAATCTTTTTTTTTAAAAAGGGAATCTTTTTCGACCATTTTTTTCTTTTTTTTGATTTCGTGATCACATTTGAGCGTAAACGCCTCAGATACATGAAATTCAATGCAAATCAAGCTTATTAGAACGCACTTATCCCCCACATTTTTTTGGTTCAAAAAATTTTATAAAGCAAAACATCGAAAAGGGAATTTTTTAAAAGGGAATCTTTTTTCGACCATTTTTTTCATTTTTGATTTCAAGATCACATTTGAGCGTAAACGCCTCGTGATACATAAAATTCAATGCAAATCAAGCTATTGAACGCACTTATCCCCCACGATTTTTTGGTTCAAAAAATTTTATAAAGCAAAACATCGAAGGGAATCTTTTTTAAAAAAGGGAATCTTTTCGACATTTTTTTTCATTTTTGATTTCGTGATCACATTTGGAGCGTAAACGCCTCAGATACATGAAATTCAATGCAAACAAGCTTATTAGAACGCACTTATCCCCACATTTTTTTGGTTCAAAAAATTTTATAAAGCAAAACATCGAAGGGAATTTTTTTAAAAAGGGAATCTTTTCGACCATTTTTTCTTTTTTTGATTTCGTGATCACATTTGGAGCGTAAACGCCTCAGTGATACATGAAATTCAATGCAAACAAGCTTATTAGAACGCACTTATCCCCCACGATTTTTGGTTCAAAAAATTTTATAAAGCAAAACATCGAAGGGAATCTTTTTTAAAAAGGGAATCTTTTTCGACCATTTTTTTTTTTTGATTTCGTGATCACATTTGGAGCGTAAACGCCCCTGTGATACATGAAATTCAATGCAAATCAAGCTTATTGAACGACTTATCCCCCACGATTTTTTGGTTCAAAAAATTTTATAAAGCAAAACATCGAAAGGGAATCTTTTTTAAAAAGGGAATCTTTTTCGACCATTTTTTTTTTTTTTTTGATTTCGTGATCACATTTGGAGCGTAAACGCCTCAGATACATGAAATTCAATGCAAACAAGCTTATTAGAACGCACTTATCCCCACGATTTTTTTGGTTCAAAAAATTTTATAAAGCAAAACATCGAAAGGAATCTTTTTAAAAAGGGAATCTTTTCGAATTATTTTTTTTTTTTTGATTTTTTCACATTTTTGATTTCGTGATCACATTTGAGAGTTATTAACGCCTCATTTTTGGTACAAAAAAATTCAATGCAAAACATCGAAAAGGGCTTATTAAAAAGGGAACTTTTTATCTTCCCCACACATTTTTTTGGTTCAAAAAAATTTTATAAAGCAAAACATCGAAAGGGAATCTTTTTTTAAAAAGGGAATTTTTTTTCGACCATTTTTTCTTTTTTTGATTTTCAGATCACATTTGAGCGTAAACGCTCGTGATACATGAAATTCAATGCAAATCAAGCTTATTAGAACGCACTTATCCCCCACGATTTTTTTGGTTCAAAAAATTTTATAAAGCAAAACATCGAAAGGGAATCTTTTTTTAAAAAGGGAATCTTTTTCGACCATTTTTTTTTTTTTGATTTCAGATCACATTTGGAGCGTAAACGCCTCTGTGATACATAAAATTCAATGCAAATCAAGCTTATTGAGAACGCACTTATCCCCCACGATTTTTTTTTGGTTCAAAAATTTTATAAAGCAAAACATCGAAAGGGAATTTTTTTTAAAAAGGGAATCTTTTCGACCATGCTTTTTTCATTTTTGATTTCGTGATCACATTTGAGCGAAAACGCCTCAGATACATGAAATTCAATGCAAACAAGCTTATTAGAAACGACTTATCCCCCACGATTTTTTTGGTTCAAAAAATTTTATAAAGCAAAACATCGAAGGGAATTTTTTTTAAAAAGGGAATCTTTTTTCGACCCATTTTTCATTTTTGATTTCGTGATCACATTTGGAGTAAACGCCTCAGATACATGAAATTCAATGCAAACAAGCTTATTAGAACGACTTATCCCCACGATTTTTTTGGTTCAAAAAATTTTATAAAGCAAAACATCGAAAGGGAATCTTTTTTTAAAAAGGGAATCTTTTTTCGACCATTTTTTTCATTTTTGATTTCGTGATCACATTTGAGCGAAACGCCTCAGATACATGAAATTCAATGCAAATCAAGCTATTGAAACGCACTTATCCCCCACATTTTTTTGGTTCAAAAAATTTTATAAAGCAAAACATCGAAAAGGGAATCTTTTTTTAAAAAGGGAATCTTTTTTCGACCATTTTTTTTCATTTTTGATTTCAGATCACATTTGGAGCGTAAACGCCTCGTGATACATGAAATTCAATGCAAATCAAGCTTATTAGAACGCACTTATCCCCACGATTTTTTTGGTTCAAAAAATTTTATAAAGCAAAACATCGAAAAGGGAATTTTTTTTAAAAAGGGAATCTTTTTCGACCATTTTTTTCATTTTTGATTTCGTGATCACATTTGAGCGTAAACGCCTCAGATACATGAAATTCAATGCAAACTGCTTATTAGAACGCACTTATCCCCACGATTTTTTGGTTCAAAAAATTTTATAAAGCAAAACATCGAAGGGAAATTTTTTAAAAAGGGAATCTTTTTCGACCATTTTTTTCATTTTTGATTTCGCATCACATTTGGAGCGTAAACGCCTCGTATACATGAAATTCAATGCAAATCAAGCTATTAGAACGCACTTATCCCCCACGATTTTTTGGTTCAAAAATTTTATAAAGCAAAACATCGAAAGGGAATCTTTTTTTAAAAAGGGAATCTTTTCGACCATTTTTTTCATTTTTGATTTCGCATCACATTTGGAGCGTAAACGCCTCGTGATACATGAAATTCAATGCAAACAAGCTTATTAGAACGACTTATCCCCCACGATTTTTTTGGTTCAAAAAATTTTATAAAGCAAAACATCGAAGGGAATTTTTTTTAAAAAGGGAATCTTTTTCGACCATTTTTTTTTTTTTGATTTCGTGATCACATTTGGAGCGTAAACGCCTCGTGATACATAAAATTCAATGCAAATCAAGCTTATTAGAACGCACTTATCCCCACGATTTTTTGGTTCAAAAAATTTTATAAAGCAAAACATCGAAAGGGGATCTTTTTTAAAAAGGGAATCTTTTTCGACCATTTTTTTTTTTTGATTTCGTGATCACATTTGGAGCGTAAACGCCCTCAGATACATAAAATTCAATGCAAATCAAGCTTATTAGAACGCACTTATCCCCCACGATTTTTGGTTCAAAAAATTTTATAAAGCAAAACATCGAAAGGGAATTTTTTTAAAAGGGAATCTTTTTTCGACCATTTTTTTTTTTTTTTGATTTCGTGATCACATTTGAGCGTAAACGCCTCGTGATACATGAAATTCAATGCAAATCAAGCTTATTAGAACGACTTATCCCCCACGATTTTTTTTGGTTCAAAAAATTTTATAAAGCAAAACATCGAAAGGGAATCTTTTTTAAAAAGGGAATCTTTTCGACCATTTTTTTCATTTTTGATTTCGTGATCACATTTGGAGCGTAAACGCCTCGTGATACATAAAATTCAATGCAAATCAAGCTTATTGAACGCACTTATCCCCACGATTTTTTGGTTCAAAAATTTTATAAAGCAAAACATCGAAAGGGAATCTTTTTTAAAAAGGGAATCTTTTTCGACCATTTTTTTTTTTTTGATTTCAGATCACATTTGAGCGTAAACGCCCCAGATACATGAAATTCAATGCAAAACAAGCTTATTAGAAACGACTTATCCCCCACGATTTTTTTGGTTCAAAAATTTTATAAAGCAAAACATCGAAGGGAATCTTTTTTTAAAAAGGGAATCTTTTTTCGACCATTTTTTTCTTTTTTTTGATTTCGTGATCACATTTGGAGCGTAAACGCCTCGTGATACATGAAATTCAATGCAAACAAGCTTATTAGAACGCACTTATCCCCCACGATTTTTTTGGTTCAAAAATTTTATAAAGCAAAACATCGAAAAGGGAATCTTTTTTTAAAAAGGGAATCTTTTCGACATTTTTTTTCATTTTGATTTCGTGATCACATTTGAGCGTAAACGATCACATACATAAAATTCAATGCAAACGCTATTGAAACGTGACTTATACATGAAATTTTTGGTTCAAAAAAATAAAGCAAAACATCGAAGGGAATCTTTTTTTAAAAAGGGAATCCCCACCATTTTTTTGATTTCGAAAACATTTGGAGCGTAAATAAACATGAAAACAATGCAAAAGCTTATTGAACGCACTTATCCCCCATTTTTTTTTTCAAAAATTTTATAAAGCAAAACAAAAGGGAATCTTTTTTAAAAAGGGAATCTTTTTCGACCATTTTTCATTTTTGATTTCGTGATCACATTTGGAGCGTAAACGCCTCGTGATACATAAAATTCAATGCAAACTGCTTATTAAACGCACTTATCCCCCACATTTTTTTGGTTCAAAAATTTTATAAAGCAAAACATCGAAAGGGAATCTTTTTTAAAAAGGGAATCTTTTTCGACCATTTTTTTTCATTTTTGATTTCGTGATCACATTTGAGCGTAAACGCCTCTCAGATACATGAAATTCAATGCAAATCAAGCTTATTGAACGCACTTATCCCCCACGATTTTTTGGTTCAAAAAATTTTATAAAGCAAAACATCGAAGGGAATCTTTTTTAAAAAGGGAATCTTTTCGACCATTTTTTTCATTTTTGATTTCGTGATCACATTTGGAGCGTAAACGCCTCGTGAGATACATAAAATTCAATGCAAACTGCTTATTGAAACGACTTATCCCCCATTTTTTTTGGTTCAAAAATTTTATAGAGCAAAACATCGAAGGGAATCTTTTTTTTAAAAGGGAATCTTTTTCGACCATTTTTTCATTTTTGATTTCGTGATCACATTTGAGCGTAAACGCCCTCAGATACATAAAATTCAATGCAAATCAAGCTTATTGAACGCACTTATCCCCCACGATTTTTTGGTTCAAAAAATTTTATAAAGCAAAACATCGAAAGGGAATCTTTTTTTAAAAAGGGAATCTTTTCGACCATTTTTTCATTTTTTGATTTCGTGATCACATTTGAGCGTAAACGCCTCGTGATACATAAAATTCAATGCAAACAAGCTATTATTGAAACGACTTATCCCCCACGATTTTTTTTTGGTTCAAAAAATTTTATAAAGCAAAACATCGAAAAGGGAATCTTTTTTTAAAAAGGGAATCTTTTTCGACCCATTTTTTTTTTTTTTTGATTTCGTGATCACATTTGGAGCGAAACGCCTCTGTGATACATGAAATTCAATGCAAATCAAGCTTATTAGAACGCACTTATCCCCACATTTTTTGGTTCAAAAAATTTTATAAAGCAAAACATCGAAAGGAAATTTTTTTAAAAAGGGAAATCTTTTTTTTCGACCATTTTTTTCATTTTTGATTTCAGATCACATTTGAGCGTAAACGCCTCGTGATACATAAAATTCAATGCAAATCAAGCTATTGAAACGCACTTATCCCCACGATTTTTGGTTCAAAAAATTTTATAGAGCAAAACATCGAAAGGGAATCTTTTTTAAAAAGGGAATCTTTTTTCGACCATTTTTTTCATTTTTGATTTGATTTCGTGATCACATTTGGAGCGTAAACGCCTCGTGATACATGAAATTCAATGCAAATCAAGCTTATTAGAACGCACTTATCCCCCACGATTTTTTGGTTCAAAAATTTTATAAAGCAAAACATCGAAAGGGAATCTTTTTAAAAAGGGAATCTTTTTCGACCATTTTTTTTTTTTTTTGATTTCGTGATCACATTTTGAGCGAAACGCCCTCAGATACATGAAATTCAATGCAAATGCTTATTAGAACGCGACTTATCCCCACGATTTTTTGGTTCAAAAAATTTTATAAAGCAAAACATCGAAAGGGAATTTTTTTTTTAAAAAGGGAATCTTTTTTTCGACCATTTTTTTTTTTTTTTTGATTTCGTGATCACATTTGGAGCGTAAACGCCTCGTGATACATGAAATTCAATGCAAACAAGCTTATTAGAACGACTTATCCCCCACGATTTTTTTGGTTCAAAAAATTTTATAAAGCAAAACATCGAAAGGGAATCTTTTTTTTAAAAAGGGAATCTTTTTCGACCATTTTTTTCATTTTTTTGATTTCGTGATCACATTTGGAGCGTGAAACGCCCTCAGATACATAAAATTCAATGCAAATCAAGCTATTGAAAACGACTTCCCCCCACGATTTTTTTGGTTCAAAAAATTTTATAAAGCAAAAACATCGAAAAGGGAATTTTTTTAAAAAGGGAATCTTTTTTTCGACCATTTTTTTTTTTTTGATTTCGTGATCACATTTGGAGCGTAAACGCCTCAGATACATGAAATTCAATGCAAACAAGCTTATTAGAACGCACTTATCCCCCACATTTTTTGTTCAAAAAATTTTATAAAGCAAAACATCGAAAGGGAATCTTTTTTAAAAAGGGAATCTTTTTCGACCATTTTTTTCATTTTTGATTTCGTGATCACATTTGAGCGTAAACGCCTCGAGATACATGAAATTCAATGCAAATGCTTATTGAACGCACTTATCCCCACGATTTTTTGGTTCAAAAAATTTTATAAAGCAAAACATCGAAAGGGAATTTTTTTAAAAAGGGAATCTTTTTCGACCATTGCTTTTTCATTTTTTGATTTCGTGATCACATTTGAGCGCGAAACGCCCTCAGATACATATAAAATTCAATGCAAATCAAGCTTATTGAACGCACTTATCCCCATTTTTTTTTTGGTTCAAAAAAAATTTTATAAAGCAAAACATCGAAAGGGAATCTTTTTTTAAAAAGGGAATCTTTTTCGACCATTTTTTCATTTTTGATTTCAGATCACATTTGGAGCGTAAACGCCTCGTGATACATAAAATTCAATGCAAATCAAGCTTATTAGAACGCACTTATCCCCCCACATTTTTTGGTTCAAAAAATTTTATAAAGCAAAACATCGAAAGGGAATCTTTTTTTAAAAAGGGAATCTTTTCGAACCATTTTTTTCATTTTTGATTTCGTGATCACATTTGGAGCGAAACGCCTCAGATACATAAAATTCAATGCAAATCAAGCTTATTGAAACTTTATCCCCACGATTTTTTGGTCAAAAATTTATAAAGCAAAACATCGAAAGGGATCTTTTTTTTAAAAAGGGAATCTTTTTCGACCATTTTTTTTTCATTTTTGATTTCGTGATCACATTTGAGCGTAAACGCCTCGTGATACATAAAATTCAATGCAAATCAAGCTATTAGAACGCACTTATCCCCACATTTTTTTGGTTCAAAAAATTTTATAAAGCAAAACATCGAAAGGGAATCTTTTTTTTAAAAAGGGAATCTTTTTTCGACCATTTTTTTTTTTTTGATTTCGTGATCACATTTGAGCGTAAACGCCTCGTGATACATGAAATTCAATGCAAATCAAGCTTATTGAACGACTTATCCCCACGATTTTTTGGTTCAAAAAATTTTATAAAGCAAAACATCGAAGGGAATCTTTTTTTTAAAAAGGGAATCTTTTTCGACCATTTTTTTCATTTTTGATTTCGTGATCACATTTGAGCGTAAACGCCTCAGATACATAAAATTCAATGCAAATGCTTATTGAACGCACTTATCCCCACGATTTTTGGTTCAAAAAATTTTATAAAGCAAAACATCGAAGGGAATCTTTTTTTAAAAAGGGAATCTTTTTCGACCATTTTTTTTTTTTTTGATTTCGTGATCACATTTGAGCGTAAACGCCTCGTGATACATGAAATTCAATGCAAACAAGCTTATTAGAACGACTTATCCCCCACATTTTTTGGTTCAAAAATTTTATAAAGCAAAACATCGAAAGGGAATCTTTTTTAAAAAGGGAATCTTTTTCGACCATTTTTTTCATTTTTGATTTCGTGATCACATTTGAGCGTAAACGCCTCAGATACATGAAATTCAATGCAAATCAAGCTTATTAGAACGCGACTTATCCCCCGATTTTTTGGTTCAAAAAATTTTATAAAGCAAAACATCGAAGGGAATCTTTTTTTTAAAAAGGGAATCTTTTTTCGACCATTTTTTTCATTTTTTCGATCACATTTTGAGCGTAAAACGCCTCAGATACATGAAATTCAATGCAAATCAAGCTATTGAACGCACTTATCCCCACGATTTTTGGTTCAAAAAATTTTATAAAGCAAAACATCGAAAGGGAATTTTTTTAAAAAGGGAATCTTTTTCGACCATTTTTTCTTTTTTTGATTTCGTGATCACATTGGAGCGTAAACGCCTCGAGATACATAAAATTCAATGCAAATCAAGCTTATTGAAACGCACACTTATCCCCCACGATGATTTTTTGGTTCAAAAAATTTTATAAAGCAAAACATCGAAAGGGAATCTTTTTTTAAAAAGGGAATCTTTTCGACCATTTTTTCTTTTTTGATTTTGATCACATTTGGGCGTAAACGCCTCAGATACATGAAATTCAATGCAAATCAAGCTTATTGAAACGCACTTATCCCCACGATTTTTTGGTTCAAAAAATTTTATAAAGCAAAACATCGAAAGGGAATCTTTTTTAAAAAGGGAATCTTTTTCGACCATTTTTCTTCATTTTTGATTTCGTGATCACATTTGGAGCGTAAACGCCTCAGATACATAAAATTCAATGCAAAACAAGCTTATTAGAACGACTTATCCCCCACGATTTTTTTGGTTCAAAAAATTTTATAAAGCAAAACATCGAAAGGGAATCTTTTTTAAAAAGGAATCTTTTTCGACCCATTTTTTTTTTTTGATTTCAGATCACATTTGGAGCGTAAACGCCTCGTGATACATAAAATTCAATGCAAATCAAGCTATTGAAACGACTTATCCCCACGATTTTTTGGTTCAAAAAATTTTATAAAGCAAAACATCGAAGGGAATCTTTTTTTAAAAAGGGAATTTTTTTCGACCATTTTTTTTTTTTGATTTCGTGATCACATTTGGAGCGTAAACGCCTCAGATACATGAAATTCAATGCAAAACAAGCTATTGAACGCACTTATCCCCACGATTTTTTTGGTCAAAAATTTTATAAAGCAAAACATCGAAAGGGAATCTTTTTTTAAAAAGGGAATCTTTTTCGAACCATTTTTTTCATTTTTGATTTCGTGATCACATTTGGGAGCGTAAACGCCCTCGATACATGAAATTCAATGCAAATAAAGCTATTAGAACGCACTTATCCCCCCGATTTTTTGGTTCAAAAAATTTTATAAAGCAAAACATCGAAAGGGAATCTTTTTTAAAAAGGGAATCTTTTCGACCATTTTTTTTTTTTTTGATTTCGTGATCACATTTGAGCGTAAACGCCTCCTCAGATACATAAAATTCAATGCAAATCTGCTTATTAGAACGACTTATCCCCACGATTTTTTTGGTTCAAAAAATTTTATAAAGCAAAACATCGAAAGGGAATCTTTTTTTAAAAAGGGAATCTTTTTCGACCATTTTTTTCATTTTTGATTTTCAGATCACATTTGAGCGTAAACGCCTCGTGATACATGAAATTCAATGCAAATCTGCTTATTAGAACGCACTTATCCCCACGATTTTTGGTTCAAAAAATTTTATAAAGCAAAACAAAGGGAATCTTTTTTTAAAAAGGGAATCTTTTTCGACCATTTTTTTCATTTTTGATTTCGTGATCACATTTGGAGCGTAAACGCCTCAGATACATAAAATTCAATGCAAATCAAGCTATTGAAACGCACTTATCCCCACGATTTTTTTGGTTCAAAAAATTTTATAGAGCAAAACATCGAAAGGGAATTTTTTAAAAAGGGAATCTTTTTCGACCATTTTTTTTTTTTTTGATTTCGATCACATTTGGAGCGTAAAACGCCTCAGATACATGAAATTCAATGCAAATCAAGCTTATTGAACGCACTTATCCCCCACGATTTTTTGGTTCAAAAAATTTTATAAAGCAAAACATCGAAAGGGAATCTTTTTTTAAAAAGGGAATCTTTTTCGACCATTTTTTTTTTTTTTTTTGATTTCGTGATCACATTTGGAGCGTAAACGCCTCGTGATACATGAAATTCAATGCAAATCAAGCTTATTAGAACGACTTATCCCCCACGATTTTTTGGTTCAAAAAATTTTATAAAGCAAAACATCTTTTTTAAAAAGGGAATCTTTTTTTAAAAAGGGAATCTTTTTCGACCATTTTTTTTTTTTTTTGATTTCGTGATCACATTTGGAGCGTAAACGCCCTGTGATACATGAAATTCAATGCAAATCAAGCTTATTAGAACGCACTTATCCCCACATTTTTTTTTGGTTCAAAAAAATTTTATAAAGCAAAACATCGAAAGGGAATCTTTTTTTTAAAAAGGGAATCTTTTTCGACCATTTTTTTTTTTTCATTTTTGATTTCGTGATCACATTTGAGCGTAAACGCCTCGTGATACATGAAATTCAATGCAAATCAAGTTATTGAGAACGACTTATCCCCACATTTTTTTGGTTCAAAAAATTTTATAAAGCAAAACATCGAAAAGGGAATCTTTTTTAAAAAGGGAATCTTTTTCGACCATTTTTTTTTTTTTTTGATTTCGTGATCACATTTGGGAGCGTAAACGCCTCGTGATACATGAAATTCAATGCAAACTGCTTATTGAGAACGACTTATCCCCCACGATTTTTTTGGTTCAAAAAATTTTATAAAGCAAAACATCGAAAAGGGAATCTTTTTTTTAAAAAGGGAATCTTTTTCGAACCTTTTTTTTCATTTTTGATTTCGTGATCACATTTGAGCGTAAACGCCTCAGATACATAAAATTCAATGCAAATCTGCTTATTGAAACGCACTTCCCCCACGATTTTTTGGTTCAAAAAATTTTATAAAGCAAAACATCGAAAGGGAATCTTTTTTTAAAAAGGGAATCTTTTTCAACCATTTTTTTTTTTTTGATTTCGTGATCACATTTGGAGCGTGAAACGCCTCGTGATACATGAAATTCAATGCAAATCAAGCTTATTAGAACGCGACTTATCCCCCACGATTTTTGGTTCAAAAAATTTTATAAAGCAAAACATCGAAAGGGAATCTTTTTTTAAAAAGGGAATCTTTTTCGACCATTTTTTTTCATTTTTGATTTCGTGATCACATTTGAGCGTAAACGCCTCGTGTACATGAAATACAATGAAATTCAATGCAAATCAAGCTATTGAAGGGAATCTTTTTTAAAAAGGCACTTATCCCCCATCACATTTTTTGGTTCAAAAAATTTTATAAAGCAAAACATCAAAAAAGGGAAACATTTTTTTAAAAAGGGAATCTTTTCGACCATTTTTTTCATTTTTGATTTCGTGATCACATTTGAGCGTAAACGCCCTCAGATACATGAAATTCAATGCAAATCAAGCTATTAGAACGCACTTATCCCCCACGATTTTTTGGTTCAAAAAATTTTATAAAGCAAAACATCGAAAGGGAATCTTTTTTAAAAAGGGAATCTTTTTCGACCATTTTGCATTTTTTTTTTTGATTTCGTGATCACATTTGAGCGTAAACGCCTCGTGATACATGAAATTCAATGCAAACTGCTTATTAGAACGCGACTTATCCCCCACGATTTTTTGGTTCAAAAATTTTTATAAAGCAAAACATCGAAAGGGAATCTTTTTTTAAAAAGGGAATCTTTTTTCGACCATTTTTTTCATTTTTGATTTCGTGATCACATTTGGAGCGTAAACGCCTCAGATACATAAAATTCAATGCAAATCAAGCTTATTAGAACGCACTTATCCCCCCACGATTTTTGGTTCAAAAAATTTATAAAGCAAAACATCGAAAAGGGAATCTTTTTAAAAAGGGAATCTTTTTCGAATTTTTTTACATTTTTGATTTCGTGATCACATTTGGAGCGTAAACGCCTCAGATACATGAAATTCAATGCAAATGCTTATTAGAACGACTTATCCCCACGATTTTTTTTTTGGTTCAAAAAATTTTATAAAGCAAAACATCGAAAGGGAATCTTTTTTAAAAAGGGAATCTTTTTCGACCCTTTTTTTTTTTTTTTGATTTCGTGATCACATTTGAGCGTAAACGCCTCGTGATACATGAAATTCAATGCAAATCAAGCTTATTAGAACGCACTTCCCCCACGATTTTTTGGTTCAAAAATTTTATAAAGCAAAACATCGAAAAGGGAATTTTTTTAAAAAGGGAATCTTTTCGACCATTTTTTTCATTTTTGATTTCGTGATCACATTTGGAGCGTAAACGCCCTCAGATACATAAAATTCAATGCAAATCAAGCTTTATTGAACGCACTTATCCCCCCACGATTTTTTTGGTTCAAAAAATTTTATAAAGCAAAACATCGAAAGGGAATCTTTTTTTAAAAAGGGAATCTTTTTCGACCATTTTTTTTATTTTTGATTTCGTGATCACATTTGAGCGTAAACGCCTCGAGATACATAAAATTCAATGCAAATCAAGCTTATTAGAACGCACTTATCCCCCACATTTTTTTGGTTCAAAAAATTTTATAAAGCAAAACATCGAAAGGGAATCTTTTTTTAAAAAGGGAATCTTTTTCGACCATTTTTTTTTTTTTTTGATTTCGTGATCACATTTGGAGCGTAAACGCCTCGTGATACATGAAAAATGCAATGCAACTGCTTATTAGAACGACTTATCCCCACCATTTTTTTGGTTCAAAAAATTTTATAAAGCAAAACATCGAAAGGGAATCTTTTTTAAAAAAGGGAATCTTTTTTCGACCATTTTTTTTTTTTTTTGATTTCGTGATCACATTTGAGCGTAAACGCCTCAGATACATGAAATTCAATGCAAACTGCTTATTAGAACGACTTATCCCCCACGATTTTTTGGTTCAAAAAATTTTATAAAGCAAAACATCGAAAAGGGAATCTTTTTTTAAAAAGGGAATCTTTTTTCGACCATTTTTTTTCATTTTTGATTTCGATCACATTTGGAGCGTAAACGCCTCAGATACATGAAATTCAATGCAAATCAAGCTTATTAGAACGCACTTATCCCCCACGATTTTTTGGTTCAAAAAATTTTATAAAGCAAAACATCGAAGGGAAATTTTTTTAAAAAGGGAATCTTTTTTCGACCATTTTTTTTTTTTTTGATTTCAGATCACATTTGAGCGTAAACGCCCTCAGATACATAAAATTCAATGCAAACAAGCTTATTAGAACGCACTTATCCCCACATTTTTTTGGTTCAAAAAAATTTTATAAAGCAAAACATCGAAAGGGAATCTTTTTTAAAAAGGGAATCTTTTCGACCATTTTTTTTCTTTTTTTGATTTCGTGATCACATTTGAGCGTAAACGCCTCTGAGATACATGAAATTCAATGCAAATCAAGCTATTGAAACGCACACAGCGCCCACATTTTTCTGGTTCAAAAAATTTTATAAAGCAAAACATCGAAAGGGAATCTTTTTTTAAAAAGGGAATCTTTTCGACCCTTTTTTTTTTTTTGATTTCGCATCACATTTGGAGCGTAAACGCCTCAGATACATGAAATTCAATGCAATCAAGCTTATTAGAACGCACTTATCCCCCACGATTTTTTGGTTCAAAAATTTTATAAAGCAAAACATCGAAGGGAATCTTTTTAAAAAGGGAATCTTTTTCGACCATTTTCTTTTTTTTTTTTGATTTCGTGATCACATTTGGAGCGTAAACGCCCTCGTGATACATAAAATTCAATGCAAATCAAGTTATTAGAACGCACTTATCCCCCACGATTTTTTTGGTTCAAAAAATTTTATAAAGCAAAACATCGAAAAGGGAATCTTTTTTTAAAAAGGGAATCTTTTTCGACCATTTTTCTTCATTTTTGATTTCGTGATCACATTTGGAGCGTAAACGCCTCGTGATACATGAAATTCAATGCAAATCAAGCTATTATTAGAACGCACTTATCCCCCACGATTTTTTTTGGTTCAAAAATTTTATAAAGCAAAACATCGAAAGGGAATCTTTTTTTAAAAAGGGAATCTTTTTTTTTCGACCATTTTTTTTTTTTTTGATTTTTTGATCACATTTGAGCGTAAACGCCTCGTGATACATGAAATTCAATGCAAATCAAGCTTATTAGAACGACTTATCCCCCACGATTTTTTTGGTTCAAAAAATTTTATAAAGCAAAACATCGAAAGGGAATCTTTTTTTAAAAAGGGAATCTTTTTCGACCATTTTTTTCATTTTTGATTTCGTGATCACATTTGGAGCGTAAACGCCTCAGTGATACATAAAATTCAATGCAAACTGCTTATTGAACGCACTTATCCCCCATTTTTTTTGGTTCAAAAAAATTTTATAAAGCAAAACATCGAAGGGAATCTTTTTTTAAAAAGGGAATCTTTTCGACCCCGCTTTTTTTTTTTTTGATTTCGTGATCACATTTGAGCGTAAACGCCTCAGATACATGAAATTCAATGCAAATCAAGCTTATTAGAACGCACTTATCCCCCACGATTTTTTTTTGGTTCAAAAAAATTTTATAAAGCAAAACATCGAAGGGAATCTTTTTTAAAAAGGGAATCTTTTTTCGACCATTTTTTCATTTTTGATTTCAGATCACATTTGGAGCGTAAACGCCCTCGTGATACATGAAATTCAATGCAAACAAGCTTATTAGAACGCACTTATCCCCCACGATTTTTTGGTTCAAAAAAATTTTATAAAGCAAAACATCGAAGGGAATTTTTTTTTAAAAAGGGAATCTTTTTCGACCATTTTTTTCATTTTTGATTTCGTGATCACATTTGAGCGTAAACGCCCCTGTGATACATGAAATTCAATGCAAATCAAGCTTATTAGAACGCACTTATCCCCCACGATTTTTTTGGTTCAAAAAATTTTATAAAGCAAAACATCGAAAGGGAATTTTTTTAAAAAGGGAATCTTTTCGACCATTTTTTTTTTTTTTGATTTCGTGATCACATTTGGAGCGTAAACGCCTCAGATACATGAAATTCAATGCAAACTGCTTTATGAAACGCACTTATCCCCCACGATTTTTTGGTTCAAAAAATTTTATAAAGCAAAACATCGAAAGGGAATCTTTTTTAAAAGGGAATCTTTTTTTTCGACCATTTTTTTTTTTTTTGATTTCGTGATCACATTTGAGAGCGTAAACGCCTCAGATACATAAAATTCAATGCAAACAAGCTTATTGAGAACGCGACTTATCCCCCACGATTTTTTTGGTTCAAAAAATTTTATAAAGCAAAACATCGAAAGGGAATCTTTTTTAAAAAGGGAATCTTTTTCGACCATTTTTTTCATTTTTGATTTCGTGATCACATTTGGAGCGTAAACGCCCTCAGATACATAAAATTCAATGCAAATCAAGCTTATTGAACGCACTTATCCCCCACATTTTTTTGGTTCAAAAAATTTTATAAAGCAAAACATCGAAAGGGAATCTTTTTTTTTAAAAAGGGAATCTTTTTCGACATTTTTTTTTTTTTTTTGATTTCGTGATCACATTTGAGCGTAAACGCCCTCGTGATACATAAAATTCAATGCAAATCAAGCTTATTAGAAACGACTTATCCCCACGATTTTTTGGTTCAAAAATTTTATAAAGCAAAACATCGAAGGGAATCTTTTTTAAAAAGGGAATCTTTTTTCGACCATTTTTTTTTTTGATTTCGTGATCACATTTGGAGCGTAAACGCTCGTGATACATGAAATTCAATGCAAAAGCTTATTAGAACGCACTTATCCCCCACGATTTTTTTGGTTCAAAAATTTTATAAAGCAAAACATCGAAAGGGAATCTTTTTTAAAAAGGGAATCTTTTTCGACCATTTTTTTCATTTTTGATTTCGTGATCACATTTGGAGCGTAAACGCCTCGTGATACATAAAATTCAATGCAAATCAAGCTTATTAGAACGCACTTATCCCCACGATTTTTTGGTTCAAAAAATTTTATAAAGCAAAACATCGAAGGGAATCTTTTTTTTAAAAAGGGAATCTTTTTTTCGACCATTTTTTTTTTTTTGATTTCGTGATCACATTTGAGCGTAAACGCCTCAGATACATAAAATTCAATGCAAATCAAGCTTATTAGAACGACTTATCCCCCACGATTTTTGGTTCAAAAAATTTTATAAAGCAAAACATCGAAAAGGGAATCTTTTTTAAAAAGGGAATCTTTTTTCGACCATTTTTTTCATTTTTTGATTTCGTGATCACATTTGGAGCGTAAACGCCCTCAGATACATGAAATTCAATGCAAATCAAGCTTATTAGAACGCACTTATCCCCACGATTTTTTTGGTTCAAAAAATTTTATAAAGCAAAACATCGAAAGGGAATCTTTTTTAAAAAGGGAATCTTTTTCGACCATTTTTTTTTTTTTTTGATTTCGTGATCACATTTGAGCGTAAACGCCTCGTGATACATAAAATTCAATGCAAACAAGCTATATTGAACGACTTATCATTTTTTCATTTTTTTTTTGGTTCAAAAATTTTATAAAGCAAAACATCGAAAGGGAATCTTTTTTAAAAAGGGAATCTTTTTCGACCATTTTTTTTTTTTTTGATTTCGTGATCACATTTGGAGCGTAAACGCCTCGAGATACATGAAATTCAATGCAAACTGCTTATTAGAACGCACTTATCCCCCACGATTTTTTGGTTCAAAAAAATTTTATAAAGCAAAACATCGAAAGGGAATCTTTTTTAAAAAGGGAATCTTTTTCGACCATTTTTTCATTTTTGATTTCAGATCACATTTGGAGCGTAAACGCCTCGTGATACATGAAATTCAATGCAAACAAGCTTATTAGAACGACTTATCCCCCACGATTTTTTGGTTCAAAAAAATTTTATAAAGCAAAACATCGAAAGGGAATCTTTTTTTAAAAGGGAATCTTTTTCGACCATTTTTTTCATTTTTGATTTCGTGATCACATTTGGAGCGTAAACGCCTCTGATGATACATGAAATTCAATGCAAATCAAGCTTATTAGAACGCACTTATCCCCCATTTTTTTGGTTCAAAAAATTTTATAAAGCAAAACATCGAAGGGATCTTTTTTTTAAAAAGGGAATCTTTTCGAACCATTTTTTCATTTTTGATTTCGTGATCACATTTGAGCGTAAACGCCCTCAGATACATGAAATTCAATGCAAATCAAGCTTATTAGAACGCACTTATCCCCCACGATTTTTGGTTCAAAAAATTTTATAAAGCAAAACATCGAAAGGGAATCTTTTTTAAAAAGGGAATCTTTTTCGAATTTTTTTTTTTTCATTTTTGATTTCAGATCACATTTGGAGCGTAAACGCCCTCGTGATACATGAAATTCAATGCAAATCAAGCTTATTGAACGCACTTATCCCCCCCACGATTTTTTTGGTTCAAAAAATTTTATAAAGCAAAACATCGAAAGGGAATCTTTTTTTAAAAAGGGAATCTTTTTTCGACCATTTTTTTTTTTTGATTTCGTGATCACATTTGGAGCGTAAACGCCCCTGTGATACATGAAATTCAATGCAAACTGCTTATTAGAACGCACTTATCCCCACGATTTTTTTGGTTCAAAAAATTTTATAAAGCAAAACATCGAAAGGGAATCTTTTTTAAAAAGGGAATCTTTTTTTCGACCATTTTTTTTTTTTGATTTCGTGATCACATTTTGAGCGTAAACGCCTGTGATACATGAAATTCAATGCAAATCAAGTTATTATTAGAACGTGACTTATCCCCCACGATTTTTTTGGTTCAAAAAATTTTATAAAGCAAAACATCGAAAAGGGAATTTTTTTAAAAAGGGAATCTTTTTCGACCATTTTTTCATTTTTGATTTCGTGATCACATTTGAGCGTAAACGCCCAGAGATACATGAAATTCAATGCAAACTGCTTATTGAACGCACTTATCCCCCACGATTTTTGGTTCAAAAAATTTTATAAAGCAAAACATCGAAAGGGAATCTTTTTTTAAAAAGGGAATCTTTTTCGACCATTTTTTTTTTTTTTTTTGATTTCAGATCACATTTGAGCGTAAACGCCTCGTGATACATGAAATTCAATGCAAACAAGCTTATTAGAACGCACTTATCCCCCACGATTTTTTGGTTCAAAAAATTTTATAAAGCAAAACATCGAAAGGGAATCTTTTTTAAAAAGGGAATTTTTCGACCATTTTCTTTTTTTTGATTTCGTGATCACATTTGGAGCGTAAACGCCTCAGAGATACATGAAATTCAATGCAAATCAAGCTTATTGAACGCGACTTATCCCCCACGATTTTTTTGGTTCAAAAAATTTTATAAAGCAAAACATCGAAGGGAATCTTTTTTTAAAAAGGGAATCTTTTCGACCATTTTTTTCATTTTTGATTTCGTGATCACATTTTGAGCGTAAACGCCTCAGATACATGAAATTCAATGCAAATCTGCTTATTGAAACGACTTATCCCCCACGATTTTTTTGGTTCAAAAAATTTTATAAAGCAAAACATCGAAAGGGATCTTTTTTTTAAAAAGGGAATCTTTTTTCGACCATTTTTTTTTTTTTCATTTTTGATTTCGTGATCACATTTGAGCGTAAACGCCCTCAGAGATACATGAAATTCAATGCAAATCAAGCTTATTGAACGCGACTTATCCCCCACGATTTTTTTGGTTCAAAAAATTTTATAAAGCAAAACATCGAAGGGAATCTTTTTTTTAAAAAGGGAATCTTTTTCGACCATTTTTTTCATTTTTGATTTCGTGATCACATTTGGAGCGTAAACGCCTCAGATACACATGAAATTCAATGCAAATCAAGCTTATTGAACGCACTTATCCCCCACATTTTTTTTTTGGTTCAAAAAAATTTTATAAAGCAAAACATCGAAAGGGAATCTTTTTTAAAAAGGGAATCTTTTTTCGACCATTTTTTTCATTTTTGATTTCAGATCACATTTGAGCGTAAACGCCTCCGTGATACATGAAATTCAATGCAAATCAAGCTTATTAGAACGCACTTATCCCCCACGATTTTTGGTTCAAAAAAATTTTATAAAGCAAAAACATCTTTTTTAAAAAGGGAATCTTTTTTTTTAAAAAGGGAATCTTTTTTCAACCATTTTTTTTTTTTTTTGATTTTAGATCACATTTGGATTTTTTTTAAAAGGGAAAACGCCCTCGATCACATTTGATACATGAAATTCAATGCAAATCAAGCTTATTAGAACGCACTTATCCCCCACGATTTTTTTGGTTCAAAAAATTTTATAAAGCAAAACATCGAAAGGGAATCTTTTTTTTAAAAAGGGAATCTTTTTCGATTCATTTTTTTTTTTTTTGATTTCGTGATCACATTTGAGCGTAAACGCCTCGTGATACATGAAATTCAATGCAAATCAAGCTTATTGAAACGACTTATCCCCCACGATTTTTTGGTTCAAAAATTTTATAAAGCAAAACATCGAAAGGGAATCTTTTTTAAAAAGGGAATCTTTTTCGACCATTTTTTTCATTTTTGATTTCGTGATCACATTTGGAGCGTAAACGCCTCGTGATACATGAAATTCAATGCAAATCAAGCTTATTAGAACGACTTATCCCCCACGATTTTTTGGTTCAAAAAATTTTATAAAGCAAAACATCGAAGGGAATCTTTTTTTAAAAGGGAATCTTTTTCGACCATTTTTTTCATTTTTGATTTCGTGATCACATTTGGAGCGTAAACGCCTCGTGATACATGAAATTCAATGCAAATCAAGCTTATTAGAACGCACTTATCCCCCACGATTTTTTGGTCAAAAAATTTTATAAAGCAAAACATCGAAAGGGAATCTTTTTTAAAAAGGGAATCTTTTTTTCGACCATTTTTTTTTTTTTTTTTTGATTTCGTGATCACATTTGAGCGTAAACGCCTCGATGATACATGAAATTCAATGCAAAACTGTTTATTGAACGCACTTATCCCCACGATTTTTTTGGTTCAAAAAATTTTATAAAGCAAAACATCGAAAGGGAATCTTTTTTAAAAAGGGAATCTTTTTCGACCATTTTTTTCTTTTTTTTGATTTCGTGATCACATTTGGAGCGTAAACGCCTCGTGATACATAAAATTCAATGCAAATCTGCTTATTGAACGACTTATCCCCACGATTTTTTTTTGGTTCAAAAAAAATTTTATAAAGCAAAACATCGAAGGGAATCTTTTTTAAAAAGGGAATCTTTTCTTTTTCATTTTTTTTTTTTTTTGATTTCGTGATCACATTTGGAGCGTAAACGCCTCAGATACTAAAATTCAATGCAAATCAAGCTTATTAGAACGCACTTATCCCCCACGATTTTTTTGGTTCAAAAAATTTTATAAAGCAAAACATCGAAAGGGAATCTTTTTTTAAAAAGGGAATCTTTTTCGACCATTTTTTTTCATTTTTGATTTCGTGATCACATTTGGAGCGCGAAACGCTCGTGATACATGAAATTCAATGCAAACTGCTTATTAGAACGACTTATCCCCCATTTTTTGGTTCAAAAAATTTTATAAAGCAAAACATCGAAAGGGAATCTTTTTTTTAAAAAGGGAATCTTTTTCGACCATTTTTTTCGTGATCACATTTTTTGATTTCGATGATCACATTTGAGCGTTGAAACGCCTCAGATACATCAAAAATTCAATGCAAAAATCAAGCTTATTAAAAGGGAATTTATCCCCATTTTCTTTTTTTTTGTTTCAAAAATTTTATAAAGCAAAACATCGAAAGGGAATCTTTTTTAAAAAGGGAATCTTTTCGAATCTTTTTAATTTTTTTTTTTTTTTTTTTTTCGTGATCACATTTGAGCGTAAACGCCTCGTGATACATGAAATTCAATGCAAATCAAGCTATTAGAACGCACTTATCCCCCACGATTTTTTTGGTTCAAAAATTTTATAAAGCAAAACATCGAAAGGGAATCTTTTTAAAAAGGGAATCTTTTTTCCATTTTTTTTTTTTTTTGATTTCGTGATCACATTTGAGCGTAAACGCCTCAGATACATAAAATTCAATGCAAACAAGCTATTGAGAACGCACTTATCCCCCACGATTTTTGGTTCAAAAAATTTTATAAAGCAAAACATCGAAAAGGGAATCTTTTTTTAAAAAGGGAATCTTTTTCGACCATTTTTTTTCATTTTTGATTTCGTGATCACATTTGAGCGTAAACGCCCCGTGATACATGAAATTCAATGCAAATCAAGCTTATTGAACGCACTTATCCCCCACGATTTTTTTGGTTCAAAAATTTTATAAAGCAAAACATCGAAAGGGAATTTTTTTAAAAAGGGAATCTTTTTCGACCATTTTTTTTTTTTTGATTTCGTGATCACATTTGAGCGTAAACGCCTCAGAGATACATGAAATTCAATGCAAATCAAGCTATTAGAAAACACACTTATCCCCCACATTTTTTTGGTTCAAAAAATTTTATAAAGCAAAACATCGAAGGGAATTTTTTTTAAAAAAGGGAATCTTTTTCGACCATTTTTTTCATTTTTGATTTCGTGATCACATTTGGAGCGTAAACGCCTCGTGATACATAAAATTCAATGCAAATCAAGCTTATTGAACGACTTATCCCCCCCACGATTTTTTTTTGGTTCAAAAAATTTTATAAAGCAAAACATCGAAAGGGAATCTTTTTTTTTAAAAAGGGAATCTTTTTCGACCATTTTTTTTTTCATTTTTGATTTCGTGATCACATTTGGAGCGTAAACGCCTCGTGATACATGAAATTCAATGCAAATCAAGCTTATTGAACGCACTTATCCCACGATTTTTTTGGTTCAAAAAAATTTTATAAAGCAAAACATCGAAAGGGAATCTTTTTAAAAAGGGAATCTTTTTCGACCATTTTTTTCATTTTTGATTTCAGATCACATTTGAGCGTAAACGCCTCAGATACATGAAATTCAATGCAAATCAAGCTTATTGAACGACACTTATCCCCCACGATTTTTTGGTTCAAAAAATTTTATAAAGCAAAACATCGAAAGGGAATCTTTTTTTAAAAAGGGAATCTTTTTCGACCATTTTTTTTTTTTTTTTGATTTCGTGATCACATTTGGAGCGTAAACGCCTCAGATACATGAAATTCAATGCAAATCAAGCTTATTAGAACGCACTTATCCCCCACGATTTTTTTGGTTCAAAAATTTTATAAAGCAAAACATCGAAAGGGAATCTTTTTTTAAAAAGGGAATCTTTTTCGACCCGCTTTTTTCATTTTTGATTTCGTGATCACATTTTGAGCGTAAACGCCTCGTGATACATAAAATTCAATGCAAATCAAGCTTATTAGAACGCACTTATCCCCCACATTTTTTTGGTTCAAAAATTTTATAAAGCAAAACATCGAAAGGGATCTTTTTTTTAAAAAGGGAATCTTTTTCGACCATTTTTTTTTCATTTTTGATTTCGTGATCACATTTGAGCGTAAACGCCTCAGATACATGAAATTCAATGCAAATCAAGCTTATTAGAACGCACTTATCCCCACATTTTTTTTGTTCAAAAATTTTATAAAGCAAAACATCGAAAGGGAATCTTTTTTTTAAAAAGGGAATCTTTTTCGACCATTTTTTTTTCATTTTTGATTTCAGATCACATTTGGAGCGTAAACGCCCGTGATACATGAAATTCAATGCAAATCAAGCTTATTAGAACGCACTTATCCCCCACGATTTTTTGGTTCAAAAAATTTTATAAAGCAAAACATCGAAAGGGAATCTTTTTTTTTAAAAAGGGAATCTTTTTCGACCATTTTTTTCATTTTTGATTTCGTGATCACATTTGGAGCGTAAACGCCTCAGATACATGAAATTCAATGCAAACAAGCTTATTAGAACGTGACTTATCCCCACGATTTTTTTGGTTCAAAAAATTTTATAAAGCAAAACATCGAAAGGGAATCTTTTTTTTTAAAAAGGGAATCTTTTTCGACATTTTTTTCTTTTTTTGATTTCAGATCACATTTGAGCGTAAACGCCCGTGATACATAAAATTCAATGCAAATCAAGCTTATTAGAACGCACTTATCCCCCACATTTTTTTGGTCAAAAAATTTTATAAAGCAAAACATCGAAGGGAATCTTTTTTTAAAAAGGGAATCTTTTTTCGACCATTTTTTCATTTTTGATTTCGTGATCACATTTGAGCGTAAACGCCTCGTGATACATAAAATTCAATGCAAACAAGCTATTGAGAACGCGACTTATCCCCACGATTTTTTTTGGTTCAAAAATTTTATAAAGCAAAACATCGAAAGGGAATCTTTTTTAAAAAGGAATCTTTTTCAATGCAAACCTTATTTTTTTCATTTTTGATTTCGTGATCACATTTGGAGCGTAAACGCCTTTTGATACATGAAATTCAATGCAAACTGCTTATTGAAAACAAACTTATCAAGCTTATTGAACGCACTTATCCCCACGATTTTTGGTTCAAAAAAATTTTATAAAGCAAAACATCGAAAGGGAATCTTTTTTTAAAAAGGGAATCTTTTTTCGACCATTTTTATTTTTTTTGATTTCGTGATCACATTTGGAGCGTAAACGCCTCGTGATACATGAAATTCAATGCAAATCTGCTTATTAGAACGCACTTATCCCCACGATTTTTTGGTTCAAAAAATTTTATAAAGCAAAACATCGAAAAGGGATCTTTTTTTAAAAAGGGAATCTTTTTTCGACCTGCATTTTTTTTTTTTTTGATTTCGTGATCACATTTGGAGCGTAAACGCCTCGTGATACATGAAATTCAATGCAAATCAAGCTTATTAGAACGCACTTATCCCCCACGATTTTTGGTTCAAAAAATTTTATAAAGCAAAACATCGAAGGGAATCTTTTTTTTAAAAAGGGAATCTTTTTCGACCATTTTTTTCATTTTTGATTTCAGATCACATTTGGAGCGTAAACGCCCCAGATACATAAAATTCAATGCAAATCAAGCTTATTGAAACGCACTTATCCCCACGATTTTTTTGGTTCAAAAAAATTTTATAAAGCAAAACATCGAAAGGGAATCTTTTTTTAAAAAGGGAATCTTTTTTCGACCATTTTTTTTCATTTTTGATTTCGTGATCACATTTGGAGCGTAAACGCCTCAGATACATGAAATTCAATGCAAATGCTTATTAGAACGCGACTTACTTATCCCCCACGATTTTTGGTTCAAAAAATTTTATAAAGCAAAACATCGAAAGGGAATCTTTTTTTTTTTTAAAAAAGGGAATCTTTTTCGACCATTTTTTTTTTTTTTTTGATTTTCAGATCACATTTGGAGCGTAAACGCCTCGAGATACATGAAATTCAATGCAAACAAGCTATTAGAACGCGACTTATCCCCCACGATTTTTTTGGTTCAAAAAATTTTATAAAGCAAAACATCGAAAGGGAATCTTTTTTAAAAAGGGAATCTTTTTCGACCATTTTTTTCATTTTTGATTTCGTGATCACATTTGGAGCGTAAACGCCCTCAGATACATGAAATTCAATGCAAATCAAGCTTATTAGAACGCACTTATCCCCCACGATTTTTTTGTTCAAAAATTTTATAAAGCAAAACATCGAAGGGAATCTTTTTTTAAAAAGGGAATCTTTTTCGACCATTTTTTTCATTTTTGATTTCGTGATCACATTTTGAGCGTAAACGCCTCGTGATACATGAAATTCATGCAAAACAAGCTTATTGAACGCACTTATCCCCCACGATTTTTTTGGTTCAAAAAATTTTATAAAGCAAAACATCGAAAGGGAATCTTTTTTAAAAAGGGAATCTTTTTCGACCATTTTTTTCATTTTTGATTTCGTGATCACATTTGGAGAGCGTAAACGCCTCGTGATACATGAAATTCAATGCAAACAAGCTTATTAGAACGACTTATCCCCCACGATTTTTTGGTTCAAAAAATTTTATAAAGCAAAACATCGAAAAGGGAATCTTTTTTTTAAAAAGGGAATCTTTTTCGACCATTTTTTCATTTTTGATTTCGTGATCACATTTGAGCGTAAACGCCCTCAGATACATAAAATTCAATGCAAATCAAGCTTATTGAACGCGACTTATCCCCACATTTTTTTTGGTTCAAAAAATTTTATAAAGCAAAACATCGAAAGGGAATCTTTTTTTAAAAAGGGAATCTTTTTTTTTTTCATTTTTGATTTTGATCACATTGAGCGTAAATTTCAGATACATCAAATTTGCAGCGTTATTGAACGCACTTACTTATCCCCACGATACATGTTCAAAAAATTTTCAAGCAAAAATCGAAAGGGAATTTTATTAAAAAGGGAATCTTTTTCGACCATTTTTTTTTCATTTTTGATTTCCCCATCACATTTTTTGGTCAAAAAATTTTATCAAAGCAAAAACATAGAACGCGCAAGGGAATTTTTTTAAAGCAAAAATCGAAAGGGAATCTTTTTTTTTAAAAAGGGAATTTTTTCGACCATTTTTTTTTTTTGATTTCGTGATCACATTTGAGCGTAAACGCCCTCAGATACATGAAATTCAATGCAAATCAAGCTTATTGAACGCACTTATCCCCCACGATTTTTTTGGTTCAAAAAATTTTATAAAGCAAAACATCGAAAAGGGAATCTTTTTTTAAAAAGGGAATCTTTTTCGACCATTTTTTTTCATTTTTGATTTCGTGATCACATTTGAGCGTAAACGCCCAGAGATACATGAAATTCAATGCAAATCAAGCTTATTAGAACGCACTTATCCCCCACATTTTTTTTGTCAAAAAATTTTATAAAGCAAAACATCGAAAGGGAATCTTTTTTTAAAAAGGGAATCTTTTTTCGACCATTTTTTTTTTTTTTTGATTTCGTGATCACATTTGAGCGTAAACGCCTCGTGATACATGAAATTCAATGCAAATCAAGCTATTAGAACGCACTTATCCCCACACGATTTTTGGTTCAAAAAATTTTATAAAGCAAAACATCGAAAAGGGAATCTTTTTTTAAAAAGGGAATCTTTTTCGACATTTTTTTTTTTTTTTTGATTTCGTGATCACATTTGGAGCGTAAACGCCTCAGATACATGAAATTCAATGCAAAACAAGCTTATTGAACGCACTTATCCCCACGATTTTTTGGTTCAAAAAATTTTATAAAGCAAAACATCGAAAAGGGAATCTTTTTTTAAAAAGGGAATCTTTTTCGACCATTTTTTTTCATTTTTGATTTCGTGATCACATTTGAGCGTAAACGCCTCGTGATACATGAAATTCAATGCAAATCAAGCTATTAGAACGCGACTTATCCCCACGATTTTTTGGTTCAAAAAATTTTATAAAGCAAAACATCGAAAGGGAATTTTTTAAAAAAGGGAATCTTTTTCGACCATTTTTTTTTTTTTTTGATTTCGTGATCACATTTGGAGCGTAAACGCCTCAGATACATACATGAAATTCAATGCAAATCAAGCTATTAGAACGACTTATCCCCCACGATTTTTTTGGTTCAAAAAAATTTTTATAAAGCAAAACATCGAAAGGGAATCTTTTTTAAAAAGGGAATCTTTTTCGACCATTTTTTTCATTTTTGATTTCGTGATCACATTTGGAGCGTAAACGCCTCGTGATACATGAAATTCAATGCAAATCAAGCTATTATTAGAACGACTTATCCCCACGATTTTTTGGTTCAAAAATTTTATAAAGCAAAACATCGAAAGGGAATTTTTTAAAAAGGGAATCTTTTTCGACCATTTTTTTTTTTTGATTTCGTGATCACATTTGGAGCGTAAACGCCTCGTGATACATGAAATTCAATGCAAATCAAGCTTATTGAAACGACTTATCCCCCCCACGATTTTTTGTTCAAAAAATTTTATAAAGCAAAACATCGAAAGGGAATTTTTAAAAAGGGAATCTTTTTTCGACCATTTTTTCATTTTTGATTTCGTGATCACATTTGAGTAAACGCCTCGTGATACATAAAATTCAATGCAAATCAAGCTTATTAGAACGACTTATCCCCACGATTTTTGGTTCAAAAAATTTTATAAAGCAAAACATCGAAAGGGAATCTTTTTTAAAAAGGGAATTTTTCGACCATTTTTTTTCATTTTTGATTTCGTGATCACATTTGAGCGTAAAACGCCTCAGTGATACATGAAATTCAATGCAAATCAAGCTTATTTGAACGCACTTATCCCCACGATTTTTGGTTCAAAAAATTTTATAAAGCAAAACATCGAAAGGGAATTTTTTAAAAAGGGAATCTTTTTTTCGACCATTTTTTTTTTTTGATTTCGTGATCACATTTTGAGCGTAAACGCCCTCGTGATACATGAAATTCAATGCAAATCAAGCTTATTAGAACGCACTTATCCCCCACATTTTTTTGGTTCAAAAAATTTTATAAAGCAAAACATCGAAGGGAATCTTTTTTAAAAAGGGAATCTTTTTCGACCATTTTCTTTTCATTTTTGATTTCGTGATCACATTTGAGCGTAAACGCCTCAGATACATGAAATTCAATGCAAATCAAGCTATTAGAACGCACTTATCCCCACGATTTTTTTTTGGTTCAAAAATTTTATAAAGCAAAACATCGAAAGGGAATCTTTTTAAAAAGGGAATCTTTTTTCGACATTTTTTTCATTTTTGATTTCGTGATCACATTTGAGCGAACGCCTCAGATACATAAAATTCAATGCAAATCAAGCTTATTAGAACGCACTTATCCCCCACGATTTTTTGGTTCAAAAAATTTTATAAAGCAAAACATCGAAAGGGAATCTTTTTTTTTAAAAAGGGAATCTTTTTTTCGACCATTTTTTTTTTTTTGATTTCGTGATCACATTTGGAGCGTAAACGCCTCAGATACATGAAATTCAATGCAAATCAAGCTTATTGAACGCACTTATCCCCCACATTTTTTTGGTTCAAAAAATTTTATAAAGCAAAACATCGAAAGGGAATCTTTTTTAAAAAGGGAATCTTTTTCGACATTTTTTTTTTTTTTTGATTTCGTGATCACATTTGAGCGTAAACGCCTCAGATACATGAAATTCAATGCAAATCAAGCTTATTAGAACGACTTATCCCCACCATTTTTTGGTTCAAAAAATTTTATAAAGCAAAACATCGAAAAGGGAATCTTTTTAAAAAGGGATCTTTTTTTCGACCATTTTTTTCATTTTTGATTTCGTGATCACATTTGGAGCGTAAACGCCTCAGATACATAAAATTCAATGCAAATCAAGCTTATTAGAACGCACTTATCCCCCCCATTTTTTTGGTTCAAAAATTTTATAAAGCAAAACATCGAAAGGGAATCTTTTTTTTAAAAAGGGAATCTTTTTCGACCATTTTTTTTTTTTTTGATTTCGTGATCACATTTGGAGCGTAAACGCCTCAGATACATGAAATTCAATGCAAATCAAGCTATTAGAAACGACTTATCCCCCACGATTTTTTTTTGGTTCAAAAAATTTTATAAAGCAAAACATCGAAGGGAATTTTTTAAAAAGGGAATCTTTTTCGACCATTTTTTTTTTTTTTTGATTTCGTGATCACATTTGAGCGTAAACGCCTCGTGATACATGAAATTCAAAAAAAAGCTTATTAGAACGCGACTTATCCCCCACATTTTTTTGGTTCAAAAATTTTATAAAGCAAAACATCGAAAGGGAATCTTTTTTAAAAAGGGAATCTTTTTTCGACCATTTTTTTCATTTTTGATTTCGTGATCACATTTGGAGCGTAAACGCCTCGTGATACATGAAATTCAATGCAAAACAAGCTTATTAGAACGCACTTATCCCCCACATTTTTTTGGTTCAAAAAAATTTTATAAAGCAAAACATCGAAAGGGAATTTTTTTAAAAAGGGAATCTTTTTCGACCATTTTTTTTCATTTTTGATTTCGTGATCACATTTGAGCGAAACGCCTCGTGATACAAAATTCAATGCAAATGCTTATTGAACGCACTTATCCCCCACGATTTTTTTGGTTCAAAAATTTTTAAAGCAAAACATCGAAAGGGAATCTTTTTTAAAAAGGGAATCTTTTCGACCTTTTTTTTTTTTTTGATTTCGTGATCACATTTGAGCGTAAACGCCTCGTGATGATACATGAAATTCAATGCAAATGCTTATTAGAAACGCACTTATCCCCCACGATTTTTTGGTTCAAAAAATTTTATAAAGCAAAACATCGAAGGGAATCTTTTTTAAAAAGGGAATCTTTTTCGACCATTTTTTTTCATTTTTGATTTCGTGATCACATTTGGAGCGAACGCCTCAGATACATGAAATTCAATGCAAATCAAGCTTATTAGAACGCGACTTATCCCCACGATTTTTTGGTTCAAAAAATTTTATAAAGCAAAACATCGAAGGGAATCTTTTTTTTTTAAAAGGGAATTTTCGACATTTTTTTTTTTTTTTTTGATTTCGTGAGATCACATTTGGAGCGTAAACGCCTCGTGATACATAAAATTCAATGCAAATCAAGCTTATTAGAACGAACGACTTATCCCCCATTTTTTTTTTTTTGGTTCAAAAAATTTTATAAAGCAAAACATCGAAAGGGAATCTTTTTAAAAAGGGAAATTTTTCGACCATTTTTTATTTTTTTGATTTCGTGATCACATTTGAGCGTGAAAACGCCCAGATACATGAAATTCATGCAAATCAAGCTTATTAGAACGCGACTTATCCCCCACGATTTTTTTGGTTCAAAAAAATTTTATAAAGCAAAACATCGAAAGGGAATTTTTTTTAAAAAGGGAATCTTTTTCGACATTTTTTTTTTCATTTTTGATTTCGTGATCACATTTGAGCGTAAACGCCCTCAGATACATGAAATTCAATGCAAATCAAGCTTTATTAGAACGCACTTTATCCCCATTTTTTTTTGGTTCAAAAAATTTTATAAAGCAAAACATCGAAAGGGAATCTTTTTTTTAAAAAGGGAATCTTTTTCGACCATTTTTTTTCATTTTTGATTTCGTGATCACATTTGAGCGTGAACGCCCTGAGATACATGAAATTCAATGCAAATCAAGCTTATTAGAAACGCACTTATCCCCCACGATTTTTTTTGGTCAAAAATTTTATAAAGCAAAACATCGAAAGGGAATTTTTTTAAAAAGGGAATCTTTTCGACCATTTTTTTTTTTTTTGATTTTTCACATTTGAGCGTAAATCACATTTGATAAAATTCAATGCAAACGCACTTATCCCCCACGATTTTTGTCAAAAATTCAATGCAAAAATCAAGGGAATCTTTTTTAAAAAGGGAACTTTTCCCCACTTTTTTTTTTGGTTCGTGATCACAAAAATTTACATAAAATTCAATGCAAAAAGCTTATTGAAACTTATCCCCCATTTTTTTGGAAAAAAAATTTTTAAAGCAAAAAGGGAATTTTTTTTTTCGACCATTTTTTTTTTTTGATTTCGTGATCACATTTGGAGCGTAAATAAACGCCTCAGATACATGAAATTCAATGCAAACAAGCTATTAGAACGCACTTATCCCCCATTTTTTTTGGTTCAAAAATTTTATAAAGCAAAACATCGAAGGGAATCTTTTTAAAAAGGGAATCTTTTTCGACCATTTTTTTTTTTGATTTCGTGATCACATTTGAGCGTAAACGCCTCGTCAGATACATAAAATTCAATGCAAATGCTTATTGAACGCACTTATCCCCCATTTTTTTGGTTCAAAAAATTTTATAAAGCAAAACATCGAAAGGGAATCTTTTTTTAAAAAGGGAATCTTTTTCGACCATTTTTTTCATTTTTGATTTTTCAGATCACATTTGAGCGTAAACGCCTCGTGAGATACATAAAATTCAATGCAAATCAAGCTTATTAGAACGCACTTATCCCCACATTTTTTTTGGTTCAAAAAATTTTATAGAGCAAAACATCGAAGGGAATCTTTTTTAAAAAGGGAATCTTTTTCGACATTTGCTTTCTTTTTTTTGATTTCGTGATCACATTTGAGCGTAAACGCCCCGTCAGATACATGAAATTCATGCAAATCAAGCTATTGAGAACGCACTTATCCCCCACATTTTTTTTTGGTTCAAAAAATTTTATAAAGCAAAACATCGAAAGGGAATCTTTTTTTTTAAAAAGGGAATCTTTTTCGACCATTTTTTTTCATTTTTGATTTCGTGATCACATTTGGAGCGTAAACGCCTCAGATACATGAAATTCAATGCAAATCAAGCTATTAGAACGCACTTATCCCCACATTTTTTTTGGTTCAAAAAAATTTTATAAAGCAAAACATCGAAAGGGAATCTTTTTTAAAAAGGGAATCTTTTTTCGACCATTTTTTTTTTTTTTGATTTCGTGATCACATTTGGAGCGTAAACGCCTCGTGATACATGAAATTCAATGCAAATCAAGCTTATTAGAACGCACTTATCCCCACGATTTTTTGGTTCAAAAAATTTTATAAAGCAAAACATCGAAAAGGGAATCTTTTTTTTAAAAGGGAATCTTTTTCGACCATTTTTTCTTTTTTGATTTCGTGATCACATTTGAGCGTAAACGCCTCGTGATACATGAAATTCAATGCAAACAAGCTTATTAGAACGCACTTATCCCCCACATTTTTTTGGTTCAAAAAATTTTATAAAGCAAAACATCGAAGGGAAATTTTTTTTAAAAAAAGGGAATCTTTTTCGACCATTTTTTTCATTTTTGATTTCGTGATCACATTTGGAGCGTAAACGCCCTCGAGATACATAAAATTCAATGCAAATCAAGCTATTAGAACGCACTTATCCATTTATTTTTTTTTTTTTTGGTTCAAAAAATTTTATAAAGCAAAACATCGAAGGGAATCTTTTTAAAAAGGGAATCTTTTTTTCGACCATTTTTTTTTTTTTTTTTTGATTTCGTGATCACATTTGGAGCGTAAACGCCTCAGATACATGAAATTCAATGCAAATCTGCTTATTAGAACGACTTATCCCCCACGATTTTTTGGTTCAAAAAATTTTATAAAGCAAAACATCGAAAAGGGAATCTTTTTTTTAAAAAGGGAATCTTTTTCGACCATTTTTTTTTTTTTTGATTTCGTGATCACATTTGGAGCGTAAACGCCTCAGATACATGAAATTCAATGCAAATCAAGCTTATTAGAACGCACTTATCCCCACGATTTTTTGGTTCAAAAAATTTTATAAAGCAAAACATCGAAAGGGATCTTTTTTTAAAAAGGGAATCTTTTCGACCATTTTTTCTTTTTTTGATTTCGTGATCACATTTGAGCGTAAACGCCTCAGATACATGAAATTCAATGCAAATCAAGCTTATTAGAACGCACTTATCCCCACGATTTTTTTGGTTCAAAAAAATTTTATAAAGCAAAACATCGAAAAGGGAATCTTTTTTTAAAAAGGGAATCTTTTTTCGACCATTTTTTTCATTTTTGATTTCGTGATCACATTTGAGCGTAAACGCCCTCGTGATACATAAAATTCAATGCAAATCAAGCTATATTGAACGCACTTATCCCCCACATTTTTTTTGGTTCAAAAATTTTATAAAGCAAAACATCGAAAGGGAATCTTTTTTTAAAAAGGGAATCTTTTTTCGACCATTTTTTCTTTTTTTTTGATTTCGTGATCACATTTTGGGGCGAAACGCCTCGTGATACATGAAATTCAATGCAAATCAAGCTTATTGAAACGACTTATCCCCACATTTTTTGGTTCAAAAAATTTTATAAAGCAAAACATCGAAAGGGAATTTTTTTAAAAAGGGAATCTTTTTCGACCATTTTTTTTTTTTTTGATTTCGTGATCACATTTGAGCGTAAACGCCTCAGATACATGAAATTCAATGCAAATCAAGCTTATTGAACGCACTTATCCCCCACGATTTTTTGGTTCAAAAAATTTTATAAAGCAAAACATCGAAAAGGGAATCTTTTTTAAAAAGGGAAATTTTTCGACCATTTTTCTTTTTTGATTTCGTGATCACATTTGGAGCGTAAACGCCTCGTGATACATGAAATTCAATGCAAATCAAGCTATTAGAACGCACTTATCCCCACATTTTTTTGGTTCAAAAAATTTTATAAAGCAAAACATCGAAAGGGAATCTTTTAAAAAGGGAATCTTTTTTCGACCATTTTTTCATTTTTGATTTCGGATCACATTTGGAGCGTAAACGTCTCGTATACATGAAATTCAATGCAAATCAAGCTATTAGAACGCACTTATCCCCCACGATTTTTTTGTTCAAAAAATTTTATAAAGCAAAACATCGAAAGGGAATCTTTTTTTAAAAAGGGAATCTTTTTTTCGACCCGTTTCTTTCTTTTTGATTTCGTGATCACATTTGGAGCGTAAACGCCCCAGAGATACATGAAATTCAATGCAAACTGCTTATTAGAACGCACTTATCCCCCCACGATTTTTTGGTTCAAAAAATTTTATAAAGCAAAACATCGAAAGGGAATTTTTTTAAAAAGGGAATCTTTTTTCGACCATTTTTTTTTTTTGATTTCGTGATCACATTTGAGCGTAAACGCCCTGTGATACATGAAATTCAATGCAAATCAAGCTTATTGAACGCACTTATCCCCCACGATTTTTTTGGTTCAAATTATAAAGCAAAACATCGAAGGGAATCTTTTTTTAAAAAGGGAATCTTTTTCGACCATTTTTTTTTTTTTGATTTCGTGATCACATTTGGAGCGTAAACGCCTCGATACATAAAATTCAATGCAAATCAAGCTATTGAACGCACTTATCCCCAATTTTTTGGTTCAAAAAAATTTTATAAAGCAAAACATCGAAAGGGAATCTTTTTAAAAAGGGAATCTTTTTCACATTTTTTTTTTTTGGTGATCAAAATCGTGATACATAAAATTCAATGCAAAAAGCTTATTGAAAAGGGACATTTTTTTTTTTTTTTTAAAGCAAAAAAAGGGAATTTTTTTTTAAAAAGGGAATCTTTTTCGAATTTTTTTTTTTTTTTGATTTCGTGATCACATTTGAGCGTAAACGCCTCGTGATACATGAAATTCAATGCAAATCAGCTATTATTGAACGCACTTATCCCCCACGATTTTTGGTTCAAAAAATTTTATAAAGCAAAACATCGAAAGGGAATCTTTTTTAAAAAGGGAATCTTTTTTTCGACCATTTTTTTTTTTTTGATTTCGTGATCACATTTGGAGCGTAAACGCCTCGTGATACATAAAATTCAATGCAAATCAAGCTATTGAACGCGACTTATCCCCACGATTTTTTTGGTTCAAAAAATTTTATAAAGCAAAACATCGAAAGGGAATCTTTTTTTAAAAAGGGAATCTTTTTCGACCATTTTTTTTTTTGATTTCGTGATCACATTTGGAGCGTAAACGCCTCTGATACATGAAATTCAATGCAAACAAGCTTATTGAACGCACTTATCCCCCAATTTTTTGGTTCAAAAATTTTATAAAGCAAAAAACATCGAAAGGGAATCTTTTTTAAAAAGGGAATCTTTTTCGACCATTTTTTTTTTTTTTTTTGATTTCGTGATCACATTTTGGGAGCAAAATTTCAGATACATAAAATTCAATGCAAAACTGCTTATTAGAACGGGAATTTTTTGGTTCAAAAAATTTTTAAAGCAAAACATCGAAAGGGAATCTTTTTTTAAAAAGGGAATCTTTTTTCGACCATTTTTTTTTTTTTGATTTCGTGATCACATTTGAGCGTAAACGCCCTCAGATACATGAAATTCAATGCAAATCAAGCTTATTAGAACGCGACTTATCCCCACGATTTTTTGGTTCAAAAAATTTTATAAAGCAAAACATCGAAAGGGAATCTTTTTTTAAAAAAGGGAATCTTTTCGACCATTTTTTTTTTTTTGATTTCGTGATCACATTTGGAGCGTAAACGCCGTGAGATACATGAAATTCAATGCAAATCAAGCTTATTATTAGAACGACTTATCCCCCACGATTTTTTGGTTCAAAAAATTTTATAAAGCAAAACATCGAAAGGGAATCTTTTTAAAAAGGGAATCTTTTTCGACATTTTTTTCTTCATTTTTGATTTCGTGATCACATTTTGAGCGTAAACGCCTCAGATACATAAAATTCAATGCAAATCAAGCTTATTGAACGAACGACTTATCCCCACGATTTTTTTGGTTCAAAAAATTTTATAAAGCAAAACATCGAAAGGGAATTTTTTTAAAAAGGGAATCTTTTTCGACCATTTTTTTTTTTTTTGATTTCGTGATCACATTTGGAGCGTAAACGCCTCAGATACATAAAATTCAATGCAAACTGCTTATATTGAACGCACTTATCCCCACGATTTTTTGTTCAAAAAAATTTTATAAAGCAAAACATCGAAAAGGGAATCTTTTTTTAAAAAGGGAATCTTTTTCGACCATTTTTTTTTTTTTTGATTTCGTGATCACATTTGGAGCGTAAACGCCTCAGATACATGAAATTCAATGCAAATCTATTATTAGAACGCACTTATCCCCCACGATTTTTTGGTTCAAAAAAATTTTATAAAGCAAAACATCGAAAGGGAATTTTTTTTTAAAAAGGGAATCTTTTTCGACCATTTTTTTTTTTTTTGATTTCAGATCACATTTGAGCGTAAACGCCTCGTAGATACATGAAATTCATGCAAATCAAGCTTATTAGAACGACTTATCCCCACGATTTTTTTGGTTCAAAAAAATTTTATAAAGCAAAACATCGAAAGGGAATCTTTTTTTAAAAAGGGAATCTTTTTCGACCATTTTTTCATTTTTGATTTCGTGATCACATTTGAGCGTAAACGCCTCAGATACATAAAATTCAATGCAAATCAAGCTATTGAAACGCACTTATCCCCACGATTTTTTGGTTCAAAAAATTTTATAAAGCAAAACATCGAAAGGGATTTTTTTTTAAAAAGGGAATTTTTCGACCATTTTTTTCATTTTTGATTTCGTGATCACATTTGGAGCGTAAACGCCTCAGATACATAAAATTCAATGCAAATCAAGCTTATTAGAACGCACTTATCCCCCCACGATTTTTTGGTTCAAAAAAATTTTATAAAGCAAAACATCGAAGGGAATCTTTTTTTAAAAAGGGAATCTTTTTCGACCATTTTTTTTTTTTTTGATTTCGCAGATCACATTTGGAGCGTAAACGCCTCAGATACATAAAATTCAATGCAAATCAAGCTATTGAACGCGACTTATCCCCACGATTTTTTTGGTTCAAAAAATTTTATAAAGCAAAACATCGAAAAGGGAAATTTTTTTAAAAAGGGAATCTTTTTCGACCATTGCTTTTTTTTTTTTTGATTTCGTGATCACATTTGGAGCGTAAACGCCTCGTGATACATGAAATTCAATGCAAATCAAGCTATTAGAACGACTCCCCCCACGATTTTTTTGGTTCAAAAAATTTTATAAAGCAAAACATCGAAGGGAATCTTTTTTTAAAAAGGGAATCTTTTTTTCGACCATTTTTTTTTTTTTTGATTTCGTGATCACATTTGGAGCGTAAACGCCTCGTGATACATGAAATTCAATGCAAATCAAGCTTATTAGAACGCACTTATCCCCCACGATTTTTTTTGGTTCAAAAAATTTTATAAAAAAAAACATCGAAAGGGAATCTTTTTTTAAAAAGGGAATTTTTCGACCATTTTTTTTTTTTTTGATTTCGTGATCACATTTGGAGCGAAAAACGCCTCGTGATACATGAAATTCATGCAAATCAAGCTATTGAAACGACTTATCCCCCCACGATTTTTTGGTCAAAAAATTTTATAAAGCAAAACATCGAAAGGGAATCTTTTTTTAAAAAGGGAATCTTTTTCGACCATTTTTTCATTTTTGATTTCGTGATCACATTTGAGCGAAACGCCTCAGATACATAAAAATTCAATGCAAACAAGCTTATTGAAACGCGACTTATCCCCCACGATTTTTTGGTTCAAAAAATTTTATAAAGCAAAACATCGAAGGGAATCTTTTTTAAAAAGGGAATCTTTTTCGACCATTTTTTTTTTTTTTGATTTCGTGATCACATTTGAGCGTAAACGCCCTCGTGATACATGAAATTCAATGCAAATCAAGCTTATTAGAACGCACTTATCCCCCATTTTTTTTTTTGGTTCAAAAAATTTTATAAAGCAAAACATCGAAAGGGAATCTTTTTTAAAAAGGGAATCTTTCGACATTTTTTCATTTTTGATTTCGTGATCACATTTGAGCGTAAACGCCTCAGATACATGAAATTCAATGCAAATCAAGCTATTATTAGAAACGACTTATCCCCCACGATTTTTGGTTCAAAAAATTTTATAAAGCAAAACATCGAAAGGGAATCTTTTTTAAAAAGGGAATCTTTTTTCGACCATTTTTCATTTTTGATTTCGTGATCACATTTGGAGCGTGTAAACGCCTCGTGATACATAAAATTCAATGCAAATCAAGCTTATTAGAACGCGACTTATCCCCCACGATTTTTGGTTCAAAAAATTTTATAAAGCAAAACATCGAAAGGGATCTTTTTTTAAAAAGGGAATCTTTTTTCGACCATTTTTTTCATTTTTGATTTCGTGATCACATTTGGAGCGTAAACGCCCTCAGATACATAAAATTCAATGCAAATCAAGCTTATTAGAACGACTTATCCCACGATTTTTTTTTGGTTCAAAAAAATTTTATAAAGCAAAACATCGAAAGGGAATCTTTTTTTTAAAAAGGGAATTTTTTCGACCATTTTTTTTTTTTTGATTTCGTGATCACATTTGAGCGTAAACGCCTCAGATACATGAAATTCAATGCAAACAAGCTTATTAGAACGACTTTATCCCCCACGATTTTTTGGTCAAAAAAATTTTATAAAGCAAAACATCGAAAAGGGAATCTTTTTTTAAAAAGGGAATCTTTTTTCGACCATTTTTTTTTTTTTGATTTTCAGATCACATTTGGAGCGTAAACGCCCCTGAGATACATAAAATTCAATGCAAATCAAGCTTATTAGAACGACTTATCCCCCATTTTTTTTTTTGGTTCAAAAAAAAAATTTTATAAAGCAAAACATCGAAAGGGAATCTTTTTTTAAAAAGGGAATCTTTTTTTCGACCATTTTTTTTTTTTTTTGATTTCGTGATCACATTTGAGCGTAAACGCCTCGTGATACATGAAATTCAATGCAAATCAAGCTTATTAGAACGCACTATCCCCCCCACGATTTTTTGGTTCAAAAAATTTTATAAAGCAAAACATCGAAAGGGAATTTTTAAAAAAAGGGAATCTTTTTCGACCATTTTTTTTTTTTTTGATTTCGTGATCACATTTGGAGCGTAAACGCCTCAGATACATGAAATTCAATGCAAATCAAGCTTATTAGAACGCACTTATCCCTTTTTTTTTTGGTTCAAAAAATTTATAAAGCAAAACATCGAAAGGGAATCTTTTTAAAAAAGGGAATCTTTTTTTCGACCATTTTTTTCTTTTTTGATTTCGTGATCACATTTGAGCGTAAACGCCTCAGATACATGAAATTCAATGCAAATCAAGCTATTAGAACGACTTATCCCCCACGATTTTTTGGTTCAAAAAATTTTATAAAGCAAAACATCGAAAAGGGAATCTTTTTTTTAAAAAGGGAATCTTTTTCGACATTTTTTTTTTTTTTGATTTCGTGATCACATTTGAGCGTAAACGCCTCGTGATACATAAAATTCAATGCAAATCAAGCTTATTAGAACGCACTTATCCCCCCATTTTTTTGGTCAAAAAATTTTATAAAGCAAAACATCGAAAGGGAATCTTTTTTTTTAAAAAGGGAATCTTTTTCGACCATTTTTTTTTTTTTGATTTCGTGATCACATTTGGAGCGTAAACGCCTCGTGATACATAAAATTCAATGCAAAACTGCTTATTGAACGCGACTTATCCCCCACGATTTTTTTGGTTCAAAAAATTTTATAAAGCAAAACATCGAAAGGGAATTTTTTTTTTAAAAAGGGAATCTTTTTCGACCATTTTTTTTTTTTGATTTCGTGATCACATTTGGAGTAAACGCCTCGTGAGATACATGAAATTCAATGCAAATCAAGCTTATTAGAACGCACTTATCCCCCACGATTTTTTTTTGGTCAAAAAATTTTATAAAGCAAAACATCGAAAAGGGAATTTTTTTAAAAAGGGAATCTTTTTCGACCATTTTTTCATTTTTGATTTCGTGATCACATTTGGAGCGTAAACGCCCTCAGATACATGAAATTCAATGCAAATGCTTATTAGAACGCACTTATCCCCACACATTTTTTTGGTTCAAAAAAATTTTATAAAGCAAAACATCGAAGGGAATCTTTTTTTAAAAAGGGAATCTTTTTTTCGACCATTTTTTTTCATTTTTGATTTCGTGATCACATTTGGAGCGTAAACGCCCTCAGATACATGAAATTCAATGCAAATCAAGCTTATTGAAACGACTTATCCCACGATTTTTTTGGTTCAAAAAATTTTATAAAGCAAAACATCGAAAGGGAATCTTTTTTAAAAAGGGAATCTTTTTCGACCATTTTTTTCATTTTTGATTTCGTGATCACATTTGGAGCGTAAACGCCTCGTGATACATAAAATTCAATGCAAATCAAGCTTATTGAACGCACTTATCCCCCACGATTTTTTTGGTCAAAAAATTTTATAAAGCAAAACATCGAAAGGGAATCTTTTTTTTTAAAAAGGGAATCTTTTTCGATTTTTTTTTTTTTTTTTTGATTTCGTGATCACATTTGAGCGTAAACGCCCTCAGATACATGAAATTCAATGCAAATCAAGCTTATTAGAACGCACTTATCCCCCATTTTTTTTGGTTCAAAAAATTTTATAAAGCAAAACATCGAAAGGGAATTTTTTTTAAAAAGGGAATCTTTTTCGACCCATTTTTTTTTTTTTTGATTTCGTGATCACATTTGAGCGTAAACGCCCAGAGATACATGAAATTCAATGCAACTGCTTATTAGAACGCGACTTATCCCCCACGATTTTTTGGTTCAAAAAATTTTATAAAGCAAAACATCGAAAAGGGAATCTTTTTTTTAAAAAGGGAATCTTTTTTCGACCATTTTTTTTCATTTTTGATTTCGTGATCACATTTGGAGCGTAAACGCCTCAGATACATGAAATTCAATGCAAATCAAGCTTATTAGAACGCACTTATCCCTTTTTTTTTTTTTGGTTCAAAAAATTTTATAAAGCAAAACATCGAAAGGGAATCTTTTTTTTAAAAAAGGGAATCTTTTCGACCATTTTTTTTTTTTTTTTGATTTCGTGATCACATTTGAGCGTAAACGCCCTCGTGATACATGAAATTCAATGCAAATCAAGCTTATTAGAACGACTTATCCCCCACGATTTTTTTGGTTCAAAAAATTTTATAAAGCAAAACATCGAAGGGAATCTTTTTTAAAAAGGGAATTTTTCGACCATTTTTTTTTTTTTTGATTTCGTGATCACATTTGAGCGTAAACGCCTCAGATACATGAAATTCAATGCAAACAAGCTTATTAGAACGCACTTATCCCCCACGATTTTTTTTGGTTCAAAAAATTTTATAAAGCAAAACATCGAAGGGAATCTTTTTTAAAAAGGGAATCTTTTCGACCTTTTTTTTCATTTTTGATTTCGTGATCACATTTGGAGCGAAACGCCTCAGATACATAAAATTCAATGCAAATCAAGCTTATTAAACGACTTCCCCCCCATTTTTTTTTTGGTTCAAAAAATTTTATAAAGCAAAACATCGAAAGGGAATCTTTTTTTAAAAAGGGAATCTTTTTTCGAATTTTTTTTTTTTTTTTGATTTCGTGATCACATTTGGAGCGTAAACGCCTCGTGATACATGAAATTCAATGCAAATCAAGCTTATTGAAACGACTTATCCCCCACGATTTTTTTTTTGGTTCAAAAAATTTTATAAAGCAAAACATCGAAGGGAATCTTTTTTTAAAAAGGGAATCTTTTTTCGACCGATTTTTTTCATTTTTGATTTTCGTGATCACATTTTGAGCGTAAACGCCTCAGATACATGAAATTCAATGCAAATCAAGCTTATTAGAACGCGACTTATCCCCACGATTTTTTGGTTCAAAAAAATTTTATAAAGCAAAACATCGAAAAGGGAATCTTTTTTTAAAAAGGGAATCTTTTTCGACCATTTTTTTTTTTTTTGATTTCGTGATCACATTTGGAGCGTAAACGCCTCAGATACATGAAATTCAATGCAAACTGCTTATTAGAACGACTTATCCCCCACGATTTTTTTTGGTTCAAAAAAATTTTATAAAGCAAAACATCGAATCTTTTTTAAAAAGGGAATTTTTTTTTTTTAAAAAGGGAATTTTTCGACCATTTTTTTTTTTTGATTTCGTGATCACATTTGGAGCGAAACGCCTCGTGTCAGATACATGAAATTCAATGCAAATGCTTATATTGAAACGCACTTATCCCCCACGATTTTTTGGTTCAAAAAAATTTTATAGCAAAAAACATCGAAGGGAATCTTTTAAAAAGGGAATCTTTTTCGACCATTTTTTCATTTTTGATTTCGTGATCACATTTGAGCGCGAAACGCCTCAGATACATGAAATTCAATGCAAACAAGCTTATTAGAACGCACTTATCCCCCACGATTTTTTTGGTTCAAAAATTTTATAAAGCAAAACATCGAAAAGGGAATCTTTTTAAAAAGGGAATCTTTTTTTTCGACCATTTTTTTTTTTTTTTTTTTTTTGATTTCGTGATCACATTTGGAGCGTAAACGCCCTCAGATACATGAAATTCAATGCAAATCAAGCTTATTAGAACGCACTTACTTATCCCCCACGATTTTTTTGGTTCAAAAAATTTTATAAAGCAAAACATCGAAAGGGAATCTTTTTTTAAAAAGGGAATCTTTTTCGAATTGCTTTTTTTTTTTTTTGATTTCGATCACATTTGAGCGTAAAACGCCCTCAGATACATGAAATTCAATGCAAATCAAGCTTATTAGAACGCACTTATCCCCCACGAAAAAAAAAAAAATTTTATAAAGCAAAACATCGAAAGGGAATCTTTTTTTAAAAAGGGAATTTTTCGACATTTTTTTTCATTTTTTGATTTCGTGATCACATTTGGAGCGTAAACGCCTCGTGATACATAAAATTCAATGCAAATCAAGCTTATTAGAACGCACTTATCCCCATTTTTTTTTTGGTTCAAAAATTTTATAAAGCAAAACATCGAAAGGGAAATTTTTTTTTAAAAAGGGAATCTTTTTCGACCATTTTTTTCATTTTTGATTTCGTGATCACATTTGGAGCGTAAACGCCTCGTGATACATGAAATTCAATGCAAACAAGCTTATTAGAACGCACTTTATCCCCACATTTTTTGGTTCAAAAAAAATTTTATAAAGCAAAACATCGAAAGGGAATCTTTTTTTTAAAAAGGGAATCTTTTTCGACCATTTTTTCATTTTTGATTTCGTGATCACATTTTGAGCGTAAAACGCCTCAGATACATGAAATTCAATGCAAAACTGCTTATTAGAACGCACTTATCCCCCACGATTTTTTGGTTAAAAAAAATTTTATAAAGCAAAACATCGAAAGGGAATTTTTTAAAAAAAGGGGGAACCTTTTTTTTTTTGACCATTTTTTTTTTTTGATTTCGTGATCACATTTGAGCGTAAACGCCCCTGTGATACATGAAATTCAATGCAAATGCTTATTTGAACGCACTTATCCCCACATTTTTTTTGGTTCAAAAATTTTATAAAGCAAAACATCGAAAAGGGAATCTTTTTTAAAAAGGGAATCTTTTTTTTCGAATCATTTTTTTTTTTTTTTTTTTTTGATTTCGTGATCACATTTGGAGCGTAAACGCCTCAGATACATGAAATTCAATGCAAACTGCTTATTAGAACGCACTTATCCCCCACGATTTTTTTGGTCAAAAAATTTTATAAAGCAAAACATCGAAGGGAATCTTTTTTTAAAAAGGGAATCTTTTTTCGACCATTTTTTTTTTTTTTTGATTTCGTGATCACATTTGGAGCGTAAACGCCCGTGATACATAAAATTCAATGCAAACAAGCTTATTAGAACGACTTATCCCCCACATTTTTTTTGGTTCAAAAAATTTTATAAAGCAAAACATCGAAAAGGGAATTTTTTAAAAAGGGAATCTTTTTCGACCATTTTTTTTCATTTTGATTTTTCGATCACATTTGGAGCGTAAACGCCTCGTGATACATGAAATTCAATGCAAATCTGCTTGCTTATTGAACGCACTTATCCCCCCCATTTTTTTTTTGGTTCAAAAAAATTTTATAAAGCAAAACATCGAAGGGAATCTTTTTTTTTAAAAAGGGAATCTTTTTCGACCATTTTTTTTTTTTTGATTTCGTGATCACATTTGGAGCGTAAACGCCTCGTGATACATGAAATTCAATGCAAACAAGCTTATTAGAACGCACTTTATCCCCACGATTTTTTTGGTCAAAAAATTTTATAAAGCAAAAACATCGAAAGGGAAATTTTTTTAAAAGGGAATCTTTTTCGACCATTTTTTTTCATTTTTGATTTCGTGATCACATTTGGAGCGTAAACGCCTCGTGATACATGAAATTCAATGCAAATCAAGCTATTGAACGCACTTATCCCCACGATTTTTTTGGTTCAAAAATTTTATAAAGCAAAACATCGAAAGGGAATTTTTTTTTTAAAAAGGGAATCTTTTTCGACCATTTTTTTTTTTTTTTGATTTCGTGATCACATTTTGAGCGTAAAACGCCCTCGTGATACATGAAATTCAATGCAAACAAGCTTATTAGAACGACTTATCCCCCCATTTTTTTTTGGTTCAAAAAAAATTTTATAAAGCAAAACATCGAAAAGGGAATTTTTTTTAAAAAGGGAATCTTTTTTTTCGACCATTTTTTTCATTTTTGATTTCGTGATCACATTTGGAGCGTAAACGCCTCGTGATACATGAAATTCAATGCAAATCAAGCTTATTAGAACGCGACTTATCCCCCACGATTTTTTTGGTCAAAAAATTTTATAAAAAAAAAACATCGAAGGGAATCTTTTTTAAAAAGGGAATCTTTTTTTCGACCATTTTTTTTCATTTTTGATTTCGTGATCACATTTGAGCGTAAACGCCTCGTGATACATGAAATTCAATGCAAATCAAGCTTATTAGAACGACTTATCCCCCACATTTTTTTGGTTCAAAAAATTTTATAAAGCAAAACATCGAAAGGGAATCTTTTTTAAAAAGGGAATCTTTTCGACCATTTTTTTTCATTTTTGATTTCGTGATCACATTTGAGCGAAAACCCCGTGATACATGAAATTCAATGCAAACAAGCTTATTGAGAACGCGACTTATCCCCCACGATTTTTTTGGTTCAAAAAATTTTATAAAGCAAAACATCGAAAGGGAATTTTTTAAAAAGGGAATCTTTTCGACCATTTTTTTTTTTTGATTTCGTGATCACATTTGAGCGTAAACGCCTCGTGATACATAAAATTCAATGCAAATCAAGCTTATTAGAAACGACACTTATCCCCCATTTTTTTTTTGGTCAAAAAAATTTTATAAAGCAAAACATCGAAAGGGAATCTTTTTTTTTAAAAAGGGAATCTTTTTCACCATTTTTTTTTTTGATTTCGTGATCACATTTGGAGCGTAAACGCCTCAGATACATGAAATTCAATGCAAATCAAGCTTATTAGAACGACTTATCCCCCCATTTTTTTTGGTCAAAAAATTTTATAAAGCAAAATCGAAAAAGGGAATTTTTTAAAAAGGGAATCTTTTTCGACCATTTTTTTTTTTTTTGATTTCGTGATCACATTTGGAGCGTAAACGCCTCGTGATACATAAAATTCAATGCAAATCAAGCTTATTAGAACGCACTTATCCCCACTTATTGGTTCAAAAATTTTTTTTTTTTGGTCAAAAAAAAATTTTATAAAGCAAAACATCGAAGGGAATCTTTTTTAAAAAGGGAATCTTTTTCGACCATTTTTTTTTTTTGATTTCGTGATCACATTTGAGAGCGAAACGCCCCTCAGATACATGAAATTCAATGCAAATCAAGCTTATTAGAACGACTTATCCCCCACGATTTTTTGGTTCAAAAAATTTTATAAAGCAAAACATCGAAAGGGAATCTTTTTAAAAAGGGGAATTTTTTCGACCATTTTTTTCATTTTTGATTTCGTGATCACATTTGGAGCGTAAACGCCTCGTGATACATAAAATTCAATGCAAACAAGCTATTGAACGCACTTATCCCCACGATTTTTTTGGTCAAAAAAATTTTATAAAGCAAAACATCGAAAGGGAATCTTTTTTAAAAAGGGAATCTTTTTTCGACCATTTTTTTCATTTTTGATTTCGTGATCACATTTTGAGCGTAAACGCCTCGAGATACATAAAATTCAATGCAAATCAAGCTATTAGAACGCACTTATCCCCCACATTTTTTGGTTCAAAAAAATTTTATAAAGCAAAACATCGAAAGGGAATCTTTTTTAAAAAGGGAATCTTTTCGACCATTTTTTTTCTTTTTTTTGATTTCGTGATCACATTTGGAGCGTAAACGCCCTCGTGATACATAAAATTCAATGCAAATCAAGCTTATTAGAACGCACTTTCCCCCATTTTTTTTTGGTTCAAAAAATTTTATAAAGCAAAACATCGAAAGGGAATCTTTTAAAAAAAAGGGAATCTTTTTCGACCATTTTTTTTTTTTTTTGATTTCGATGATCACATTTGGAGCGTAAACGCCCCCTCAGATACATGAAATTCAATGCAAATGCTTATTAGAACGACTTATCCCCCACGATTTTTTGGTCAAAAAAATTTTATAAAGCAAAACATCGAAAAGGGAATCTTTTTTAAAAAGGGAATCTTTTTTCGACCTTTTTTTTTTTTTTTTTTGATTTCGTGATCACATTTGAGCGTAAACGCCCGTGATGATACAAAAATTCAATGCAAATCAAGCTTATTAGAACGACTTATCCCCCACGATTTTTTTTTGTCAAAAAAAAAATTTTATAAAGCAAAACATCGAAAGGGAATCTTTTTTAAAAAGGGAATTTTTTTTCGACCATTTTTTTTCATTTTTGATTTCGTGATCACATTTGGAGCGTAAACGCCTCTGAGATACATAAAATTCAATGCAAATCAAGCTTATTGAACGCGACTTATCCCCACATTTTTTTGGTTCAAAAATTTTATAAAGCAAAACATCGAAAGGGAATCTTTTTTTAAAAAGGGAATTTTTCGACCATTTTTTTTTTTTGATTTCGTGATCATTTTGAGCGTAAAACGCCTCGTGATACATGAAATTCAATGCAAACAAGCTTATTAGAACGACTTTCCCCCATTTTTTGGTTCAAAAAAATTTTATAAAGCAAAACATCGAAAGGGAATCTTTTTTTTTAAAAAGGGAATCTTTTTTTCGACCATTTTTTTTTTTTTGATTTCGTGATCACATTTGGAGCGTAAACGCCTCAGATACATAAAATTCAATGCAAATCAAGCTTATTAGAACGCGACTTATCCCCCACGATTTTTTGGTTCAAAAAAAATTTTATAAAGCAAAACATCGAAGGGAATCTTTTTTTTAAAAAGGGAATCTTTTTCGACCATTTTTTTTTTTTTGATTTTTGATCACATTTGGAGCGTAAACGCCTCAGATACATGAAATTCAATGCAAATCAACTTATTAGAACGCACTTATCCCTCACGATTTTTTGGCACAAAAAATTTCATAGAGCAAAACATCGAAAGGGAATCTTTTTTTAAAAAGGGAATCTTTTCGACCATTTTTTCATTTTTGATTTCGTGATCACATTTGGAGCGAAAACGCCTCGTGATACATAAAATTCAATGCAAATCAAGCTTATTGAACGCACTTATCCCCCCCACGATTTTTTGGTTCAAAAAATTTTATAAAGCAAAAAACATCGAAAAGGGAATTTTTTAAAAAGGGAATCTTTTTCGACCATTTTTTTCATTTTTGATTTCGTGATCACATTTGAGCGTAAACGCCTCGTGATACATGAAATTCAATGCAAACAAGCTTATTGAAACGCACTTATCCCCATTTTTTTTTTGGTTCAAAAAAATTTTATAAAGCAAAACATCGAAAAGGGAAATTTTTTAAAAAGGGAATCTTTTTTTCCATTTTTTTTTTTTTGATTTTGATCACATTTGAGCGTAAACGCCTCAGATACATAAAATTCAATGCAAATCAAGCTTATTAGAACGACTTATCCCCACGATTTTTGGTTCAAAAAATTTTATAAAGCAAAACATCGAAAAGGGAATCTTTTTTTTTAAAAAGGGAATCTTTTTCGACCATTTTTTTTTTTTTTGATTTCGTGATCACATTTGAGCGTAAACGCCTCGAGATACATGAAATTCAATGCAAATCAAGCTTATTAGAAACGACTTATCCCCCACGATTTTTTGGTTCAAAAAATTTTATAAAGCAAAACATCGAAAGGGAATCTTTTTTAAAAAGGGAATCTTTTTCGACCATTTTTTTTTTTTTTGATTTCGTGATCACATTTGGAGCGTAAACGCCCTCAGATACATGAAATTCAATGCAAACAAGCTTATTAGAACGACTTATCCCCCACATTTTTTTGGTTCAAAAAATTTTATAAAGCAAAACATCGAAGGGAATCTTTTTTTTAAAAAGGGAATCTTTTCGACCATTTTTTTTTTTTTTTGATTTCGTGATCACATTTGGAGCGTAAACGCCTCAGATACATAAAATTCAATGCAAATCAAGCTTATTGAAACGAACACTTATCCCCCACATTTTTTTTTGGTCAAAAAAAATTTTATAAAGCAAAACATCGAAAGGGAATCTTTTTTAAAAAGGGATCTTTTTCGACCATTTTTTTTCATTTTTGATTTCGTGATCACATTTGGAGCGTAAACGCCCCTCGAGATACATGAAATTCAATGCAAATCAAGCTTATTAGAACGCACTTATCCCCCCATTTTTTTTGGTTCAAAAAATTTTATAAAGCAAAACATCGAAAGGGAATCTTTTTTTAAAAAGGGAATCTTTTTTCGACCATTTTTTTTTTTTTGATTTCGTGATCACATTTGGAGCGTAAACGCCCTCAGATACATAAAATTCAATGCAAACAAGCTTATTAGAACGACTTATCCCCACATTTTTTTGGTTCAAAAAATTTTATAAAGCAAAACATCGAAAGGGAATCTTTTTTTAAAAAAAAGGGAATCTTTTTCGACCATTTTTTTTTTTTTTTTGATTTCGTGATCACATTTGGAGCGAACGTAAACGCCTGTGATACATGAAATTCAATGCAAATCAAGCTATTAGAACGACTTATCCCCCACGATTTTTTTGGTTCAAAAATTTTATAAAGCAAAACATCGAAAGGGAATTTTTTAAAAAGGGAATCTTTTTCGACCATTTTTTTTTTTTTGATTTCGTGATCACATTTGAGCGTAAACGCCCCTCAGATACATGAAATTCAATGCAAACAAGCTTATTGAACGCACTTATCCCCACGATTTTTTGGTTCAAAAAATTTTATAAAGCAAAACATCGAAGGGAATCTTTTTTAAAAAGGGAATTTTTTTCGACCATTTTTTTTTTTTTTGATTTTTCGATCACATTTGAGCGTAAACGCCTCGTGATACATGAAATTCAATGCAAATCAAGCTTATTAGAACGCACTTATCCCCCACGATTTTTTTTGGTTCAAAAAATTTTATAAAGCAAAACATCGAAAGGGATCTTTTTTTAAAAAGGGAATTTTTTCGACCATTTTTTTCATTTTTGATTTCGTGATCACATTTTGAGCGTAAACGCCTCGTGATACATGAAATTCAATGCAAATCAAGCTTATTGAAACGACTTATCCCCCCGATTTTTTTTTGGTCAAAAAATTTTATAAAGCAAAACATCGAAAGGAAATCTTTTTTTTAAAAAGGGAATCTTTTTTCGACCATTTTTTTCATTTTTGATTTCGTGATCACATTTGAGCGTAAACGCCTCGAGATACATAAAATTCAATGCAAATCAAGCTATTAGAAACGCACTTATCCCCCATTTTTTTTGGTTCAAAAATTTTATAAAGCAAAACATCGAAGGGAATCTTTTTTTTAAAAAGGGAATCTTTTTCGACCATTTTTTTTCATTTTTGATTTCGTGATCACATTTGGAGCGTAAACGCCCCGTGATACATGAAATTCAATGCAAATCAAGCTTATTAGAACGCACTTATCCCCCACGATTTTTTTGGTTCAAAAAATTTTATAAAGCAAAACATCGAAAGGGAATTTTTTTAAAAAGGGAAATTTTTTTCGACCATTTTTTTCATTTTTTTGATTTCGTGATCACATTTGAGAGTAAACGCCTCGTGATACATGAAATTCAATGCAAATCAAGCTTATTAGAACGCACTTATCCCCCACGATTTTTTGGTTCAAAAAATTTTATAAAGCAAAACATCGAAAGGGAATCTTTTTTTAAAAAGGGAATCTTTTTTCGACCATTTTTTTTTTTTTTTGATTTCGTGATCACATTTGGAGCGTAAACGTCTCGTATACATGAAATTCAATGCAAATCAAGCTATTAGAACGCACTTATCCCCACGATTTTTTGGTTCAAAAAATTTTATAAAGCAAAACATCGAAAGGGAATCTTTTTTAAAAAGGGATCTTTTTTTCGACCATTTTTTCATTTTTGATTTCGTGATCACATTTGGAGCGTAAACGCCTCAGATACATAAAATTCAATGCAAATCAAGCTATTAGAACGCGACTTATCCCCCACGATTTTTTTGGTTCAAAATTTTTTATAAAGCAAAACATCGAAAGGGAATTTTTTTAAAAAGGGAATCTTTTTCGAACCATTTTTTTTTTTTGATTTCGTGATCACATTTGAGCGTAAACGCCCTCAGATACATGAAATTCAATGCAAACAAGCTTATTAGAACGCACTTATCCCCCACGATTTTTTTTGGTTCAAAAAATTTTATAAAGCAAAACATCGAAAGGGAATCTTTTTTTAAAAAGGGAATCTTTTTCGACCATTTTTTTTCATTTTTGATTTCGTGATCACATTTGGAGCGTAAACGCCTCAGATACATGAAATTCAATGCAAATCAAGCTTATTGAACGCACTTATCCCCACGATTTTTTTGGTTCAAAAATTTTATAAAGCAAAACATCGAAAGGGAATTTTTTTTTTTAAAAAGGGAATCTTTTCGATTCGCTTTTTTTTTTTTGATATATCACATTTGAGCAAAACATCGATACATGAAATTCAATGCAAATTTTTAAAAGGGACATTTTTTTTTGGTTCAAAAAATTTTATAAAGCAAAACATCGAAGGGAATTTTTTTAAAAAAGGAATCTTTTTCGACCATTTTTTTTTTTTTTGATTTTTCGTGATCACATTTGAGCGCGAACGCCTCAGAGATACATAAAAATCAATGCAAATCAAGCTTATTGAAACGACTTTATCCCCACGATTTTTTGGTTCAAAAAAAATTTTATAAGCAAAACATCGAAAGGGGGAATCTTTTTTAAAAAGGGAAATTTTTTCGACCATTTTTTTTTTTTTTTTTTGATTTCGTGATCATTTTGAGCGTAAAACGCCTCGTGATACATGAAATTCAATGCAAATCAAGCTATTAGAACGACTTATCCCCACATTTTTTTGGTTCAAAAAAAATTTTATAAAGCAAAACATCGAAAGGGAATTTTTTTTAAAAAGGGAATTTTTTTTTCGACCATTTTTTGATTTTTTGATTTCGTGATCACATTTGGAGCGTAAACGCCTCGAGATACATGAAATTCAATGCAAACAAGCTATTAGAACGCACTTATCCCCCATTTTTTTTTCAAAAAATTTATAAAGCAAAACATCGAAGGGAATCTTTTTTAAAAAAGGAATCTTTTTTTTCCATTTTTTTTTTTTTGATTTCGTGATCACATTTGGAGCGTAAACGTCTCGTATACATGAAATTCAATGCAAATCAAGCTATTAGAACGGACTTATCCCCCACGATTTTTTGGCAGAAAAAATTTCATAGAGCAAAACATCGAAAGGGAATCTTTTTTTTAAAAAGGGAATCTTTTTTCGACTTTTTTTTTTTTTGATTTCGTGATCACATTTGAGCGTAAACGCCTCAGATACATGAAATTCAATGCAAATCAAGCTATTGAACGCACTTATCCCCCACATTTTTTTGGTTCAAAAAAATTTTATAAAGCAAAACATTTAAAAAGGGAATTTTTTTTTTAAAAAGGGATCTTTTCGACCATTTTTTTTTTTTTGATTTCGTGATCACATTTGGAGCGTAAACGCCTCAGATACATGAAATTCAATGCAAATCAAGCTTATTGAACGCACTTATCCCCCACGATTTTTTTGGTTCAAAAAATTTTATAAAGCAAAACATCGAAAGGGAATCTTTTTTTTAAAAGGGAATCTTTTTTCGACCATGCTTTTTTTTTTTTTTTTCGTGATCACATTTGGAGCGTAAACGCCCTGTGAGATACATGAAATTCAATGCAAATCTGCTTATTAGAACGCACTTATCCCCACGATTTTTTTGGTTCAAAAAATTTTATAAAGCAAAACATCGAAAGGGAATCTTTTTTTTAAAAAAGGGAATTTTTTTTCGATTTTTTTTCATTTTTGATTTCGTGATCACATTTGAGCGTAAACGCCTCAGATACATGAAATTCAATGCAAATCAAGCTTAGAACGCACTTATCCCCACGATTTTTTGGTTCAAAAAATTTTATAAAGCAAAACATCGAAAGGGAATCTTTTTTTTAAAAAGGGAATTTTTCGACCATTTTTTTTTTTTTTTGATTTCGTGATCACATTTGGAGCGTAAACGCCTCTGATATACATGAAATTCAATGCAAATGCTTATTAGAAACGACTTATCCCCACGATTTTTTGGTTCAAAAATTTTATAAAGCAAAACATCGAGGGGGAATCTTTTTTAAAAAGGGAATCTTTTTCGACCATTTTTTTTTTTTTTGATTTCGTGATCACATTTGAGCGTGAAACGCCCGTGATACATGAAATTCAATGCAAATCTGCTTATTAGAACGCACTTATCCCCCACGATTTTTTGGTTCAAAAAAATTTTATAAAGCAAAACATCGAAAAGGGAATCTTTTTTTAAAAAGGGAATTTTTCGACCATTTTTTTTTTTTTGATTTCGTGATCACATTTGAGCGTAAACGCCCTCAGATACATGAAATTCAATGCAAATCAAGCTTATTAGAACGCACTTATCCCCACGATTTTTGGTCAAAAAAAATTTTATAAAGCAAAACATCGAAAGGGATCTTTTTTAAAAAGGGAATCTTTTTTCGACCATGCTTTTTCATTTTTGATTTCGTGATCACATTTGGAGCGTAAACGCCTCAGATACATAAAATTCAATGCAAATCAAGCTTATTAGAAACGACTTATCCCCCACGATTTTTGGTTCAAAATTTTTATAAAGCAAAACATCGAAAGGGAATCTTTTTTAAAAAGGGATCTTTTTTCGACCATTTTTTTTTTTGATTTCGTGATCACATTTGGAGCGTAAACGCCTCGTGATACATGAAATTCAATGCAAATCAAGCTTATTAGAACGCACTTATCCCCCACGATTTTTTTGGTTCAAAAAATTTTATAAAGCAAAACATCGAAGGGAATTTTTTTAAAAAGGGAATCTTTTTTCGACCATTTTCTTTTTTTTTTGATTTCGTGATCACATTTGGAGCGTAAACGCCTCGTGATACATAAAAATTCAATGCAAATCAAGCTTATTAGAACGCACTTATCCCCCATTTTTTTGGTTCAAAAAATTTTATAAAGCAAAACATCGAAAGGGAATCTTTTTTTTAAAAAGGGAATCTTTTTCGACCATTTTTTCATTTTTGATTTCGTGATCACATTTTGAGCGTAAACGCCCCTCAGATACATGAAATTCAATGCAAATCAAGCTTATTAGAACGCACTTATCCCCCCACGATTTTTTTGGTTCAAAAATTTTATAAAGCAAAACATCGAAAGGGAATCTTTTTTTAAAAAGGGAATCTTTTCGACATTTTTTCATTTTTGATTTCGTGATCACATTTGGAGCGTAAACGCCCTCAGATACATAAAATTCAATGCAAATCAAGTTATTGAAACGCACTTATCCCCCCACGATTTTTTGGTTCAAAAAAAATTTTATAGAGCAAAACATCGAAAGGGAATCTTTTTTTAAAAAGGGAATCTTTTCGACCATTTTTTTCTTTTTTTTTTTCGTGATCACATTTGAGCGTAAACGCCTCAGATACATGAAATTCAATGCAAATCAAGCTTATTAGAACGCACTTATCCCCACGATTTTTTTGGTTCAAAAAATTTTATAAAGCAAAACATCGAAAGGGAATCTTTTTTTTAAAAAGGGAATCTTTTTTCGACCATTTTTTTCATTTTTGATTTCAGATCACATTTGGAGCGTAAACGCCCTCAGATACATAAAATTCAATGCAAATCAAGCTTATTGAAACGCACTTCCCCCACATTTTTTTGGTTCAAAAATTTTATAAAGCAAAACATCGAAAAGGGAATTTTTTTAAAAAGGGAATCTTTTTCGACCATTTTTTTTTTTTTGATTTCGTGATCACATTTGGAGCGTAAACGCCTCAGATACATGAAATTCAATGCAAATCAAGCTTATTAGAACGGACTTATCCCCCACGATTTTTTGGTTCAAAAAATTTTATAAAGCAAAACATCGAAAGGGAATCTTTTTTTTAAAAAGGGAATCTTTTCGACCATTTTTTCATTTTTGATTTCGTGATCACATTTGGGCGTAAACGCCTCGTGATACATAAAATTCAATGCAAATCAAGCTTATTGAAACGCACTTATCCCCCATTTTTTTTTTGGTTCAAAAAAATTTTATAAAGCAAAACATCGAAAGGGAATCTTTTTTTTAAAAAGGGAATCTTTTTTCGACCATTTTTCATTTTTTGATTTCGTGATCACATTTGGAGCGTAAACGCCTCAGATACATAAAATTCAATGCAAACAAGCTTATTAGAACGCACTTATCCCCCACGATTTTTTTTGGTTCAAAAAAATTTTATAAAGCAAAACATCGAAAGGGAATCTTTTTTAAAAAGGGAATCTTTTTCGACATTTTTTTCATTTTTGATTTCGTGATCACATTTGAGCGTAAACGCCTCAGATACATGAAATTCAATGCAAATCAAGCTATTAGAACGACTTATCCCCCACATTTTTTTGGTTCAAAAAAATTTTATAAAGCAAAACATCGAAAGGGAATCTTTTTTAAAAAAGGGAATCTTTTTCGACCATTTTTTTCATTTTTGATTTCGTGATCACATTTGGAGCGTAAACGCCTCGTGATACATAAAATTCAATGCAAATCAAGCTTATTAGAACGCGACTTATCCCCATTTTTTTTGGTTCAAAAAAAATTTTATAAAGCAAAACATCGAAAGGGAATCTTTTTTTAAAAAGGGAATCTTTTTCGACCATTTTTCATTTTTGATTTCGTGATCACATTTGAGCGAACGCCTCGAGATACATGAAATTCAATGCAAATCAAGCTATTGAAACGACTTATCCCCCACGATTTTTTGGTTCAAAAAAATTTTATAAAGCAAAACATCGAAAGGGAATCTTTTTTTTAAAAAGGGAATCTTTTTCGACCATTTTTTTTTTTTTGATTTCGTGATCACATTTGGAGCGTAAACGCCTCAGATACATGAAATTCAATGCAAATCAAGCTTATTAGAACGCACTTATCCCCCACGATTTTTGGTTCAAAAAAATTTTATAAAGCAAAACATCGAAAGGGATCTTTTTTAAAAAGGGAATCTTTTCGACCATTTTTTTTTTTTTGATTTCGTGATCACATTTGAGCGTAAACGCCTCGTGATACATAAAATTCAATGCAAATCAAGCTTATTGAACGCACTTATCCCCCCATTTTTTTTGGTTCAAAAAATTTTATAAAGCAAAACATCGAAAGGGAATCTTTTTTAAAAAGGGAATCTTTTTCGATTTTTTTTTTTTTTTTTTGATTTCGTGATCACATTTGGAGCGTAAACGCCTCGTGATACATAAAATTCAATGCAAATCAAGCTATTAGAACGCACTTATCCCCACGATTTTTTTTGGTTCAAAAAATTTTATAAAGCAAAACATCGAAGGGAATCTTTTTTTAAAAAGGGAATCTTTTTCGACCATTTTTTTTTTTTTGATTTCGATTTGATCACATTTGGAGCGAAAAACGCCTCGAGATACATGAAATTCAATGCAAATCAAGCTATTAGAACGCGACTTATCCCCCACGATTTTTTTGGTCAAAAATTTTATAAAGCAAAACATCGAAAAGGGAATCTTTTTTAAAAAGGGATCTTTTTTCCATTTGCTTTTTTTTTGATTTCGTGATCACATTTGAGCGTAAACGCCCGTGATACATGAAATTCAATGCAAACAAGCTTATTAGAACGCACTTATCCCCACGATTTTTTGGTTCAAAAAATTTTATAAAGCAAAACATCGAAGGGAATCTTTTTTAAAAAGGGAATCTTTTTCGACCATTTTTTTTTTTTGATTTCGTGATCACATTTGGGAGCGTAAACGCCTCGTGATACATAAAATTCAATGCAAATCAAGCTTATTGAACGCACTTATCCCCCCACGATTTTTTGGTTCAAAAAATTTTATAAGCAAAACATCGAAAAGGGAATCTTTTTTAAAAAGGGAATCTTTTTCGACCATTTTTTTTTTTTGATTTCGTGATCACATTTGAGCGTAAAACGCCGTGATACATAAAATTCAATGCAAATGCTTATTGAAACGCACTTATCCCCACGATTTTTTTGGTTCAAAAAATTTTATAAAGCAAAACATCGAAAGGGAATCTTTTTTTTAAAAAGGGAATCTTTTTTCGACCATTTTTTTTTTTTGATTTCGTGATCACATTTGAGCGCGAAACGCCTCGTGATACATAAAATTCAATGCAAATCAAGCTTATTAGAACGCACTTATCCCCACATTTTTTTTGGTTCAAAAAATTTTATAAAGCAAAACATCGAAGGGAATCTTTTTTTAAAAAGGGAATCTTTTTTTCGAACCATTTTTTTTTTTTTGATTTCGTGATCACATTTGAGCGTAAACGCCTCAGATACATGAAATTCAATGCAAATCAAGCTATTGAAACGCGACTTATCCCCCACGATTTTTTGGTCAAAAAATTTTATAAAGCAAAACATCGAAAGGGAATCTTTTTTAAAAAGGGAATCTTTTTCGACCCATTTTTTTTTTTTTTGATTTCGTGATCACATTTGAGCGTAAACGCCTCAGATACATACATGAAATTCAATGCAAATCAAGTTTATTAGAACGCACTTATCCCCCATTTTTTTTGGTTCAAAAAATTTTATAAAGCAAAACATCGAAAGGGAATTTTTTTTTTAAAAAGGGAATCTTTTTCGACCATTTTTTTTCATTTTTGATTTCGTGATCACATTTGGGGAGCGTAAACGCCCAGAGATACATGAAATTCAATGCAAATCAAGCTATTGAACGCACTTATCCCCCACGATTTTTTGTCAAAAAAAATTTTATAAAGCAAAACATCGAAAGGGAATCTTTTTAAAAAGGGAATCTTTTTTCGACCATTTTTTTTTTTTTGATTTCGTGATCACATTTGGAGCGTAAACGCCTCAGATACATGAAATTCAATGCAAACAAGCTTATTAGAACGACTTATCCCCACGATTTTTTGGTTCAAAAAATTTTATAAAGCAAAACATCGAAAGGGAATTTTTTTTAAAAAGGGAATCTTTTTCGACCATTTTCTTTTTTTTTTGATTTCGTGATCACATTTGAGCGTAAACGCCCTCAGATACATGAAATTCAATGCAAATCTGCTTATTAGAACGCACTTATCCCCCATTTTTTTTTTGGTCAAAAAAAATTTTATAAAGCAAAACATCGAAAAGGGAATCTTTTTTAAAAAGGGAATCTTTTTCGACCATTTTTTTTTTTTTTGATTTCGTGATCACATTTGGAGCGTAAACGCCTCGTGATACATGAAATTCAATGCAAATCAAGCTTATTAGAACGACTTATCCCCCACGATTTTTTGGTTCAAAAAAAATTTTATAAAGCAAAACATCGAAAGGGAATCTTTTTTTTTAAAAAGGGAATCTTTTTCGACCATTTTTTCATTTTTGATTTTCGATCACATTTGGAGCGTAAACGCCTCGTGATACATGAAATTCAATGCAAATCAAGCTTATTAGAACGACTTATCCCCCACGATTTTTTGGTTCAAAAATTTTATAAAGCAAAACATCGAAGGGAATCTTTTTTAAAAAGGGAATCTTTTTCGACCATTTTTTTTTTTTTTTTGATTTCGTGATCACATTTGGAGCGCGAAACGCCTCAGATACATAAAATTCAATGCAAATCTGCTTATTGAACGCACTTATCCCCCCACGATTTTTGGTTCAAAAAAATTTTATAAAGCAAAACATCGAAAGGGAATCTTTTTTTAAAAAGGGAATCTTTTTTCGACATTTTTTTTTTTTTTGATTTCGTGATCACATTTTGAGCGTAAACGCCCGTGATACATGAAATTCAATGCAAATCAAGCTTATTAGAAACGACTTATCCCCCACGATTTTTTTGGTCAAAAAAATTTTATAAAGCAAAACATCGAAAGGGAATCTTTTTTTAAAAGGGAATCTTTTTCGACCATTTTTTTTCATTTTTGATTTCGTGATCACATTTGAGCGTAAACGCCTCGTGATACATGAAATTCAATGCAAACAAGCTTATTAGAACGCGACTTATCCCCCACGATTTTTTGGTTCAAAAAAATTTTATAAGCAAAACATCGAAAAGGGAATCTTTTTTAAAAAGGGAATTTTTTTCGACCATTTTCTTTTTTTTTTGATTTCGTGATCACATTTGAGAGCGTAAACGCCTCGTGATACATGAAATTCAATGCAAATCAAGCTTATTAGAACGCACGACTTATCCCCCATTTTTTTTTTTGTTCAAAAAATTTTATAAAGCAAAACATCGAAGGGAATCTTTTTTTTTAAAAGGGAATCTTTTTTCGACCATTTTTTTTTTTTTTTTGATTTCGTGATCACATTTGAGCGAAAACGCCCTCAGATACATAAAATTCAATGCAAATCAAGCTTATTGAACGCACTTATCCCCCACGATTTTTTGGTTCAAAAAATTTTAAAGCAAAACATCGAAAGGGAATCTTTTTTAAAAAGGGAATCTTTTTCGACCATTTTTTTTTTTTTGATTTCGTGATCACATTTGAGCGTGAAACGCCTCAGATACATGAAATTCAATGCAAACAAGCTTATTAGAACGCACTTATCCCCACGATTTTTTTGGTTCAAAAAATTTTATAAAGCAAAACATCGAAGGGAATCTTTTTTTTAAAAAGGGAATCTTTTTTCGACCATTTTTTTTTTCATTTTTGATTTCGTGATCACATTTTGGAGCAAAACGCCTCAGATACATGAAATTCAATGCAAACAAGCTTATTGAACGCACTTATCCCCACGATTTTTTTTTGGTTCAAAAAATTTTATAAAGCAAAACATCGAAAGGGAATCTTTTTTTAAAAAGGGAATCTTTTTCGAACCATTTTCTTTTTTTTTTGATTTCGTGATCACATTTGAGATAAACGCCTGTGATACATGAAATTCAATGCAAATCAAGCTTATTAGAACGCACTTATCCCCCACATTTTTTGGTTCAAAAATTTTATAAAGCAAAACATCGAAAGGGAATCTTTTTTTAAAAAGGGAATCTTTTCGACCATTTTTTTTTTCATTTTTGATTTCGTGATCACATTTGAGCGTAAACGCCTCAGATACATAAAATTCAATGCAAATCAAGCTATTAGAACGCACACTTATCCCCCACATTTTTTGGTTCAAAAAATTTTATAAAGCAAAACATCGAAGGGAATCTTTTTTAAAAAGGGAATCTTTTTCGACCATTTTTTTTTTTTGATTTCGTGATCACATTTGAGCGTAAAACGCCCTGTGATACATGAAATTCAATGCAAATCAAGCTATTAGAACGCACTTATCCCCCACGATTTTTTGGTTCAAAAAATTTCATAGAGCAAAACATCGAAGGGAATTTTTTTAAAAAGGAATCTTTTTTTTCGACCATTTTTTTTTTTTGATTTTTCAGATCACATTTGGAGCGTAAACGCCCCGTGATACATAAAATTCAATGCAAACAAGCTTATTGAGAACGCACTTATCCCCCACATTTTTTTGGTTCAAAAAATTTTATAAAGCAAAACATCGAAAGGGAATTTTTTTAAAAAGGGAATCTTTTTTCGACCATTTTTTTTTTTTGATTTCGTGATCACATTTGAGCGTAAACGCCCCGTGATACATGAAATTCAATGCAAATCAAGCTATTATTGAACGCACTTATCCCCCACGATTTTTGTTCAAAAAATTTTATAAAGCAAAACATCGAAAGGGAATCTTTTTTAAAAAGGGAATTTTTCGACCATTTTTTTTTTTTGATTTCGTGATCACATTTGAGCGTAAACGCCTCAGATACATAAAATTCAATGCAAACAAGCTTATTGAACGCACACTTATCCCCCACGATTTTTTGGTTCAAAAAAATTTTATAAAGCAAAACATCGAAAGGGAATTTTTTAAAAAGGGAATCTTTTTCGACCATTTTTTTTTTTTTTGATTTCGTGATCACATTTGGAGCGTAAACGCCTCGTGATACATGAAATTCAATGCAAACTGCTTATTAGAACGCACTTATCCCCCACGATTTTTTGGTTCAAAAAATTTTATAGAGCAAAACATCGAAGGGAATTTTTTAAAAAGGGAATCTTTTTCGACCATTTTTTTTTTTTGATTTCAGATCACATTTGGAGCGTAAACGCCTCGAGATACATGAAATTCAATGCAAATCAAGCTTATTGAAACGCACTTATCCCCACATTTTTTTGGTTCAAAAAATTTTATAAAGCAAAACATCGAAAGGGAATCTTTTTTTAAAAAGGGAATCTTTTTTTCGACCATTTTTTTTTTTTTTGATTTCGTGATCACATTTGAGCGTAAACGCCCCTCAGATACATGAAATTCAATGCAAATCAAGCTATTAGAACGCACTTATCCCCACGATTTTTGGTTAAAAATTTTATAAAGCAAAACATCGAAAGGGAATCTTTTTTAAAAAGGGAATCTTTTTCGACCATTTTTTCATTTTTGATTTCGTGATCACATTTGGAGCGTAAACGCCTCGTGATACATAAAATTCAATGCAAATCAAGCTTATTGAACGCACTTATCCCCCACATTTTTTTTGTTCAAAAAATTTTATAAAGCAAAACATCGAAAGGGAATCTTTTTTTTAAAAAGGGAATCTTTTTCGACCATTTTTTTTTTTTTGATTTCGTGATCACATTTGAGCGTAAACGCCTCGTGATACATGAAATTCAATGCAAACAAGCTATTAGAACGCACTTATCCCCCATTTTTTTTTGGTTCAAAAAATTTTATAAAGCAAAACATCGAAAGGGAATTTTTTTTTAAAAAGGGAATCTTTTCGACCATTTTTTTTTTTTTTGATTTCGTGATCACATTTGGAGCGTAAACGCCTCAGATACATGAAATTCAATGCAAATCAAGCTTATTGAACGCACTTATCCCCCACGATTTTTTGGTTCAAAAATTTTATAAAGCAAAACATCGAAGGGAATCTTTTTTAAAAAGGGAATCTTTTTCGACCATTTTCTTTTTTTTTTTTTGATTTCGTGATCACATTTGGAGCGTAAAACGCCCTCAGATACATGAAATTCAATGCAAATCAAGCTTATTAGAACGCACTTATCCCCCACGATTTTTTTGGTTCAAAAAAATTTTATAAAGCAAAACATCGAAAGGGAATCTTTTTTAAAAAGGGAATCTTTTCGACCATTTTTTTTTTTTTTGATTTCGTGATCACATTTGAGCGTGAAACGCCCTCGTGATACATAAAATTCAATGCAAATCAAGCTTATTGAACGCACTTATCCCCACGATTTTTTGTTCAAAAAATTTTATAAAGCAAAACATCGAAAGGGAATTTTTTTTAAAAAGGGAATCTTTTCGACCATTTTTTTTTTTTTTGATTTCAGATCACATTTGGAGCGTAAACGCCTCAGATACATGAAATTCAATGCAAACAAGCTTATTAGAACGACTTATCCCCACGATTTTTTTGGTTCAAAAAATTTTATAAAGCAAAACATCGAAAAGGGAATCTTTTTTTAAAAAGGAATCTTTTTCGACCATTTTTTCATTTTTGATTTCAGATCACATTTGAGCGTAAAAACGCCTCGTGATACATGAAATTCAATGCAAACTGCTTATTAGAACGCACTTATCCCCACGATTTTTTGGTTCAAAAAATTTTATAAAGCAAAACATCGAAAGGGAATCTTTTTTTAAAAAGGGAATCTTTTTTCGACCATTTTTTCTTTTTTTGATTTCGTGATCACATTTGGAGCGTAAACGCCCTCGTGATACATGAAATTCAATGCAAATCAAGCTTATTAGAACGCACTTATCCCCCACATTTTTTTGGTCAAAAAAATTTTATAAAGCAAAACATCGAAAGGGAATCTTTTTTAAAAAGGAATCTTTTCGACCATTTTTTTTTTTTTTGATTTCGTGATCACATTTTGAGCGAAAACGCCCCTGATAGATACATAAAATTCAATGCAAACAAGCTTATTAGAACGCACTTATCCCCCACGATTTTTTGGTTCAAAAAATTTTATAAAGCAAAACATCGAAAGGGAATCTTTTTTAAAAAGGGAATCTTTTTCGACCATTTTTTCATTTTTGATTTCGTGATCACATTTGAGCGTAAACGCCTCGTGATACATGAAATTCAATGCAAATCAAGCTATTGAACGCACTTATCCCCCACGATTTTTGGTTCAAAAAATTTTATAAAGCAAAACATCGAAAGGGAATCTTTTTTTTAAAAAGGGAATCTTTTTCGACCATTTTTTTTCATTTTTGATTTCAGATCACATTTGGAGCGTAAACGCCTCAGATACATGAAATTCAATGCAAATCAAGCTATTGAACGCACTTATCCCCACGATTTTTTTTGGTTCAAAAAATTTTATAAAGCAAAACATCGAAAAGGGAATCTTTTTTTAAAAAGGGAATCTTTTTCGACCATTTTTTTCATTTTTGATTTCGTGATCACATTTGAGCGTAAACGCCTCAGATACATGAAATTCAATGCAAATCAAGCTTATTAGAACGCACTTATCCCCCCACATTTTTTTGGTTCAAAAAATTTTATAAAGCAAAACATCGAAAGGGAATCTTTTTTAAAAAGGGAATCTTTTTCGACCATTTTCATTTTTGATTTCGTGATCACATTTGGAGCGTAAACGCCCGTGATACATGAAATTCAATGCAAATCAAGCTTATTGAACGCACTTATCCCCCACGATTTTTTTGGTTCAAAAAATTTTATAAAGCAAAACATCGAAAGGGAATTTTTTTTAAAAAAGGAATCTTTTTCGACCATTTTTTTTTTTTTTGATTTCGTGATCACATTTGAGCGTAAACGCCTCAGATACATGAAATTCAATGCAAATCAAGCTATTGAAACGCACTTATCCCCACGATTTTTTTGGTTCAAAAATTTTATAAAGCAAAACATCGAAAGGGAATCTTTTTTTAAAAAGGAATCTTTTTCTTTCTTTATTTTTTTTTTTTTTTTGATTTCGTGATCACATTTGGAGCGTAAACGCCTCGTGAGATACATGAAATTCAATGCAAACTGCTTATTGAACGCACTTATCCCCACGATTTTTTTTGTTCAAAAATTTTTATAAAGCAAAACATCGAAGGGAATCTTTTTTTAAAAAGGGAATCTTTTTCGACCATTTTTTCTTTTTTGATTTCGTGATCACATTTGAGCGTAAACGCCTCGTGATACATGAAATTCAATGCAAATCAAGCTTATTAGAACGCACTTATCCCCCACGATTTTTTGGTTCAAAAAAATTTTATAAAGCAAAACATCGAAGGGAATCTTTTTTAAAAAAGGGAATCTTTTTCGACCATTTTTTCATTTTTGATTTTCGTGATCACATTTGGAGCGTAAACGCCTCAGATACATGAAATTCAATGCAAATCAAGCTATTGAACGCACTTATCCCCCACATTTTTTGGTTCAAAAAATTTTATAAAGCAAAACATCGAAGGGAATCTTTTTTTTAAAAAGGGAATCTTTTTCGACCATTTTTTTTTTTTTGATTTCGTGATCACATTTGAGCGTAAACGCCTCGTGATACATGAAATTCAATGCAAATCAAGCTATTGAACGCACTTATCCCCACGATTTTTTTGGTTCAAAAAAATTTTATAAAGCAAAACATCGAAGGGAATCTTTTTTAAAAAGGGAATCTTTTTTTTCGACCATTTTTTTTTTTTTGATTTCAGATCACATTTGGAGCGTAAACGCCTCGTGATACATGAAATTCAATGCAAATCAAGTTATTAGAACGCACTTATCCCCCACATTTTTTTGGTTCAAAAAAATTTTATAAAGCAAAACATCGAAAGGGAATCTTTTTAAAAAGGGAATCTTTTCGACCATTTTTTTTTTTTGATTTCGTGATCACATTTGAGCGTGAAACGCCTCGTGATACATGAAATTCAATGCAAATCAAATATTTTTCGACCATTTTCTTGTTTTTTGATTTATTAGAACGACTTATCCCCCACGATTTTTTTTTGGTTCAAAAATTTTTTATAAAGCAAAACATCGAAAGGGAATCTTTTTAAAAAGGGAATCTTTTTCGACCATTTTTTCTTTTTTTTGATTTCGTGATCACATTTGGAGCGTAAACGCCTCAGATACATGAAATTCAATGCAAATCAAGCTATTGAACGCACTTATCCCCACGATTTTTTGGTTCAAAAATTTTATAAAGCAAAACATCGAAAGGGAATCTTTTTTAAAAAGGGAATCTTTTCGACCATTTTTTTTTTTTTTGATTTCGTGATCACATTTGAGCGTAAACGCCTCGTGATACATGAAATTCAATGCAAATCAAGCTATTAGAACGCACTTATCCCTCATGGTTTTTTGGCACAAAAAATTTCATAGAGCAAAACATCGAAAGGGAATCTTTTTTTAAAAAGGGAATTTTTTTCGACCATGCTTTTTTTTTTTTTTGATTTCGTGATCACATTTGGAGCGTAAACGCCCTCAGATACATGAAATTCAATGCAAACAAGCTATTAGAACGCACTTATCCCCCACGAATTTTTTGGTTCAAAAAATTTTATAAAGCAAAACATCGAAAGGGAATCTTTTTTTAAAAAGGGAATCTTTTTCGACCATTTTTTTCTTTTTTTGATTTCGTGATCACATTTGAGCGTAAACGCCTCAGATACATAAAATTCAATGCAAATCAAGCTATTAGAACGCACTTATCCCCACGAGTTTTTTGGCTCAAAAAATTTCATAGAGCAAAACATCGAAAGGGAATCTTTTTTTAAAAAGGGAATCTTTTTCGACCATTTTTTTCTTTTTTGATTTCGTGATCACATTTGAGCGTAAACGCCTCAGATACATGAAATTCAATGCAAATCAAGTTATTAGAACGCACTTATCCCCACGATTTTTTTGGTTCAAAAATTTTATAAAGCAAAACATCGAAAGGGAATCTTTTTTTAAAAAGGGAATCTTTTTCGACCATTTTTTTCATTTTTGATTTCGTGATCACATTTGGAGCGTAAACGTCTCGTATACATGAAATTCAATGCAAATCAAGCTATTAGAACGCACTTATCCCCCACGATTTTTTGGTTCAAAAAATTTTATAAAGCAAAACATCGAAAGGGAATCTTTTTTTAAAAAGGGAATCTTTTCGACCATTTTCTTCATTTTTGATTTCGCATCACATTTGAGCGTAAACGTCTCGTATACATAAAATTCAATGCAAATCATGCTATTGGAATGCACTTATCCCCCACGATTTTTTGGTTCAAAAAATTTCATAGAGCAAAACATCGAAAGGGAATCTTTTTTTAAAAAGGGAATCTTTTTCGACCGTTTTTTTATTTTTGATTTCGTGATCACATTTGGAGCGTAAACGTCTCGTATACATGAAATTCAATGCAAATCAAGCTATTAGAACGCACTTATCCCCCACGATTTTTTGGTTCAAAAAATTTTATAAAGCAAAACATCGAAAGGGAATCTTTTTTTAAAAAGGGAATCTTTTCGACCATTTTCTTTTCATTTTGATTTCGTGATCACATTTGGAGCGTAAACGCCTCAGATACATGAAATTCAATGCAAATCAAGCTATTGAACGCACTTATCCCCACGATTTTTTTTGGTTCAAAAAAATTTTATAAAGCAAAACATCGAAGGGAATCTTTTTTAAAAAGGGAATCTTTTTTCGAATTGCTTTCTTTTTTGATTTCACATCACATTTGAGCGTAAACGCCTCGAGATACATGAAATTCAATGCAAATCAAGCTTATTAGAACGCACTTATCCCCCACGATTTTTTGGTTCAAAAATTTTATAAAGCAAAACATCGAAGGGAATTTTTTTTTTAAAAAGGGAATCTTTTCGACCCTTTTTTTTTTTTTGATTTCAGATCACATTTGGAGCGTAAACGCCTCGTAGATACATGAAATTCAATGCAAATTGTTTATTGAAACGCACTTATCTCCCCACGATTTTTTGGTTCAAAAATTTTATAAAGCAAAACATCGAAAGGGAATCTTTTTTAAAAGGGAATCTTTTCGATCATTTTTTTCTTTTTTGATTTCGTGATCACATTTGGAGCGTAAACGTCCCGATACATGAAATTCAATGCAAATCAAGCTATTTGATCGCACTTCTCCCCCACGATTTTTTGGTTCAAAAAAATTTATAAAGCAAAATATCGAAGGGAATCTTTTTTTGAAAAAGGCAATCTTTTTCGACCCGATTTTTTTTTTTTTATTTCGTGATCACATTTGGAGTGTAAACGCCTCAGATACATGAAATTCAATGCAAATAAAGCTATTGGAACGACTTATCCCCCACGATTTTTTGGTTCAAAAAATTTTATAAAGCAAAACATCGAAAGGGAATCTTTTTTTAAAAAGGGAATAGTTTTGACCGGTTTCTTCTTTTTTGATTTCGCATCACATTTGGAGCGTAAACGTCTCGTATACATGAAATTCAATGCAAATCAAGCTATTGGAACACACCTATCTCCCACGACTTTTTTGGCTCAAAAAATTTTATAAAGCAAAATATCAAAAGGGAATCTTTTTTTAAAAAGGGAATCTTTTCGACCGGTTTCCTCTTTTTTGATTTCGCATCACATTTGGAGCGTAAACGTCTCGTATACATGAAATTCAATACAAATCAAGCTATTGGAACGCAACTCTCCCCGACGAATTTTTGGTTCAAAAAATTTTATAACGCAAAATATCGACAGGGAATCTTTTTTTAAAAAGGGAATCTTTTCGACCATTTTCTTCTTTTTTGATTTCGCATCACATTTGGAGCGTAAACGTCTCGTATACATGAAATTCAATGCAAATCAAGCTATTGGATCGCACCTCTCCCCCACGATTTTGTGGTTCAAAAAATTTTATCAAGCAAAATATCGAAAGGGAATCTTTTTGGAAAAAGGAATCTTTTCGACCGGTTTCGTCCTTTTTGACTTCGCATCACATTTGGAGCGTAAACATCTCGTATACATGAAATTCAATGCAAATCAAGCTATTGAACGCACCCGTCGCCCACGTTTTTCTGGTTCAAAAAATTTTATAACGTAAAACATCGAAAGGGAATCTTTTTTGGAAAAAGGAATCTTTTCGACCCGTTTCTTCATTTTTTATTTCGCATCACATTTGGAGCGTGAACGTCCCGTATACATGAAATTCAATGCAAATCAAGCTATTGAATCGCACCTCTCCCCCACGATTTTGTGGTTCAAAAAATTTTATCAAGCAAAATATCGAAAGGGAATCTTTTTTGGAAAAAGGAATCTTTTCGACCGGTTTCTTCCTTTTTGACTTCGCATCACATTTGGAGCGTAAACATCTCGTATACATGAAATTCAATGCAAATCAAGCTATTGAACGCTTTTGTCGCCCATGTTTTTCTGGTTCAAAAAAATTTTATAAAGCAAAACATCGAAGGGAATCGTTTTTGAAAAAGGGAATCATTTTCGACCGGTTTCGTCCTTTTTGACTTCGCATCACATTTGGAGCGTAAATATCTCGTATACATGAAATTCAATGCAAATCAAGCTATTGGTGTGATTTTCAATCATGTGGCTAATTAGTTAGATCAATGGTTGATCATGTGCTTAATGTTAATCATGTGGCTTGATTATTGATCATGTGGTTGATCTTGATTGATCATAGTTAATCTTGTTGACTTGTGGCTAATCTTGATTGATCATGGTTGATCTTGTTGACTTAGTGGTTGATCATGTGGTTAAATGGCTAAGCTTTTTAATCAATGTTGATCAAGTGGCTCAAATGTTGATCAGGTGGTTTATTATTGGCTAATTGTGATTAGCCTTGGTGTTTGATCCAAAAATGAATGTGTTTCATGACATATTTGTCCGTAGAGAATTGTACGTCATATACACTCGATATTAGCTAAATCGCAAAGATAAGAATTGGTATTGAATGAATGATGTGTGTGCATAATCATGATAATTCTGTCTAGGTGGGAGTTCTAGACGATGCAATGTCACTGTGGAGGTTGGACCGATGCTCCTAAGTAGAATGTTGTCTGGTACCCAGCTTGCTGGGGGTGTTCGATCCTAATCGTTGTCGTGCCCGAAGTAGCAGGACGATGCCCAGCTAGATTGGAAGACCGGCGGGGGTTCGGTGTGGCCTGAAGGGTCGTTAATAATCTAGACAACTACGCGTGTATTATGCATTGGGGAATGCTATATGCCTAAGCTCGATGTTGAATATGTATGGACTATTAATTGTGTTACACATATTTATACCATGGATTGTATTGTATGTGCTCAAGGAGCAATTGCCATATTGTGGCGGATTCTAATGTGCAGGGCTTGCGTATGTGCCAAGGCGAGATAAGGGTGCTTGTGGTTGTTCATGGCCTGTTGGATGTTAAAATTGCATATTTAGGATTGTCCGAAAGTACGCGTTAACCTAAGCGAGGCTTAAAGAGTTTACTTATTGAGTTTTATCTCATTGTTGTTGTTATTAACCATTTCAGACGGCTGAACATGAGTAGCCCTCCAAGACGTTTTGGGATACCGATGGATATGGATCATACGTTAACGAAGTACGCAGTAGGAGAGGATAAGATTTATATAAAGCATGCGTTGACAGTTTGGGTGGACAAGGGCTTTACATTGTGGAAGCCACATACCTTTTTGGCTTGGTTCTATCGAGAGGAGGACGTTTCGTTTGGTCCTCTTCAAGGATTCGATGGCCCCCATGGTAGCGGAGAAGGAGTTGAGGAGTGGGATCTTATGGAAATAGATCCTCCCGACGGGGCCGTTACTAATCCTAATACCGGTCTCGAGAGTTCAAATTTTAAGCCGGATTATTTAGAGTTTGATCCAAAGACACCTCAAGGGTACCACAGGAACTAATGATAGGCTTAGTTCCCCTGTCTTTTGAGCGCTTTCTTGTGTGTAGAGAAGCTAAGAAAACCGACCACCCAATCCTTTTTGCTTGTGAGTAGTCTGATGAAGTGGCCTTTGGTAAGACTTGTATATTGTATCTTGTGTGATTAACTATATGTTTATAAAAGTGGCTTTGTTGGTTTGTGTATATAGTGTTTCCTTTATTATCCCTTGGTATGACTGTTGTATGGGTGTTTCAAGTTCGCTTCCGCATGTGTTCTCTCGATAGAAAGTGGTTCGGGTCGGCGACGAGTCTTGGGACGTCGCATTCAAAAGACTGAGGTGGGATGTTGCATGTTTGTAGGGTTCGGGATATGACAGAAAAAAAAGTTATTCAAATTTATGAGTGACTCACTCAATTTCAATAAAAAAAATTTCTTGTATTAGGTCCCGTTTGTTTCTCAAAAATGAATGATCTAAAAAATATTTTCCTAAAAATGATCGTTTATATCACTTATAAAAATGAATGAATAAAAAAAATTTTCATTGCTCACGAAGAAAGGATTGGGTAAGACTTATATATCGTTTATATTTTCCTAAGTGATACAAGCGACTATTTTTTAGAAATTTTTTTCTTTATCATTCATTTCCTACGAAAGAAATGGAGCCTTAGCGATCAATAACTAAGAGAGTTTCAAAGATTAAATGTAACTTAGAGAATAGTGAATTTTTTAGGAAAATGACTCCACAAGTATCATAATTTTGGTACAATATCCATTTCAGTGCCTTAACTTTTTAATCAATTACTAAAATGACATAATTTTATACGGTGTTTGTTTGAATGACATAACTTTTTAATTAATTATTTAGGTGTCATATTTTTTAAAACGTGCAGTACAAGTACTGAAAATCCGACATGACGTGGTATTTGCGGTGAATATTTTTGAAAATTTTCCATTTAGGTGATCGATGAAAGTTTTAGTACTCGAATGAAAAAATTTCATAACTCGTGACACTCATTATATTGGTCAATGACAATAGCAACTCTTTAACTATCAGGGATTCGCAATTTTTTCATGCGAAATAGTAAAGGGGGATCAGCTAAAAAAAAACACCAGATTGGAGGATGAGAGAGAGAGAGAGAGAGAGAGAGGGAGAGGAGGGAAGAAAGAAAGAGGGAGACACGTCGTCAGTATGAAGCTGCACGTCTTGCATAGCGTCGTGAATTAGAGAAGCATAGCAGAGAGGTGACGTGCTAACATGTCAGAATTGAGAGAGCAAAAGCGATGATCACTGGCCAACCAAATCCAATCCAGCGGTGCAATTTAGTTTGACCAGAGGATAGATACCGCCCACGGTGAGTGGCCTGCCATGTTTGTAATTTGGTTATTTTATTGAATCCAATGCGCGGATTAAATAGAGAGATCAGAGAACCGCTTCCAGGATCCAGCGCAGTCTATGCCCAATGCCACGCTCCACATTTCCTTTTTCTTGAAATTTGACTCTCACATTCATGCTCCTAGCTTTCCGATCCTCCTGTCCAATGTCTGTCCCTCGTTCCCTCCTCTTGATTGTATGGCTTCTTCTTGCTTTCAGCAGTACTTCCCGAGCTCAAGTTGAACGTGGCGATGATTTGGCCGCCATCAAATTGGATCCAAGCCTCAAGTTCGAGAACGGGAGGCTCAGGAAAGCCTACATTGCCCTGCAAGCATGGAAACTGGCCATGTTGTCCGACCCATTCAACTTCACCGCCAACTGGCACGGCCCCGATGTCTGCTCCTACAAGGGTATCTTCTGCGCTTCCTCTCCATCTAATTCTTCCCTCCGAGTAGTAGCCGGCATCGATCTTAACCATGCCGACATGGCTGGATACTTGCCTCCAGAGCTTGGCCAGTTGAAATATCTTGCTCTACTCCACCTCAACTCCAACCGCTTCTGCGGTAGTGTGCCCTCCACCTTCCGCCACATGAAGCTGCTGCGAGAGCTTGACCTCAGCAACAACCGCTTCGTCAGCAAGTTCCCAGAGGTGGTTCTGAGGTTGCCGTCCCTCAAGTACTTGGATCTCCGATACAATGAGTTTGAGGGCGCTGTGCCCTCCAAGCTCTTTGACAAAGATCTGGACGCCATCTTCCTCAATGACAACAGGTTCAGATTCGGCATCCCACAGAACCTGGGCAAGTCGCCAGTGTCGGTGCTTGTGTTGGCGAACAATGACCTTGGGGGATGCATTCCCAGTAGCATTGGGGAGATGGGCAAGACCCTGAACGAGATCATCCTGCTAAATGACAACCTCACAGGGTGCCTTCCTCCACGGGTGGGATTGCTCAAGCAACTCACCGTCTTCGACGTGAGCTTCAACCGCCTCCAAGGACCACTCCCCTCTGGCACTGGGGCTATGAAGAAGCTGGAGCAACTCAATGTTGCCCACAATGGCTTCACGGGGATCATTCCGAGCAGCGTGTGCCGGCTGCCCATGCTGCAAAACTTCACCTACTCTTTCAACTATTTCACTGGGGAAGCCCCAACTTGTTCTAATGCTCAAATTAGAACACTAGATGGACGTCAAAATTGCATTCCTAGAAAGCCAGACCAGAGATCTTCAAGAGAGTGCTCCTCTGCAGCTGCAAGCCCAGTGAAGTGCAGCCAGCTGAAATGCTCTGATCGATCCGCTTCATCTCCAGAGTCAAGAATTAGAAGTTCTCCCCTACCACCACCCGCTCGATCCCGCTCCCCTCGCTCTTTCATTGGCCCTTCACCCCCACCACCATCCTCAAAGTCTTCTCCTTCCACGAGATCCCACCAGCCTCCACCACCCCCCACAGAGAAAGTTTCAGCTGTTACCCGTCTTCCCCCGCCACCACCGTTGCCACTCATTGTTCCTCCAAGTCCACCTCATGCTCAGGCTCAAGTTCCACCATCCTTCACACCACTGCCTCCGCCTCAAGCAGAAAAGGTGTCACCGAGCGAACATCTTGTGCCGCCCCCACCCACATCAGAGTATGCACCTCCTGAAGAGTACTCTCCTCCTCCTCCCTACAAGCACTTAACAACTCCCCCGCCTAGCACACCTCTCCTTGCCCCCTCGCCAATTCGTGTTACTTATCCCCCACCCCCACCCCCCACAAAACAGTACTCTCCACCACCCCCGACACAACACCAGTATGCAATGCCACCACCGCCGCCGCAGCACGAGTTTTCAACAGCATTCCTGCCTCCACCTTCACCAAGACAACATGAGCATTTGACACCGCCACCACTTGCTGCATCAGCTCCTCCGCCCAAACCGTCAGAGCAAGATACTCCATCTCCTTCATCTGGTTGCATCGATATTCCAGGATCAATGCCCCCTGCACAATCACCTAGCCCTGCGGCTGCTGCACCATCAGCAACCTTCACACCACCGCCTCCACCTCCGGCAGAAAAGGTTTCGCCGAGCAAACATCTTGTGCCGCCCCCACCAACATCAGAGTATGCACCTCCTGAAGAGTTCTCTCCTCCTCCTCCTCCTCCTCCTCCTCCACCCTACAAGGACTTAACGGCTCCCCCTCCTAACACACCTCTCCTTGCCCCCTCGCCAATTATTGTTGCTTATCCCCCACCACCACCCCCCACAAAACCCCAATACTCAACGCTGCCGCCGCCGCCGCCCACACAACACCAGTACTCAACGGTGCTGCCGCCGCCGCTTCCGCAGCACGAGTATTCAACAGCACCCGTGCCTCCACCCTCACCAAGAGAACATGAGCATTCGGCACTGCCACCACTTGCTGCATCAGTTCCTCCGTCCAAACTGTCAGAGCAAGATGCTCCATCTCCTTCCTCTGGTTGCATCGATATTCCAGGATTAATGCCCCCTGTACAATCACGTAGCCCCATGGCTGCTGCGCCGTCAGCAACCCCTACAGATCATTACTATGCACCTCCAAGTCAGACTCAGCATGGCCAAGCTCGTCCACCCCCCACGCCCTCATTTGACCTCAGAGCACCTCTTGTACCAATCCCAGGAGTTTCATATGCATCTCCCCCACCGCCTATGATCCCTTACCACTGATCCCAAAGAGTCATTGTCCTCTTGCTATTATAGACAGTAGCCAGTGAGGGAACCATCCGGGCTGAAGGACTTCTTGTATTTAATTAATTGATTTACTTTTTATATCTCTTATTATTCTATCCAAGACATTTCTATGTGTGTTGTTTTGGCTGCTGACTGTTGCCCTATTTCCCTGTATTTCTTCTCTGCTTGGTTCTCACGGCTCAAGGTACATTTGCCTTCGGCAAATTGGCAGTGGATGAGTTATGCAGCTTGGCTAGAAATTGTTTCAGATTCAATGGAGTATAGGGTTTATTGAGCACGGGAACGGGACCGAACCGGACCAAATAGGCCGGTTCTAGATGGTTCCCAGTTCCTAAAATTTGGAACCGGTGATAATCAGTCTAGTTGCTAGTTTCAAGTATGGAAATAGTTCTTTTTTTCTTTTTATTGCCAAAAGGCTGGACAGAGAACAAAAACAAAGTTCGTAGACGCACTTGCACTCTTCAAAAGTGTTCCATTCCCGCAAGAGTTTAAAAGTAACGTTCTCTTCAATCTCTTGTCCAGCTCCAATGTTTTAGTCCCTGCCAAGGAATTGGAAAAAAAAAAAAATGACGCCGGCTCCTAAACCCATCTGGGTCTGGTCCGGTTCCGAGTCTAGGTGGCCCCTGTTCCCAGTTCCACAACTAGAAACCGACCCTTCTAGACCACTTCTCGATTTTAAGGTGAGAACCAGCCTAGCTTGAAACACATCACGCCTAATAGAGTATGGAATATGTCGAGTTAACCAGTATTTCACAAATCTTTTAATTTGTTGTCAGGCTTAAGTAATATAATATGTTGAGTTAACCAGTCTTTCACAAATCACCGTAAAAGTTCATGAAATCAATTTAATTTCTGTAATAAGAAATTTAGAGAAAGAAATGTAGGTGATTTAAAATACAGGGGAAATTAAAATATGAGATGACTACTATACTATAAAAAAAAGAGGAAAAAGCTATAAAAAATTTCAAATTATACTCACCGTGATATATTTTCTTAATTTTTTTTGTAACACTAAAAGTCCAAAACTTATACATGTGTAACACATTTATCTTCCGTCAAAGTTCCGCAAATGCACACCATTAAAAATCTGCTTACATGGACGACGGAAATTAAACAGTGTTAATGTGACACCCACATGCTTTAAGTGAAATAAAAACACTATCGTTTTGGTTGGAAAATCATATGATGGAATCTTGACGAAGGTTAAATATGTCGGACAACTACAAGTTTGGAATTTTTATGTCACAAGAAATTGTTTAGGATAAATGTGTCACAGTTGATATAATTTGAGATTTTTTATGTCACAAAAAATATTCAAGATAAAGATGACATAATTTAGGGATTTTTGTCAATTTTTTCCAAAAGAAATCCATACCACGATACCCCTTATCTTGAAATAACCTGTAAATCTGAAGGAGTATCTAAATAAACTCAAGATGAATCCAAAAAACGCCATTATAACCCCAAAACCATCAATAACAGCTCTAACGCCCAAACAATCCAAAAAATCAATTCCGAAATCATCCATTTCAACCGTCAAAGGGAATCAAGTCGCTGAGTCATCTTACCAAGAGTTTAAGCCCCACAAGACATCCCACAAGAAATCTTAATACATACCACCGTTAATCAACCCCAATCTTGGGATACCACAAAACAACTCTCTTGATTGCAAAAAGTGTAATCAAATCCTAAAACTTATTAAATCGATTCATTCGATTCTTTTCGTTAACTCCGTCCAATTTAACTAACAGAAAATACTGACGTAACTTTTTTTATTACTTCTTCTATCGTGAGTGGGGATGACGTGATTTTTTTTTATTATTTTATTTAAATTAAATTTTAAAAGTAAGCTTAAAACTTCTCCTCCTTTTTTTTTCTGGTAATATTTAGCCTCTTTTTCTTTTTTTTTTGAAATACTTCGCTTGCTTCCCGGTGGAATATGAGGGCAGCGGGGCGGACAAAAGCCAGACCTGCATAAATCCCCACAGTTTAACCAGAGCGAATAATATCAGGGAATTGCTGATTGATTCCGGGGAAACATGCCTCTGAAGAAAGAACTGTGCAGGAATTTTCAGCGCGGAAGGTTTGTTACTTTACCGATCGATCCATCGATTGATTCATTGATGATTTTTGTCACTCGGTTGTGTTGACTGTTCGGTTGAGTTGAGTTGAGCACCATGTCTCTCTCTCTCTCTCTCTCTCTCTCTCTCGGGTTCTCTCTCCTTGACAATGGAATGTCAATGTACGCAGTAGCATCAAAAACTTTATCGCTTCCCCGTACTTCGATTTAAGATGGTTTTCCAGGCGAGCGTTGTAGCATGAAGAACTAATCGATTTATGATTTAGATTGAGTTGGACGTACCTTCTCTTCATCTCTGATGTCAATTTGGATTCTTGCAGCTGTCAGTATGGTGAAAGGTGTAAATTTCTCCATCCAACTCAGCAGCAGTCCCGGCCTAATGCCTTTGGATTTGGCATGCATAGTGGCTCAAACCAACAGCAGAAGCCCAATCCTTTTGGATTTGGTGTTCAGAGTAGCTCTCAGCCAAGACCAGCTGCTGATTTTGCGTCGCAGCATAACCAGTTCAAGGTCCTTTCCCCTTTGTATAACTGAAAATTGAGTTGGTTGTGATATCTCTGGCTAGTTAACGATGAAGATTTCATTTATATTGCAAGTGGTGATAATTTCACCCCGCTATGCTGACAAATTTGGTTTCGTGATTCTGGTATCGTTCTGACATCTGTCTCTTATCTGGATCAGCCTTTCGAAAATAAGTGGACTCGCTTCTCTCCTATTTCTAATGCTTCGGCCACTCAATCTCATCGCCCTGATAATCAAATTCAATCGGGAAATCACAAGTAAGTGCTTTGCTAATCATACTCCCTCCAAGTAGCTTGACAACTACGTCCAACTTTTTCCTGATTTGAGAAGTCGTGCCTAATTATGTATTCCTTGTTGAAAAGATGCACAGATCCGGAGTCCTGCAAACAATTAATTGTTGAAGATTTTGAGCATGAAAGACCATCATGGACGCTCACATGTTATGGTCATTGCAAATAGTATGTTTATCTGTAACACCCTCAGATAAATTCTAATATATGTGTGTGCTGTGTGAGCTTGCGCTTAATGCAGAATAGCGGTGTCTTGGTTGATTTAGTTTTGGTGTCATCGAGTCCTAATTTTCACAATTTCAATCATGGTTGGCAATTTTGCTGTCAAGAAGTGGCTTCAAGTGTCAATACAATGTGCTTTAAGCTGGCGAGAGCAAGGTGAAGTTTCTGTCTATATGGGATCACATCTTTGTCAGGGAGTTTCATTCTAGCACAACAGGGTAGTGTGCTAGGGAGTTGTAAAGCTAGATTAATGGGATCTATGCATTTTTGTGAAGAAAGAGTCTGAATGATGCAGTGTTAAGTATGCCTGGAAGTACTAAGCAGCGAGTGATTGCAGGCTTCCAGCATCATAGATCCATTTCCTAAAGAGATGGAAATATTGTTATATTATGTCCCCCCATCGTACAAGCGGGAGGGATGTTAATGTAGCCTATGACTAGCACAACTTAGGACTGTTCCAAAGCTCAAGTATCGTTCTTTTGAACTGTCATGGTATGATTTATACCTAGTATTGCTTGTGTTAAGTACCACAGAGTGCACGCAGTCGAGGTTATCAACATGCATGTACTCAGGAAAAGAAAAAGAGAAAAAGCTTCGCTGGAATAATATATGTTTGAGAAAACTTTTTTATGGCTAATTGAGAATAAGATAAGAGAAAAGTTGTTTAAGGTGGTTTAGGTATCCAATAAGAAGATGCGCTGTCTAGAGATGCAGTGTCCGGTTCTATCATCTGATGATATCACATTAGTGACAGGTCAATATCCACGTATGCATTAAATGTCTAGGTTGACAAATGGGCAACGGTAGGGTAGGATTCTACACACATTTATAAGATACAAGTAGGATTCCAGACACTTTTAAGCATTAAAAGTATATTGCATGTATGTATTTTTGATGGAAGCAAAATTGGAAAAAGCATCTAGAGTCAAGCTTATCCGGTTAATGGCCAATTTAAAGATGTAATCTTGAGATCAAAAGCTATTTATTTTCATTTACTTTGATTTCTGCATATTGCAAGCAATGTGGCTGCTCTTATGGACTTGCTTTGTGGAATGTAATCTGGTGAACAGACGTGTTAATGCATAAAATTCAAAAGGACAGTTGCTTTAATTCACAGTTCTGGATAATTGTTACCTGCAGTGCTCCATGCGATATTAGTGGCGACATTAGCTATGAAGAATTGCAGTCTGCAGCATATGATGATGCTAAGCGCGGGTTGAGCTTGCAGTCAATTGTGAGAAGTTAACTGCCTCGTTTTATCATTGTACTACAGAATTTTAGTGTTTCATAGCCTAAATCACAGGCTGAATGTTCGTGATTAGGTAAATATGTGTTAGTAATTTTTGAAACTGCTTTAGTGGAAATGAGGTGACCAACATGCTGTTTGGCCTATTACTTGTTAGTAAGGTACCAATAGACTTATGAAGTAACCAGTGTCAAGTTCATGAGTACGTTATCAACTTTTAAATTTTCTTAGTGACCAATCAATATTTCACCAGTCAAATTCAGTGAATTATTTGTTTAAACAGATAACCTTCAAATGAGACAACAAGTGTTGGTAAATAGATTTCTTTTGTCAGAATAGTGGAAAGAGTGGTCCATCGTCTGCTGTTAGATTATAGATGAATCAGACAGATTTGGACTACAGTTTTCACACTTTTAGGAGTGAAGTGGTTGCAGTGAGAACAGTACAAGAGGAACTAATTGATGCTCAGGGAAGAAGAAAATTGTCAAGATGATTACTCTCCTCGTTGTTAGGCTCATTTCAGCAGAAAACAACATGAGAGCTTTTCAAGAAGAAGTATTGTCTTGGGATTCTTTCAGTTTTAAGTCAGTTATGTGGCAATTATAAAATTAGTCTTTTGTTCTTAAGTTTTGGCTTCCCATCTGACTTTATTTTGTATAGTGGCGGTACCCACTTAGTACCTTTATTAATCAAATTTTGCTTTACCTTCAAAATAAGATCATTTATTTATTATGAATGGCAACCACTGAACGCTACACAGCACAACTATTTATCTTTCTGATACTGTCTTTGCATCAGTAATAGTGCTACCAAGACCAGAAAAGCTACTTTTCCAAATTTAATAATGCAATGTTGTGGTATTTAAATTTTAACAATATATGCAACATTTTACTATGTTGCAGATATCGAAGTAAGTATCTAATTAGGTTGCTTAAAATGTATCCGTGTTGTGAACTCATTTCTTTCTTGCTTTCTGTTCTTGTATATTCTTGATGTCCTGAAGCAGGTCTCTTTCTCATAAACTTCGCTTTTACTTATGCAAATAAAGAGACATAATTATGATCAATTTGAGGTCACTAGTCTTTAACATTGAAGAATTGAAAATTTGGTTGCTGGCACGGACGAAAGGCAAAATTAAACATTTGAAAGCATCTCTTTGTGAAGGAAATGCTGTGATAGCTATGTATGATAGCTCCGTGGTTGGCCGATTGATATGACTGCTCTCCACGTTTACTGAAATTCGGTGGTTGTAACTTTAATAGTACATATATGTATTCTTGTGTGTGTGTATTGTAATGTATTTCTACTTTCTATGGTATTTGTTAGAGAATGACCTTTTTCCAATTTCAACAAGGATGAATTTGCCTTTCGAAGTGCTGAATTTTTGTTTAAATTTTCTCAGTAGATGTTTGATGGATGAACCTAACTTTTGACTTTTCAATTTCAAAAGTTGGCCACTTTCTGCTTTTCCTCCCTTCATTGCCATCCAAAGAAATGAAGCTTGCTATCTTTGAGTGAATCATTTTGCTGGAAGGATACACAATGTTCTATTAAAAATTATGGACAAAAGACCGATTTTTATCATTTCCAGAAGCTAATTTCCCCCTACATTTATAGTGCAGAGTGTATGAAATTGAATCTCCGTAGGTAATCATGAAATTGCTAAAGTAGTGGATTCAATTGACAAGCTAAGCTAGCATTGATGCTAGAAGCTGTTACAGTTTCTTGTAGATGGGTGAGATGGTGTTGCCGTGGTGGGAAGCAAGTATTGTAATTTTACCTTAAAATTTAAGATGTGCTATTTTCATTTACATATATCTTTATGCCTGGGATAGAACGGCAATTATGGGAAGTTGCAGACATTACTTGCGAGCGTGTCCATCTGCTGGACACAGTTAACCTGTTGGAACTTTGAGGGTTCGATTTTAATTTATTAATTTATTTTTTAGTGGCAAGAGAAATAAGTAAACAGAAGTATCTATTCTGTTCAATACTTCTGAAGCCTATGTATAAATAAATTTAAACTTCAGAGAGGCTCTGGAAGACTTGCCAAACTACTCGACTTTGATGACTTGCTGTGTGGACTGACTTGACAAAAGCAGCTACTTGGCATACATGACCTTTTTCAAGCTACAACCTGTGACTTAACTAACTTGCACATGCTTTAAGATGTGGATTATGACATTCACGAGAGGGCTGAAACTGGAGTGCTGCTGTGGCTTTGTTCAATTTGTCAATTTTGAGGGTGTAAAAGAAAACCATCATAAGAAATTTACTGATTTGTTCTAGAAATAGGCTATTTTCATTCCATTGCTGCCATGACTGAGCAAATCTCTCTCTACAGGTCGAGAGGGAGAGGAATGCACTTAACTTCAAATTGACTGAGTTTGAGAATTTGCTCCGCAGCCCATATGTGGCTCCACCGTCCTCGACTGCTAGCCAAAGTGCACGCCTTGGTTTTGGGGAAAATACATCCTCATTATCAGCTCAAAATACTGGCCAATCTGTGGCCTCGAGTTTTGGTGTGCTCCATGCATCATCTAATGCTGGGGGATCAAGGCAAGAATCTTCCTGCTCCACTTTGTTAGGTAGTCATGGGAGGCAATATCTGAATTCCTCTTTAAAGTATTGAATTAATATTAGTTGCAAAAAGATGAGTGGATTATACTAGTTCTTTTAAATCCTGTGTCAATGCTCGTCTTGAGTTCTTGTACTGACCTTGTTGCTCCCCTTCCAGTCCCTATGTGCCTTCAAATGCTGCTTCGGGGAGTCTGAGTTCTTCAACTTTGCAGCAGACTGCAAGTGCATTTGGACCAAGTTATTTGCCCTCTGGAGGTACAGGTTTGTTTATGAGAAACTGTTCTTCTATGTTCGTAACGCAGATAGAGAATTGGTTTTTTCTTCTGTGATTTGTTGTGTCAAACAATGGCAACTCATTTCAAATCAAAGCCTGAGTAGTCTGGGGTCGAGTCAGTTCTTGAATGTAGTTGGTCCCGGAGATAATAAGATGTATGTTGTGCTCAGATCTTGAGCATCAAGGGGCATTTGGTGATACTTCACTTTAAAGGTTTTCTAGATTTTTAAGAATCTTAGATGACACTTTGAGGACTTGAAGGTGACGCAATATTCGATTATTTAGTAATTTCATTGGAATTTGTAATTCCATCTAGAAAAATATGACTTGGCAAAATTGATCCCTTGAAAGGAATTCTGTGGGCTTGCTAAGCTTATTCTATCTGCAAATCCAGGGCCGTCTATCTCTCTCTCTCTCTCTCTCTCTCTCTCTCTCTCTTCCATAGATAAAAATATGACTTGGAAAAATTGATCCCTTGAAAGGAATTCTGTGCGCATGCTAAGCTTATTCTATCTGCAAATCTAGGCCGTGTCTTCTCTCTGTCTCTTTCTCTCTTTCTCTCTCTCTCTTCCATCGCGAATAATATGGCTTGGCAAAATTGATCCCTTGAAAGGAATTCTGTGGGCATGCTAAGCTTATTCTATCTGCATTGTAGATCTGTTGACATTCTCAGATTTGGGGAATTTTGTCAAGGTTGTGCTGTTTATCTAGCCAGTGAAGCATAGAACCTACCATTGTTAGCTTGTCACTCTTCTTGAGGCGTAAGCACCAGCCTAAAGAGACACTACTGATCAAATTTGCTTTCGAGCTCTCTAGCAATTCTTTGCGTAAGATAAAATCTGTAAAGCAAGGTCAATAAAGATGTCCTTCAGCACAATCAATTAGTTCCATTATCCTGAGATATCAGAGATTCAGAAGCAATTCCTCTGGTGATCAACCTAGTCAGGATCAGTCTAGTTGGGCCCTCCCAATTTGGTCTGTGCAAGAAAATTGGATTCTGATCAAGGTCCTTTCTTTGGATTATTCGATATTTGATGTGTAGAAGCTTGTTTTAGTCAAAACTATCTTACCATCACTCTGCTGCAGAATCAGCTCTTATAGTTCACAGAATCACTTGAATTCTTAGCCACTTTCTTCCCAACCCACACACCCTTCCAGCCGAGAAAAAAAGATAGTTGGATGTCTGATACCTCCTTGTGAACATCTTCCAAATAGCTTTTGCAATAAAGAACTGGCTAATCTAACTCGCATGTGATCTAGTTATTCGTCTAATGAACTTGCGTGAATTAGTAGCATTGCATAGGTTTGAATTTTTGCCATAGTCCAGCCAACTTCAACATTTTATGGAAGTTATTATCAGAATATGTGGCTTTAACAATAATGGCTGTTTATTGCTGGAACTAACTCCTTGTATGCATTAACAGTCTCACAACAAATGCTGAATCCAACAAACAACAACTTTAACATTGTTGTTGGACAAAACAACAACTTTAACATTGTTGTTGGACAAAAAGCTGTTGATGATCAACAAAAGTAAGTATCCCAAGAATCTTGTTTCATATGTTTTATACTAACTCCATCTAATGTATCAGTACCATACCATAATCTTTTTACACTCCGATTATAGCCTCTGCTGGAATCAATCTCACTAGTAAACAAGTTCAGTTGATTTTGGCCAAACGAGAAAAAGTTAAGTTGATAAGCTGTAAAAGTTATATAATATTCCTGGTGTGCGACAGTTTTGACTCAGTCAAGATATGTCGATCTCTTTATTCATTTAGCTCGCAGGTGGTGTTAAATGATGCATAAGCTCTGCTTAATTGTTTGTAAATTCGACATATAATTTACATAGGGGTAAGTACAGCGCAAGTGCCATAACTTTTGTACGGAGGACACTTAAGTGCCATAACTTTTTTTTGGCTCACTTAAGTGCCATAACTTTTAAAAAAATGATCACTCAAGTGCCACTTACGAGTTGATCGTGAGGGCCCGGAACCGCGGCTTTTCCGGTCGAACGGTGACCTTCCCGGCGAGGCGAGCACCACCAACTTGAAGAGGGGGTGTCGGTGAATCATTCCATGGTCACACAAATTTGCTTGAAATTTGTGTGACTACGAAGCATTTTTACTTTCGTCAACGGAGGCTAAAACGGAAATTTCGAGACGAACGGAGGCCATGGAATGATTCACCGACACCCCCTCTTCAAGTTGGTGGTGCTCGCCTCGCCGGGAAGGTCACCGTTCGACCGGAAAAGCCGCGGTTCCGGGCCCTCACGATCAACTCGTAAGTGGCACTTGAGTGATCATTTTTTTTTAAAGTTATGGCACTCAAGTGAGCCAAAAAAAAGTTATGGTACTTAAGTGTCCTCCGTACAAAAGTTATGACACTTGCGCTGTACTTATCCCAATTTACATATATAAGATCTTTGACACGATTCACATTGGTAATCTACATTTGTTTTGTTCACTAAAAAAGACTCTACTTAAAAGGAAAGCGACTTCTAATGATTGCCTACTTTACATTGCGGATTTGTGAGCTTTTCTTATAAATCTCTGGTCCTCCATCAGAAATAATGTGTGTCAGAGCGGGCATGAATCAAGAGATGCCAATGTTTGGCTGAAAGAGAAATGGAGCCCTGGAGAGGTAAAAGATTAGCGTCACATGGTAGCAACATAAAACGGCTAAATACTTTCATCATGTGTAGATGGTTGGTTATTGTCTTATTTTAATCCTTTTCTCTTTCTCTATCAAACAGATTCCTGAAGAGGCGCCTCCCGACACATTCATTTGAAGGCCATACTGAGATGATAGGCGTGACTGTCAAGTGTTTTATTATTATTTTTCTCTTTTAAGTACATAATCTACAGATAGAGTCCAACCAACCTTTTTATTATCTTTTGCTTCATTATTTCAAGCGGCTTAGTAGGTTAAAATGATCAAAGATCAGATTTGTTTGTGTTGTTAGGATGAGGCATCCGTGGGATTCTGCAATGTTTTGAGGGGAGTTTGTCTGTAATGTTCAGTATTATTTTTGGTGGAAATCATGGATTTGTGTCTTCTGTTTTAATTTTGTGCATCCGATCATTAGGTTATTGGGAAAAGGAAACAGTAGATATGACTGAATGGATGATATCATGTCAAGTGTGATACAACTGAGTTTTAATCTTGACCAACCCCCCAATTAAAGAAGGAAATGGAGTAATATGAGTGTGTTTTAATAATTAACTTGAATTCCCTTTTGTCAAACAAATTGTTTTGTAAAGTGCCGCTAAGCAACGATTGAATCTTCATGTAAGGTCTTACTGTTCATATGTGCGAGGCGGCAACTAGAAAGCAAAACGGCAACACCACCCACCGCCCATCCAAAAGAAGCAATTCAGAAGGAGCAGATCGAGGTATTGCTATCCTACCAAATGTAGATCACCCACCGGATGGGCACTCGAAAGGTCCTCAACCGGATCTACTGCCATGACTTCTGCAGCACAACCCATCCCACCCAGGTTAAAGCCGTGAATGTCATACCTAGGCTTGAAATGGTTGATGAGCATGGCTGAAACTGAAAGTGAAGGAGTCGGAGTTGTACTTAGAACCCCACAGTTGACGACAAGGACACCAGTATCCTCAGTTACCACTATGGTCACAGCATAAAAAAATCACCACTGAAGCCTCTTCTCACCCACATCAATGTTATTTTATACTCGAGATGAAAAACTGATATTGGTAAGTGTTTCTCGTTCCCAATGTCTGATATCTTCCGAACCTTCTCCTGCCAGATGAATGCTTCATCACTTAAGTTATCTAATGTTCTAGCAAGCTCGATTAATTGTTCTTTTGGTATATGCATAGTTGAGTACCAAAATGATACCAAATCAACTTAAATGGATGCTGACCAAAAAAAAAACTTAAATGGAGAATTAGATTGATGAATAATAGGCATAGATGTGTACCATGAATTCATATGATTGACGAAAACAAGAGTAAACAACCAGGTAGGGTGAACTAGACAGAAGACCAAGGTAGACATATGAAAGTAGTACTAGCAATCCCACTATGGAAACCATGTCAGAAAGTACTTTCAGGACTCAAATCCTTCCATGCTTACCATTCTAATCTCCGCATAGACGATTGCCACACATATCTGGACAAGACTCCAAATATCTGGACAAGAATATACAGACTGACATGCTCCATAGGTGACGGGTCATTCTGGTTAAGAGCCACAACAGATAGTAGGCCTCTTGGGCATGAATGCAAATCCTCCCCCTTTTTTCCAGGAAAATCCGAAGCACCGCTTGTGATTCCCACACCACTCTCTTATATGCAAATGCTCTTGTGATTCCTCGTGAAAATTCTATTTAGCAAATATTAAGTTGCTTTACTATCTTTCATGGTCCTGGTTGTGTCAGTCATGCCTAAAACTAAGAGGACGCAACTGGTGGTGACATAAATATCATGCCATTGAATTTGGATTGGGCACTGGTAAACTGGGACGCTTGAGTAAAAATCAAATAGACTCCTCAATCAAGTGTGTACACAGCATAATTAACAGTCACGGTGACGTAAGCAAAGAACACGAGTATACACACATTTAACACCTTCAACTACAATAAAAAAAACAAGTATCACCCGACATTCACGTTTTTCCACTGATATAGTCAATAGATTTTCCCTTATCATAATAAACCCATTAGGTGGACGATTAAATAGAACTTTCTCGCCAGAACCCTTCTCTTCTTCTTCAAGACCTTGTATCATGTATGTCGCCATGGCCTTATTTCCTGAGAACTCAGAATCAATCCAAAGTCATTGGTTGGGTTATGCAACACCTGAAGCGAGCCTTACGAACAGTTGTCAGGATTTCAGTCTCTGCATTCTCAAGCATTCTCACAACTTCAGCAAAAGGAGGCCTGACATCTGGGTTGGCATCCCAGCATCTAGTCATAATGTCGCTGAGAATCGGTAGACAATCTGCAGGGATGATTGGACGGACACCTTTGTTGACAACTGCAAAAGCCGCCTGCACAGCTGTCATATTTTGGAAGGGAAGCATTCCTGTGATTAGCTCCCACAGGACGATGCCAAAACTGTATACATCCACTTTCTGTGTGTAGGGCCTGTGCTGGATCATCTCCCTGCACGAATATAATAAGTAAAGAAATGCAATCGAGACTAGACAGACAGAATCGGAGAATATGAAGACTAGAACATATACAAAGGATTTTTCACAACCCAGAAAGCTACTTTGATGGTGCTTTCTGTTAGCTCTCCCGAGATGGCAAATTTGACTAAGATACAGAGAAGCTCTTGCAATTGCAACATTGAATGATAACATCTGGGTCTATGACCAAAAATAGCCAGCTTGTGTTATTTACAGAATTCGGTGCAATAAAATGTTGGATGCAACAATAGCTATATCAAGCCCAATAGGGCCTTTTGAGTCCCTTTCCTACAATTCTATAATGTCATTATGTCCTCTCCAGCAAGAAGTGTTTTACTTGGCCACCTAGGTTTGCCTTGAAAGTGGCAGATGACCAGGAACAAACAGTAACGAGTAAGATAAAAAAAATACATTGATTATCCCACGATTAATATGATGGGGGGAGCAAATCCCACTTTGTCATCTTCATCCTTACTTCCAAACTTCAATTGATATCATGCTAACACTATACAAAATGACCGTCGCCACTAAAGAAAAAAAAGGGTACCATGCCCACCACTAAAGAAAACATGACATCGCCGAATAAAGATGCGGCCAGCTAAATAGCACATCTCGCAAGCCACATGGTAGAGGCGAAAGGGTCCACAGCATACTTGGTCACCTACTTACAGACATATATTGAACTGAGATGCAACAAAAATGGATTCAAATTAAGTAACAAGAATTAAAAAAAGGCCCAGTGGTCCGAATCACACAGAATTAACATAAGGAATCGAAATACAAATCCAACTCCAATTAAACACCCGCAGTCGCAGTGCGAAAGTTTCAGATGTTAGCCTCACCACATCCATCGCAAAATAGAAGAATAAGCCACAGGGGGGAAAAAAACCAGGTCAGGTTGCACCATCTTAGGAAAGTCTAGTCTGGTATTTGGTGGCCAACTCAGTATAACCTGATCATTCACAATCTTCTCACAGAAGGGATCAACTTTGCAAGCAAACCCATCCAGCAAGTGATTGTTAATCATGTACATAACATTTTAGCTAAAGATCAAGAATTAGAGCTACTCTTAAAACTCCTATATAGGAATTGGCCTAACTAAGGCATTTGTTCCTTTAAATGCCACTTCATATATAAGGGACTAGTTGATTTCTGCTGAAAAAAATAGTGCAAGGCAAGGAGAAGGAATGAAAGGTTCCAGAGAAGACTCATTAGATAAAAGGATAAAACAGTTTTTTTTTTGGTAAGGAGGATAAAACAGTTTTTCAATTTTTGCTAGAGCATAAATCGATTTAGTTAATGCCCCTTCTTTGACTTTCAGCCTTCCAGCGGCAGTGGGTAGGGATACATCAAATTGGCATCTGAAATGCTATTTTAATAGTGTATATTCCTAATAAAAGCTAATTTATAACGTTTGCTGGTAGGCATTTTTCTGTGGGAGTTTCATCTAAAAAAGAGTAACCAACCAAACACAAGGTAAATTCAGAAATTGAAGAATAAGTCTGCTATGCAAATGACAATGCCTCGAGAACGCAAAAGCATACCGGAGTACCAATTTCGTCAAGATAACCAAACAGAAAGTTTGAATGAGCAACAGATAGGAACAAACAAGGTAAGATTCTCCCACATGACATGCTGAGTTTAAATATGATCAACCCTGAAGAGAAGAGTAGTGAATAATCTTACGGGGCCATCCAACGGTAAGTCCCTGTCTCGGGTGTCATTCCTTCGGTCTGGACCTCAATTCGAGCAACCCCAAAATCAGCAATCTTGATTGATTTATCGGAGAAAATTAGGAGATTGTCAGATTTTAAATCTCTGTGGATCAAACCGAGCCCGTGAACATACTCCATTCCCCTAGCAACATCCAAGGCCTGTCTGACAGCCAACTTCAACGGAACAGACCGATTGTGCCGTTTCATCAAAAACTGCCGAACTGAACCTCCTTTTGCATATTCTGTAACGATGCACCAGACCATTGGCTTGCGGCATCCACCAATGAAACGGACAATGTTAGGATGTTTCAATGTGGCCAACATCATGACTTCTTGCTGAAACTGTTGCTCCATCAGCTGCGCCCTTTCTGGATCATTCTCTGGCCTCTCCAAGATCTTGATGGCAACTTCCTCGCCATTGTAAGTACCTCTATAGAGCTTTCCAAAAGCCCCTTGCGCAAAAGGTGCACCCATATTGAGTTTCCTCAGATCAATAGTCCACTCATCAAATTTTTCAAGTCCCAAGGTTGGAGAACTGTTATCCATAAGAGCCTGGGCCAATGCATCATCACTCAAAGCATGCGTGACTCTTCCTCTGTGATTCACACTCTGCGCAACAGAATCGTTGTCATTGGCACGCCGTCGCAGGCCTTGGTGATTCAGGATGCGAGTATGGGAATCGCTAGAGTCGACACTGCTGTTATCTATGGACATCGCAACAGACCCTCCACCATTGCTCGTTTGCAGGCTTCCAAAACTCTCTATCGACATGTTGGAACCCTCGCTGAGCTTGTGATAAAATGCTTGGGACGAATCGTAGAAATTGTTATCATGGTTCTTCAGACCAATGATTCCAGGAAACTTCTGACCTCCGTCCAACATTTCCGAGTCCCAAAAAAAGCACAGGGCTCTTAGCCTCTGTTCAGCTCATAAGCAATTTATAACTGAAGGTGCCAGTCCACAGTACCAAGGAAACCCTGCAAGAGTAGCAAAAACCCTTGTTATAGCATCATCTTGCCGCGAAGCTCACCCATCAAAAGAAGTCGTCGAGGGAAGACGGGGGCAATACGCTTTGCTGCAACAAGGGCTAGCGCAGCTACTGGGAGAATAAACGAAACGACGAAACCAATCGGTCCTACAAACAGCTAAATCTAGACCTAGAAAACCCACGCGGACAACTTAAGGGAGCACCGAAAGAGGCAGCAAGCCCTAGAAAATTCGACCGTCTAACTTCACTTGGGGCCCGAACATACACGAACATATCCAGAAATGAAAGGACGCGGACAAAATAGGAGAGCGGGGGAAGCCATAATCGGGCAAATAACGGTAGATAAGGAGGAGACACAAGAGAGGGAGCAGCAATCGACCCCTCGAGCAAGGGGATTGAAAGAGAGCATACCTGGGGTGGGCGGAGAGCAACTTTGACTTTGGGAATTGGACGAAGGACACAAGTGGGGGAGAACCCAAGACTGCCCTCGCACTCTGGAATCGGATCGAATCTGATCTATTCCAAACCCACCGCGAATCTCGACGGAAAAGGAAGAGAGATGATGACGATGGTGATGGTGATGATGAAGAGAGGTGGAAGAAGAAGAAGAAGAAGAAGAAGAAAGACGAAGAAGGGGGGCGAGAAGAAGAAGAAGAAGAAGCTGCTGCTGCTGCTGCAATGCCAAAATACACACTAGTCTTCGGGTCTTCGCTTTTTGGCTCATCTCCGCTTCTTCGTTATTTTACTCTTTCTTTCTTTCTTTCTTTAGCTCCGAGTCCGGGTCCGAGTAGACCTACCGTGTGAGCACTCACACATTCACCTTTCCCCCCCCCACACGTCACGATAGCTGGGCCTCCTTTTCAGCTTATAGGGCCCAGGCCCCGTTCGCTCCCCCCCTCTCTTCGGCGGTTCATCCGAGAATGAAATCGAGGATGAACCGCCGAATACGTCCTTTCATTCTCGGATCACCAAAAAAAATGATCCTCAATTACACGTTTAAAAAAGCCGCTTCGTTTCATTTGTACACGTTCAAGAAAACATCTTTCGATCCGAAAACGTCCCAAGGCAATGACATGTTTTAATTTTTCCTACATTTTCCCCAAACCGATTTTCCTAATCAGATCTATTTAGCTTTTGACGATGGTGAAATGTTCCGACTTTTGTTTTCCACCCGATATTCTTTCTCGATTATTTGTTTTTTTATTCGAATGCTACTCACAGTTCTATTACTCGAAATTTTTCCAAATTGTTCGTCCTTCGCATTTGTCCGGACCAAAAGTTCCACCATCTGATTTTTATTTTTATTTTTATTTTTTATTTTAGAAATAAGTGTACCAAGAAGTCGTGAAAAACCGAGAAACTGGCATACTTAAGTAAAAATCAAAATAGAGTTTCTCAATCAAGTGTACACAGCATAATCATAGCAGTTAAGCTGACGTATAAGCAAAGAACACAAGTATACACACATTTAATACCTTCTTCAACTACAATTAATTCTACTTAGACCTGGAATTTGAACTCCCGTCACAACCCCTTTCTTTCTTCTTCTTCTTCGAGCCCTTGTATCATGTATGTCGCCATGGCCTTATTTCCCGATGACTCAGAATCAATCCAAAGTCATTGGTTGGGTCATGCAACACCTGAAGCGAGCCTTGCGAACAGTAGTCATGATTTCAGTCTCTGCATTCTCAAGCATTCTCACCACTTCAGTGAAAGGAGGCCTGACATCTGGGTTGGCATCCCAGCATCTAGTCATGATGTCGCCAAGAATGGGTAGACAATCTCCGGGGATGATTGGGCGGACACCTTTGTTGACAACTGCAAACGCCGCCTGCACAGCGGTCATGTTTTGGAAGGGAAGCATTCCTGTGATTAGTTCCCACAGGACGATTCCAAAACTATATACATCCACTTTCTGAGTGTAGGGCCTGTGCTGGATCATCTCCCTGCATGATTATAAAAAGTACAGAAATGCAACTGAGGATAGAAAGAAATAGGAGAATTTCAAGACAGGAGCATACACAAAATGATCTTCACAACCCAGAAAGCTACTTGGTGATTTTTATTAGCACTCCCGACATGACAAATTTGACTAGATATGCAGAAGCTCTTGTTGTTGCAACATTAAAAGATGATATCTGGGTCCACGACCCAAAAGTTCCAGCTTGTGTAATCTACAAAATTCAGTACGAGACCTGTTGGATGTGAGAATAAGCATATCAAGCCCAATAGGGCCTCTGAGTCCCTTTCGTTCAATTTCAATAATATCAACACATCAGTTTCAGCAAGAGGTGCTTTAATTGGTCGCCTGGGTTGGCCTCAAAGATCGCAGATGGCCAGGAACAGACAGTAACTATTAAGATAACAAATACATTGATTATATCCCAATCAATATAAAGGGGAGAGCGTTCCACTTTTTGTTGTCTTCAACCCTATTTCAAAACTTCAATTGATATCACGCTAACACTACACAGAAAATAGGGTGCCATGCCCTACCCACTAAAGAAAAGATCACATCTTATGAGGCCAAATAGACAATGCGGTCAACTACATTGCACTTGTCAAAAGCCACATGGTAGAGGCAAGAGGGTTCACGACATATTTGATCTTCTTGCAGACACACATATTGAACAGAGATGGAAAAACAACAGAATTAAGTTACAAGAATTGAAAAGAGAACCAATGGTCCTAATCATAGAGGACTAACATTAGGAATTGAAGATACAAATCTAACTCCAATAAAACAACCCCATTGTCAGACCTTGAAAATTTTAATTAAGATGTCAGCGTCGACAAATACATTGCAAAATAGAAGAATAAGCCACAGGGGGAAAAAACCAGGTCGGGTCGCAATATCTTAGGGAAGCCTAGGGCTTCAGAACGGGGGTCAACTCAGCATAACCTGACAAATCACAATCTTCTCACAGAAATAATGCAAGCAAACCCATCCGGCAACTGATTATTAATCTTGCACGTGACATTCTAGCTGAAGATCAAGAATTAAAGCTACTCATAAAACTCCTATCATAGGAATTGACCTAAGGCATTTGTTTCTTTAAATGTCGCTTCATGCATAAACGACTACTTGATGTCTGTTAAAACAAATAGTGGGAGACAGGGAGAAGGAAAGGTGAAAGGTTCCAAAGGAGACTCATCAGAAAAAGGGACAAAACAGTTTTCACCTTTTTGCTAGAGCATAAAGCAATTTAGTTCATGTCCCTTTTTTGATTTTTCGGCCTTCCAGCAGCAGTGGGTACTTATACTTCAAACTGGCATTGACATGTTCATTAAATTGCTTCTATTGTTATCAAATCAGACTAATTTACAGTGTTTGTGGCAAGGCTTTTCTCTTTGGAATTTCATCTAAAAGAGGGTAAACAACCAAACACAATGTAAAATCCGAAATTGAAGAATAAGCCTATGCAAGTTGCTAATGCCACCAGAATGCAAAAGCATACTCGGGAACAAGTGGTAACCAATTTCTTCGAGACAATTAAACAGAAATTTCTAAATGAGCAAAAAATCAGGCACAAACAAGTTAAGCTTCTCCCACATAGCATGCTGAGTTTAAATATATCAGACATTAGTAATTGAAGCTCCATATTAGAGCAATGAAGAATCTTACGGGGCCATCCAACGGTAAGTCCCTGTCTCCGGTGTCATTCCTTCGGTCTGGACCTCAATTCGAGCAACCCCAAAATCAGCAATTTTGATTGATTTATCGGAGAAAATTAGTAGATTGTCAGATTTTAAGTCTCTGTGGATCAAACCAAGCCCGTGAACGTACTCCATTCCCCTAGCAACATCCAAAGCCTGTCTGACAGCCAATTTCAACGGAACAGCCCGATTGCGCCGTTTCATCAAAAACTGCCGAACTGAACCTCCTTTTGCATATTCTGTAACGATGCACCAGACCATTGGCTTATGACATCCACCAATGAATCGGACAATGTTAGGATGTTTCAATGTGGCCAGCATCATGACTTCTTGCTGAAACTGCTGCTCCATCAGCTGCGCCCTCTCTGGATCATTCTCTGGCCTCTCCAAGATCTTGATGGCAACTTCCTCGCCATTGTAAGTACCTCTGTACAGCTTTCCAAAAGCCCCTTGCGCAAAAGGAGCACCCATATTGAGTTTTCTCAAATCGATAGTCCACTCATCAAAATTTCCAAGTCCCAAGGTTGGAGAACTGTTATCCATAAGAGCTTGGGCCAATGCATCATCACTCAAGGCCTGTGTGACTCTTCCTCTATTCACACTCCGTTGAACAGAATAGTTGTCATTGGCGCGCCGTCGCAGGCCTTGGTGATTCAGGATGCGAGTATGGGAATCGCTAGAATCGACACTGCTGTTATCTACGGACATCGCAACAGACCCTCCGCCATTGCTTGTTTGCAGGCTACCAAAGCTCTCTGTCGACATGTTGGAACCCTCGCTGAGTTTATGATAGAATCCTTGGGACAAATCATAATAATTGTTATCATGGTTCTTCAGACCAATGATTCCAGGAAATTTCTGGCCTCCGTCCAACATTTTCCGAGTCCCAAAAAAGCACAGGCGCTAAGGCTCTGCTCAGTTCATAAGCTATATATAACTGCAGATGTCAGTCCACAGCGGCGGTAACTAAGACCCTGCAAGAGTAGCAAAACCCTTCTTTTAAGCATCATCTTGCCACGAAGCGCATCAAACAAATAACAAACGCTCGAGCGGCTACCGGGGCATAAACACACAATGAAATTCATTATCGTAGAAATTGGTCCTCCGAGCAGCTAAACCTAGACCAAAAATTCGCGGGAAGATACCAAGGAAGCACCAAAACAAGCAGTAGGCCCCCACAAGAAGTAGAAAAGACAGATACCCAGAAGTGAAACGAAGCGGAAATCGAAAAGACAAGTGGGAACCCATTTCCGGAGAGTGGGAGAGCCACGTTCGGGCAAGCGACGGGAGCAAATGAACAAGCAAATCAGGGGAAGCTGCAATCGACCCATGGAGCAAGCTGATGAAGAGAGAGCATACCTCGACGGAGAGCACTTTGACCCGGGGAATTCGAGGGAGCACAAGTCGACAACAAGGTCCTTCCCCCCTCGCCCCGTCGGATCGAATCGAATCTAATCCAATCCAAAACCCACAGCAGCGAATCTCGAAGGAGTGGGGGAGGTGATCAAGTGGAGGAGGAGGAGGAGGAGAAGAAGGAGACGGAGAAGATGAAGAGGACGAAGGTGAAGAAGAAGAGGGGAGCTGGAATGGGAGGAGGAACAGTGGTGGCGGTGGTGGTGGTGGTGGTCTTCTTCGGGGTCTTCGCTTTTTGGCTCTATCTTCTTCTTCTTCTCCTCCCTCTTTTTTTTTTTTGGTTTTATTTGGTTATTATCAGTTCGGTCCAAGAGCAGGCCTAGTGGCACGTCGCTGTTAAAAAAAACAAAAGAAAACTCTTCTATTTTTATAGAAAGAATAATGACATAAACAGCCCATAAACTTGTAATTTGATCCCTGAACTTTAAATTTATTCAACATAATTTCTGAATTTTTTGTACATGTTCAATTTAGTCCTGAACTATATGAAAATGTACAATATAATCCCTAAACTTGAATTAATTGAAGGACTATATTTGAATATTTTTATAAAGTTTAAGAATTATATTGAATATGTACCAAAAGTTCAAAGATCACATTGAACAAATTAAAAATTTAGGGACCACATTGAATATTGGGTTAAAGTTCATGAATTATATTGAACAAATTAAAAGCTCAGAGATCAAATTGCACATTAAGTCAAAGTTTAGGGATTGTTTCATTTTCTCCTTACAGAACACGATTAGGTAAAATATCTAAATAGGGTTGACATTTCAGGTTAAGATCAGTAAAAAATAAGATTATAAAAAAAAAAAGAATACAGCAATAATTAGTAAAATTTATGATCCTTGAATACAGATGTTTTTAGGTTTCGAGTGCAAGCAAGGCAATGAGTTTTATGCATTACACAAATATAATTTCTCATTGCTTTGTTGACGCATGGATTGTGTGATTATGAATCTCTACTTTGTCATCGTATTTGTTATTTTTACATGTTAAAATTGCAAATTTCACTCTTAATTATTTTAAACTATCAATACACAACGTACGTCATAAAATATGGTGAAATACATTATTTGATAGGTAAATACATTTTCAATAATAAAAAAAATGTGATTGCAATTTATGGAGATCAACGATTCTTTTAATAACTACAACATTGATTGCAGCTCCGAACGACATGGAGGAGGTGATCTTGGGTCATGGCAGCGATCCCAGTTTTCAGGCGACATCGACTAAGTAATCTGAAGTCAAGACTTCGGTTGCCACACGAGATCTCTCAAATGTGGTTGCTCATGATGAGAGTTTTTCATTTTAGTCATCGCAGTGGCCTTGAGCGACCACCTCAAAAGGCGACCATTAGGGCCCGGCGACTGTCAACCTTCACCCAAGTGAAGGTTTGTCTGGCAAAGGCCGCCCAAGTTTAATTTATTTATTTTTTTTAACTCAATTGATTCTCGAATCGCTTTTTTTATTTTTTAAATTCTTAAGCTATTTATCTAATGAAATAATTTTTTTTCTTTCAACTTCATGATTGGTAGTTCTCCAAACATATACGACGGCGGATGATGAAGATATTCGAGAAATTTTGAATCCCAGCGTATCCCACCCTATCCTAATCCGAGTCTTGCTATTCGGGGGCCCTAAAAGCCAATAAGCCATAACGGTATGATGACAAGATTGGTGATCGTGCACGATTCAATGTGCAAATATGCTGCTTGCCTTCCTTTGGTTTTTTTCTTTGTGAAGAAGGCTCCCTTCTCCATGTTTCAATTCCTGCGGGCGGGGACTTCCACGACTAATGTCTTTGGCATGAATTTTGATGATGATGTTGATGTTGTTGTTGTTGTCACTTTGCTTGGACGGATATGTAATTATTCCTTGAGAATAAGCGCACCTCTTACCAGAAAATCAGAAGCCACCACCCCTCCTCGCATGGACTGAATCTCTCGGTCCCCGCACACTTTTATTATAAGTGTTAAACTAAATGAGCGATGTCTATTTAATGTAGAAGAGAATCGTGAAAAGTACAACCATTATTTTCTTATATTCCATATACAATGGCACATTGACTTTTTTGATTTGATATGAAATAAGAAGCGGCACTCGTTAGGAAAACAGACGATGATAACAAAGATTGTAGACAAAAGAGAAATGAAGATTGAGAAATGAACATGAAATGGTGCCCCTAATATAATTTGATTTGATTTGATTTGATTTAATTGTGAACAGGTTCTTAAATTATATGAACGAAATATCACTCGAGGAATTCTTTTAACATAAAATTTTGTAGTCCTTTTGTAATTTTGGTATTGTAAACAAAAATAAATGAATAGGTAGATAGATAAATCAAATACTTATTTGAACGTGAAAGAATTTCTCGTAACTATTTGAACAAAACTAGACCAAGAGGCACATAATGGGAATGGATATAGTCATGATTTATGGAAAAAAAAAAAAAAAAAACACAGCTCTAGATTGGGCATACCATCCTGATGTGTGTAAGATCTATGATAGCCCCCCCTAGACCTCTACTTCGGCCTTTTTTAAGTTTGCGAGAAGTTGCATCAGATTCTGGACGTCACTCTTTACTCCATTTTCCAAGGGTTTTTTTTTTTATGATTTGGTTTTCCACGTTGCATTTCTATTCTTTCGGTCGTTAAATTTGAAGGAGAAGAGATGAGACTTATCAGGTGTGCAGAGACAAGTTTTGAATTAAATCAAGGAATAGTGTATCAAGTTTCCATTAATTTAGAAATGGGCACATATCTCCAATTGCAAGAAAAAAAATATGTAGAATTCGTTTCGTTCTTTTCCTTCAATGTAAACACAATTCAGGGCTTTGATGGTGCCATCTTGGATTGAGCAACACCAACTTCAAATCTCCTTGTGTGTGTGATTCGAGAATCCTAAAATTGGACTCATATCAAATTGCACAATCTTTGGTTCTTAACACTAACATTAATCCATGCTCTTAATGACTTAATCTCACATAGTTCCAATGGGTCAGTTGTTTGATCTCTAATTATATAGCATCAACTGTTATTTAGGAGGTTGTTGAAGTCTTAATGACTTCAGTTAAGAACTCAAATCTTGAATTTGAAAGCATTGAACTTGGCGTGAGGGTCATCCACACTTGTTGGGCTAGGTTTGGCTCATGGGCTAGCTCATTCATCATTTAAAAAAATAAAACCAAGTAAAAGAGCAGAAGCTGAACGGGCAAGGGGGGACCACAGAAAAGAAAAAAAGAAAAAAGAGGGATAGACTATAGAGACCGACGGTTTTGAGAGGACAAGAGGAAGCCAACTTCTAGGAAAATTCGACGGTGAAAACTTGTTGGAATAAGCTTTATTGTTCATGAGATAAAGAGCTACGGAAACGGAAGGTTCCAATGGTCGAAATGCTTCTCAAAATTGTCTCTCAATTTCTTTGGCAATGGTTAGATTTTTCTTGCTTCTCTGTGTTAATCAACATTTGTGGTGAAGATGATATATTGCTATATTGCCGATATGTGGAGCCTCTAGGTGTGTGAAGATAGATAAACTATTGCATATTCTAATAATTCTTGGTGAATAGTAAAAGTTTTCATAGTCTATGATTTTTCCTCGCATTGAGTTTTTCACATAAAATTTATGGTTGTTGTTGCTACTTGTTTCTAATTTTCTAGCACTATATTTATTGTCTTTGGGTGAATAGTAGCCGGTAGCCGTTGACGTTGAATTTTTAGCTGTCTCCTCAACAAAGGGGCACCAGAGCCAGGTTGAAGGTTCTAATTATAAATGGAAAAAATAAGCAGCACTATTTTTAAGTTAAATGCCTCTAATTATTCAATCGGGGAAGCCTTGGATGGCAAAAATATTGTATTGTAAAGATCTATATGATCCTTGCGATAGGGATGCGGTTAAAGGAGACAAGAAAGATAAACAAAAAAAATAGGAGCGAATCAATTGAAAACAGTTGGCTTTGTTTAACAATGGATTGAAAATAATGTTTTCCATCATGTTGCTGAAGAATCAAATGCTGCAAAATTGTGGAAAGAAATTACAAGATCTTTAAGAGGTGAAGACCCCACAAAATAAAAGCGTGTTTAGTTGAGAGACTTGTAAATTTGAGATACATTGAAGGGAGCAACGTGGTCATGGCTTTAAGCATTTTTACAAGAACCGACAATTGGGATACATTGGTCATGGCAGTAAGCAACTTTACTCCTAACGGTATGCTTTCTATGAGCACGAAGCTTGTTCAACAAAGAAAGTAAGAAAAATGCATGGATCATACTTCTCAATCGGAGGCTCTTGTTATGGAAAACTGGAGGGGGGTTAGAAATCAATCAAGAAATTTCCCGAATTGCAATAAAAGATATAAGTCAAGAGGAAGTTTGAAATCAAGGCTGAGGAGAAATGTGAAATGCTACAATTGCGACAAGATGGAACGTTGTACCAAAGAATGGAGGTTAGCAAAGAGAGATGAACCCCAAGAAAGAAATGGAGATAGGAAGAGAGAAGAGAAACAAAATACAACGGCAGTTGCATCCGATGGTAATGTTGTGTTCATCCATGACAATACCTGTGTGAATCTTACATAACAAAACTCTTGTTGGGTTGTTAATACCACAGCCTCATTTCATGTCACCTCTCAGTGCAACTACTTCACATCCTATCGCAACGGTGATTTTGGTTGGTTTAGAATGAGAAACGGTGGTAGTTCTAAGATTATCGGCATATGAGATGTTCAAACCAACGTTGGATATGATTTGCTTATGAAAAATGCAAGACATGTTCTTGACATTTGTCTTCATTTGATCTCCATAGATGCCTTAGATGATGGTGGTTACTATAAATCTTTTTGTGATGACAAATGAAAATTGACTAAGGGTTCAATGGTAGTGGTTAAGGGTGAAAAAAATTGCACTCTCTAGATTATGCAAGCTGAGTTGATTAAGGAGGAGGTAAATATAGTTGGGGGCTCCTCAATTAACCTAAGTAACGTAATTTCTTAGGTTATGGACATGAAGAGTTTGGCTACAATTTATGGAATTCGACTGCAAAGAAAGTCATTAGAAGTCGATGTGGTTTTCTTTTAGGATCAAATCATTGAAGACATTGACAAGATAGTATGGAGGTTAAAGAATGTAACTCAACACTCTATTAGTTTCAGCCAAACCCTCATACCATATTGGGTGGAAATCATGGGGGAAAGTGCAAGAAAATCATTACAACCATGAAGTTGTTGACTATATACAAATGTTGATTCTTTAAATGAAACAAGTGTGTTAATTGAGCCAAAATGATTAGTTGAGCAAGAACAACCCATTGAGCAAAAACAACCTGTCATGCCTCAAATAAGAAGATATTGAAGAGAGTGTAGACCTTCATATAGATTTTAGCTGCATGAGTATATGTTACTCACTGATACAAGAGAGCCAAAAATTTATCAATAAACTATGTCATGTGATCAAAAAACTAAGTGGCTTGAAGCCATATAAGATGAGCTCAAATCCTTACATGAGAACCACATATTGAATAAGTGAAGCTACTTAAGGGCAAGAGAGCACTTAAAAGTAAGTGGGTTTACAAGTTAAAGACGGAAGAAAATAGTTTCCTACCTCGATACAAGTCTAGGTTTGTTGTGAAGCATTTTCGTCAAAAGATATGAATTGATTTTTAAACAAATTTTTTTCCCTAGTGGTGACAATACCTTATATTCGAGTTGTTCTTGATTTGGCAACTAGGTTCAATTTAGAAAATTGAGCAATTTGATGTAAAGAAAGTATTTCTAATGGAGACTTATAAGAAGAAATATATGTGGAGCAGCTCAAGGGTTTTAAAGCAAAAGGCAAGAAGCATCTTTTATGATGGTTGAAGCAAAGATTATATGGTCCCAAGTAAGTACCAAGGCAATGATACATGAAGTTTGAATAATTTATGGAAAATCATGGTACAGTAAGACTAATTTTGATTCTTGTGAATAATAATGATTTTATTATCCTCTTACTCTATGTGGATGACACCAATTTTGATTCTTGTGAATAATAATGATTTTATTATCCTCTTACTCTATGTAGATGACATGTTTATAGTTGATCATGATGCTAAGAAATTAAAAAGCTTGATAAATGAGTTAAGCAAAGTTTTTGCAATGAAAGATTTAGGATCGACTAAGCAAATCATTAGCATGAGAAATTACTCGTGAAGGAAAAAATAGAAAACTATGGTTATCTCGTGAGATGTATATTAAAAAGGTGTGAGAGAGATTCAACGTGAGCAAAAGCAAACTAGTAGATACTCCACTTGCTAGTCACTTCACGTTGAACAGTAAAGAGTGTCTTAAAAATGGAAAAGAGAAGAAAGAGATGATGAAAATTCCTAATTTCATGATTTGTAAAAGACTAAATATTGCTCATGTAGTTAGGGTTGTGAGCAAGTTACTCTCAAATCCACGTAAAGAGCATTGGGCAGATACAGATTATGCCGGTGACATAATTTGGATATTGAGGTATCTCAAAGAAACTTCTAGAATCTGCTTATGTCATGGGAATGAGAAGCCCAAAATGGTTGGCTACTTAAATGCAGATTATGTCAGTGACAATGACTCTCGAAAATCCACATCAGTTAACATGATAACTTTTGGTGGGGGAGTAGTTTCTTGGCAATCAATCGCAAGAATGTGTAGTATTGTTTACAATTGAAGCTGAGAACATGGCTAATGCCAAATGAGGTAAAGAACTATTGTAGATGAAGAACCTCCAACAAGAGTTGGTTTTGAAGCAAGAGAAATTAGTTTTGTATTGTGATACTATGAATGCTATTTACCTTAATAAAACTCCAGCATTACATTCAAGATCAAAGTACATTAATGTGAAATATCATTATATTTAAGAGAAATTAGAAAAGAAACTCTTTCTATTTGAGAAAGTCCATACTAATGACAATGGAACTAATATGATGACAAAAAATTTGCCCACTATAAAACTTGATTCTTGACGAAATAAAACGGGAACGATCGAGCTTTCCTCATGCAACGGATGGGGACAATTGTTGGGTTGGGTCCATCTCATGGGGTTCAGCTCATCATCATTAAAAAAAAGAAAGAAGAGACAGCTGAACGGGCAAGGTGGGACCATAGGAAAAAGAAAGAAGGAGAGAGACTGACGGTGTTGAGAGGAGAAGAGGCAGCCTACTTCCGAAAAGATTTCCAAGGTTTTGAAAACTTGCAAGAATCAACGTCTCGAGCTTTTCTCTCCCTTCTGTGGGAGCTTCCTCTCTCGATTTCGATATGAGAGTCCTTCCCCATCATCCATTGCGCCTCCAATCCTCCATCGTCTACACCACCCTACGCCTCTGTGCTTCCACTTCCGCCCAGAGCCATATCATTTAATCTGAGTCGTTGTCCATCCGTGGTTACAGTTCCTTCTTCACTGCTGGTTTCAGTTCGTTGTTACTAGTTGATGCGTCTTGGAACCAAGCATTCTCAGCCGATGCTTGACTCATCTAGTTCATCACCGCCTTGATTGAGCCTCCAGTCCTTTGCTAATCGGAAGCTACTTCCACGTGCAGATCTAGCGTTCGACAAAATGCTTGATAGATAGATAAGCTGGGATTCTTCTTTGTTGTGTCTCTCCGTGGCTACGTCAGTAGAGTTTGTGGCAGTTGTTGTGGATATAATAGCCTGAAACTATTGAGGTACTGTGAGCTTGATCTTTCTCTCTCGCTGGAGAGCTTTCTCGACCGTTGGGTAGCGCTCTTCACCCAAATCATCCTCACACTCTAATCCCCTCTCACAGGCAGACTACTTCCTACCGTTTTCCTTCGAAATGATGGCTGATACACAGAAACCATTCCAACAAATCTTCTTCCCACCCTAAATCCAGTACCCTACTTCCATTCTAAACCCTCACTCTTTTCTTATCTTCTACATTTTATCCCTGAATCATAATTCTGAGCATCCTCTGTTTATTTCAACCACTCTTCACCTGTTGTTACGACCCTTTACTGAAAATCTCCAGCCCACTTCATAGAGGAGTCAAAGGAGTATGAAATTCGTCTTGCTGCCTTGTGTAAGAAACTAGGAGGACTGTGGTTGAAGAGGAAGATTAAAGCAGTGGATGAGGCGATTTCTGGAGAAAAGATAAAGGAATGTCAGTTATCTTTAATCGGCCAACTCTACCAAAACCCTAAGATAAACGGTCAGGCATTTCAGAATACAATGGGTAGGGTTTGGAAAATGAAGAACGTGGAAATATCTCTGATCACACCAGGCGTTTTTGAGTTTCGATTCTGGTCGGAAATGGATAGAGATAAGGTTCTTGAGCAAGGCCCTTGGCATTTTGCAAATCATCTACTCTTGCTCAAATCGTGGGAGCCAGACACTCCTCCTGCTTGTTACAACTTTAAGTCTTGCACGTTTTGGGTCCATATACATGGATTGCCAACAGAATGGATCTCTGAGAGTGTCATAGAAAAAGTGGCAGAAGAAATAGGTATTGTTTCAAATATTAAAATTGAAACCAAGGGGTATACAGCCTACAAAGTAGGAAAGGCAAGAGTTTCTGTGGACATCTCGGCTCCTCTTTTACCGGGATCGATGTTTAGCAACAAGGGGAAGAAGTTATAGCTGAACTTTAGGTATGAAAGACTCCCTCACTATTGTTATTCATGCGGAAGATTGGGACATTACGCACAACATTGTGGAGAAGTACCTTTCACTGAAGACCATTTTGCAAATAGGAAAGAATTACCCTTTGGTTCATGGTTAAAGGCGGAGGCAAACGACTTCAGCCCCTACTGGGATCTATTTTATGGAAAGAAGATAGAAGAACTGATGGAAGAAGATGCTATACCTGAGACACCAGAGAATTCAAGGCAGCTAATGGTGTATGAGGGTACTCCGGAGATGGAAAGTAGTAGTAGTGCTGCCGAAAAGGGCAAGAAAGTCATGATGGAGGAAATAATTAGGGAAGACATTGACAGGACAATACTGGATCCTGCATCAAAATTGCAAGGTGGCACAGGGGTACTTTTAGCTTGTAACCAGCAAGGACCATTGGTTGTCGAGAAACTGAAAAAATGCAAAGGTCACAAGGCTAACATGAGTAAGCAGCAGAAGAGGTATTCCCCACATAAATTGCAGCTATCTAGCAAAGAGGCGTTAGATGAGAAGCGGTTATTGGACACTCCCATCCAAACTATGGAAGAAGCTCAAATTCGGGCTTTGGTGGCTAGCCCTAATAAGCCACCAGGGTACAAATGAGGTTAATTGGTTGGAATTGTCAGGGTTTGGGCTCACCCCTGACAATTCAGGATATTCGAGCCCTCGTGGCTAAAGAAAAGCCTGCTATCCTGTTCTTAATGGAGACAAAAAATAAAGAAGACGTCGTTAAAAGGATTCAGCGAAAATTACAGTTTCGAGAATGCTTCATAGTGAACCCAATTGGCTTGGCTGGGGGATTAGCAGTATTTTGGAATGAACGGGTTACTATTTCTATTGACTCTAGCTTTACATATTTTGTTGATGTGCTTTGTGTTATGGAAGAGAACAAACAGAAAATGCGTATTATCTTTGTCCATGCACCTACTGATTTTCAAGACAGATTAAGACTGTGGGACAGAATCCAACAAATTAGTCACTTAAACCGAGATTCCTGACTGTGTGTTGGAGATTTTAATGAGATCCTGTATCACTGGGAGAAAGTTGGGAAGAGATTGGCGGAGAATTACAGAAGTAAAGCCTTCCACGACTTTTTGGATGCTTGCGCTCTTATGGATTTGGAAAGCAAGGGTTGTGCCTATACCTGGGCTAATAATAGAGAAGGGGAAGCTTTGGTTAAGGAGAGACTGGATAGAGCAGTGTGCAACATAGACAGGAGGGTTTCTTACCCTAATGCGGAGGCATTTGCGTTACCTGCTATTGGGTCAGATCATATCCCAATTTTATTGAATCTATTTCTGGAGTATGGTAAACGAAAAAAGGAATTCAAATTTGAAATATTTTGGTTAGAAGATGAGGAGTGTGGGCAGATAGTATCAGACTCTTGGAATTCTTTCCAAGGAGAGTCAGTGGCTTTATCAGTTAGATTGACAAAGGTGGCTGAGAAGTTGGTTGGGTGGAGTAAGAGGAGGTTTTCAAATGCTAAAAAACAAATTTCGATGCTGAAAAAAGAGATACAAGAGATTACAAATAGTCCAAACCTAAACTTTGATAAAGAAAGGTTGAATTGGCTGAAAATGGAAGTGGACAGATTGTGGAGACGAGGAGGTTTATTGGGGAATGAGATCCAGGATTAAGTGGCTTCAATGGGGGACAAAAACACGAAATATTTCCATGCAACTACAGTGCAGAGGAGGCAGCGAAACAAAATAGCAATGCTGAAAAATGAAAATGACGAATGGAGTCGAGAGCCTGACCAGTTGAAACACATGATAGTCAACTATTTCAAAGAGCTATACACTACAACAGGGGCTCGAGATTTCAAACCAGTACTTAATCAGATCCCATGCTTAATAAGTGAAGAGGTCAACCAGGAGTTAACCAGGGAAGTGACTCTTGAGGAGGTTACTAAGGCAACCTTCTAGCTAGGCGCCTTAAAGGCCCCCGGACCAGATGGCTTGAGTGGAAATTTTTTTCAATATCAATGGAAGGACATCCAAAATGAAGTATTCAGGGAGGTAAGACTTTTCTTTAGTTCAGGACATCTTAACCCTGAATTAAATAAAACCTTTATTACCCTCGTTCCTAAAGTTCCTAATCCAGAGAAGCTAGATCATTTCGCCCTATAAGCTTGTGCAATTTCGCTTACAAAATCATTTCAAAAGTTATGGCTAATAGATTGAAACCGTGGCTCCCGAAATTCGTAGCCAAGGAGCAAAGCGCCTTTATTAGTGAGCGACAAATTCAAGACAATATATTGATAGTACAGGGGGTACTCCATCAGTTACGAATTCAAAAGAGAAAAAAGAAATTCCATGCAGTACTCAAATTAGACATGAAAAAGGCGTATGACCGAGTGGAATGGGATTTTCTAGAAGCGAGTATGCTGAGAATGGGATTCTGCGAAACATAGGTCTCCTGAATAATGAAATGTGCCTCTACAGTCTCATACAGTGTTAAAATGAATGGAGAAGCTTTACCTACCTTTCATCCTACTAGAGGAATAAGACAAGGCGATCCCCTTTCTCCCTACCTCTTCATCATTATGGCTAATGTGCTATCTGTTTTGCTGTAGACAGAGGTTGGAAATGGAAGTATCAAAGGGATCAAATTAAACCACTTTTGCCCAACTTTATCTCACCTACTTTTTGCGGATGATTTAATACTCTTCCTCGCAGGAAAGATTGTTGAGTGTCAAAATGTGGCAGCGGTTCTGAATCAATACTATTTTGCATCTGGACAAGCACTAAATCTGAACAAGTCGGGTATGTTTTTCAACAAAGACTGCCCAAGGGAATTAAGAAGAAATATGACATACGAGCTAAGAGTTCCTGAGATAGAGAAGACAGGGAAGTATTTGGGAATACCATCCGACTGGGGCTGCTCAAAAAAACAAATGTTTGCTTGGATCCTCGATAGAGTCAATGAGAAACTGGAAGGTTGGAAAGAAAATTTTTTATCTAAGGCAGGGAAAGAAATCCTCCTTAAAACAGTGGTGCAAACTCTACCACAATATGCAATGTCCATCTTCAAAATCCCCTATCCATTTGTCGAACTGTTGAAAGGAAAATTGCAGCTTTCTAGTGGAAAAGTTCTGAAAATAGGAGGGGGTTACACTGGAAAAACTGGGACACTCTTAAAGCAAGAAAGGATGAAGGTGGCCTTGGTTTTCGAAACTTAATTACATTTAATCATGCAATGTTGGGGCGACAGGCATGGAGACTAATCCAGAATCCATACTCTCTCTGGAGTCGGCTTTTTAAAGGATTATATTATCCTCATACAGATTTATTACATGCAAAAAAAAGGTTCAAGTCCCTCATGGGGATGGCGAAGCTTGATTTTAGGTCGTAATGTAATCAGTCAATCAATTCAATGGGTGGTTGGAAATGGTGAGAAAATCAACATAAAGGAAAATAAGTGGCTGTCGAGAGGCTTGATTGGAGGACCTGTGAACAGAGAGGATCCAATTCGGGTATCCGAACTAATGGTCAGGAAGAAAGCCAAATGGAATGAAAAAAAGGTGAGAGAGGTGTTTGACTTTGAAACAATTCAGGAAATTTTAGCCATTCCCATTAACCACCAACTTCTAGAGGACAAATTGGTGTGGACACCAACCAAAACAGGGCAGTTCACAGTGAAGAGTGCGTATAACAACATCAAAGCACAAAAAGAAACACCAAATCAGAATCAAGCTTCAACGTCGTACCAAACCCCCAGAGAATTATGGAATAGAATTTGGAAGGCAAAATTACAACCCAAAATTAGATTTTTTCTTTGGCAAGTTTGCCAAAACGCCCTCGTAACTAAGGAGAATCTGGTTCGTAGACGGATCATACCTGAAGCCACTTGCTTGATATGTCAACAGAATCCAAAATCCATAAAGCATCTGTTTCTGCTATGCCCGTGGACTCAGCAAATATGGAACAACCCATCAGTAAATATTGAAGTTGATAGGTACGCAGTAACTCGGATAGAGGAATGGTTGCTGAATTTTAAACATACCTCTATATCCTTTGAGCTCCTTGCTTTATTATTATGGCAGATTTGGAAATCTCGAAATGACTTGGTATTCAGAGCTCATAAGTCAAACTCCCAACACATTGTCATCTCAGCCATCGCCACGGAGAAAAATCTCAGCAAATGGTCAGAGAAAATGAATGGAAAATTGCAAACACAAAAAGAATTACCTCCAATTTGGACCCCTCCTCCTCCCCGGGGTGATTAAAATTGATGTAGATGGGTCTTTTGTTGCCGAAACAAGGGAAGGGGCCATTGCGTGTGTATGCCGAGACAGCTGGGGTATCTTGATAGAAGGATTTGCTCGATCGGTAATAGTCTCGTCGGAGATTCAGGCGGAGGCCGTTGCTGTACTTGAAGCCCTAAAACATTTTGAAGCAAAAAGTGAACTGAAGATTGTGTTAGAGACAGATCGAACTGATCTGAATGGAGATGATGAGCGAGGGAGCAGATCAAGTGAGTTGGGAAGCTTATGCATTGATCACCGAAGCCCAGGCTCGTGCAAAGTTATTCAGCAATTTAAAGACGACCCATTGCCGAAGAGAAAGTAATCAAGTTGCGGATTGAGTTGCCAAAGCCCACCGTAATAAATATTTACCGGTTAATTGGGTCGCTCATCCCCTTACTTGTCTTTTGGAATTGCTTTGTTATGAAGCTTGTATATTGTCGCAAACTTTTACTTGAATGAGTATAAGATATAATGTTTGCTGACCAAAAAAAAAAAAAGAATCAGCAATGTCATTGTGAGATCAAGAGGTACAAAGTGAATGTTCTAATCAATGAAGGCCTTCTCCAAATTGTTTCTCAATTTCTCCGGTAATGGTCAGACTTTTTTTGGGAAAATTACCAAAAAAAGTCTTAAACCTTTTGTAATTGTGCCAATTCAATCATAAACCTTTTTTTTGCCAATTTAGTCCTAAACCTTTTGCAATTGTGCCAATTCAATCCATTCGACCACTTTTGGTCGGCCGGCGCTGATGTGGACACCGGCCGACGCCGGCGGGCTGACTTGGCAATTTTTAATATTTTTTTTATTATTTTTCGAATTTTTTTTTAATTTTTCCCCTATCTTCTTCCCCGTTTGCCGGTCCGTCCGAAATCCAATAAAGAAAAGGCTAATTGGGTGATGAGATTTGTCTTTATTACATCAGCAAGAGAGGTCGAATAAAAAGAGAAGCAAGCACGAGGTCTAGAATAAAGAAAAATTTGGAAATCACCGGGAGAGGTCGAGTTCTTCTTCAACTTTATGGCCATGGCCTTGCATTGGCTGAACGACCAAAGCCCTATAGTTCAGGTCAAGGTTGGTAATATAACATTGTCTTTAATCTTAAGGACAATGTCGAGGACAAAATACACCATGACCGGTCATAATTTTTTTTTTTTTTTTGATCACTTAAGTATTACATTGATGAAAAATCATTCACTTAAATACTTTTTAAATTTCAAATACTTTAGCATGTGAAAGTCTTATTTTCATTCTAGTCTTTTTGCTTTCTACTTGCCACCCACAGACCCCTGATTAGCAAGAGTTCAGGAGATGGTTAAGGATCAGTTCCCTTGATGGTGAAGATTATTGACTTTCGAAATATTATCCAAGCACTTCTTAACAGGGTTGATAGAAACCCAACCCAAACATCAGAGATTAGGCACTAAAAAACAAATAGAAACAACCTGTGATAATTAATAATGACACAGATAACAATAGAACCAAAACACAAATTGTAAATCCTACATTCTTGGTAGATACATGAAGGACTTTGTCCCACAAAAATACAATCCCCAAGCTAGGCCACAACAACAGAACCACATTCCTCAAAAGGGACAATGGTTCGCAAACTTAACTCCTCTACAAATGGGGAACTCAAAATGCCGAGTACTTGACCCGTCCTTGATCTCCGAGATACCCTTGCAGCGTCTCCAATCACTCATGGTTGCGGATCTGAAATGGTTATATAATAACCGCGAAAACGAGTCTCAATAAGCAACCCCCTATACCCCACGTAGGCCAATGCGTAACCAAACAAGTCATTTGTGCAATCTACCCCAAAACATATAGAAAAAAAAATCATCGTAAAAAAATTGGCCATCAAGCCTATGTAAGTTGCTGTGTTTTCATACGTTAGTCGTCATGTGATAATGCAATGATAGTAATTAAATAACACATCACAATTTCTCAAATACCAACCACACTTGCACTCAACCAATCCAACTAATTCAACCAGCCAATTCAATTACACGCTCAACCAACCAATTCAATCACATGCTCAACCAGCCAATTCAATCACAACGTAAACACGCCCCACACATATGGGCCCAATCCTTTTTAAAAAGCCATCAACACGCCTCAAGCCCGCATCCATTTGGCATAATCAGCCATTCATACCTTCACACGGATATGTGCTAAAACGCCCCAAGTAAAAATTTCCATTTGGCTCAAACATTGGGACTTGCTATATATATATATATATATTGGTCGAATGGACAATACGCCCCAAGTCCGTAGCAATTTCCAATCCATCCGGCTTAAAATCGACAAGCAAAACATACGGGACAAAATTCGAGCAATTTCATACCAAATTGCATACAAACAACTCATATCCAGTTCTTGATGGTTCAAATTACAACCAGTCCACCTCAATCCACAAACCCGACGCTCAAGCGGTAAGAGATTAGTATCACAATCACATTCTATTTTATCCAATCCAATTAGCACAATTAGAACATAACATAATCAAATTAAATCACGTGATAGCAAGAAAAACCGAAAACAAGTCTCTGCTGTGACTAAGTACCCAAAACCTTTGCCAAATGACCCGTACCAAAACGAGAAAATACCACCAAAAAAAAAAAATACTAGGTAGAGTTGATGGGGCCGCCACAACAAATTCTCAGCAACCACAGTTATGCCCGTGACACTAGTCACATCGGGCGCATCATTTAACACCCATTTGGATCTTAAAGTTCATATAAGATTCCAGATGAAGATTCAATACATACCGGTTACTCCGGGGACTTCAACTAGGTAGCAAGAAACTTCTGCTCATAAATAAAAGTGCACGGTGCAACACGAAAAGTAAAAGCTCCACATATCGTAAAGATGGCCCCACACTACCAAATCAACATGTCAGATCTATCCAACGCCATATACTGACACAGGATTGCCCATCCATCCGTCCTTTCTAGTGTGACAGTCCAAGACCCCCTGGAAGGACTCTCGCATGGCAGCAGCAACAAAAAACCATTGATGAAGACAGCAAAGCCAATGGCCACTTTCCGCAGTTGCTTTTTCTTGCTTCGGGGTTGTAGTAGTCCATCCTTTCTCTATTCGTCTTCTCCACAGCAAAATGTTTGGCCATATCAGATTCCATCATCTTACGAAATTCTGCCATCCTGGTTCCATCATGCCATCCTACGTTCCCAATCATCATGAAAATCTGCAGCCACATGTTCCTGCATCGAATGTTACAAAAACTTAGACGGACCGATATCGTCTACTTCGTAGCAAGACAATTTACTTTTGAACATACGAATACTGGTGTTAAGTAATGCCATAAGAATGGATTCCCCTGACAAACATTCAAGAAAAGAAATTTGAAGAACTAGCTACTTATATGAGTTTTCAAATTGCCTACCATTTGAAGGATGATGAAAACAAAAAAACTTGCTAATTGCTAATTAGACATAGCAAGAAATGGAGGCAGAGATTAACAGAAGAAAGGTGGTAGAAATTCAGACGGTCTATTCCTCCAAACTCCAAACTTCAAACTTAAAACTTGGAAAGACTAAATTCTGGAAGTATTTCAGTCTACAAAGCACAGACAGTGTCAAAACCATCAAGGGCGTCAGTGCATTGCTCATTTTCACTCTCGTCCTACAATTATTCTCCATGCATTCATACTCAAGAAGAATACTATAAAACAGTTGGAAGAAAGGTGGTAGAAATACAGACGGTCCATTCCTCCGAACTCCATACTTCAAACTTAAAACTTTGAAAGATTAAATTCTTGAAGTATTTCAGTCTACAAAGCACAGACAGTGTCAAAACCATCAACTTAACAGCACCTACCACGTCGTCAGTGCATGGCTCATTTTCACTCTCGTCCTACAATTATTCTCCATGCATTCATACTCAAGAATACTATAAAACAGTTGGCATGCAGGAAAAATAGACAAAACTTGTATAGACAAAAAGCATTTTTACTTTCTGCGCTTCTACTTTCGGGGACGAAAGAATTAGCCACGTTATCAAATTATCATTCCAAACTTCAATGATTCTGGCGAAACCCTGGAGAAACCACGGGTTCGCCGAGAAGTGGCGATCTGTTCGGGCGGCGGTTGGTCGGCGCGGCGGCATGAGGAGGACAGCGTGGTGGCTGGCGGGTGGCAAACAGCGGGCAAAATGACGATTTAGCAAACAAGGGGGCGGCTGGGACAGAAAGCAGAGGCCGATGCAGCCTGTTGGGAAGAAGGAGACCGAGGAAGAAGAAGAGACAAAGGGAAGAGAGAGAAGAAAAGGAGAAGAAGGAAGAGGAGGGAGGGAGAGAGAGAGAGAGAGAGAGAGAGAGAGAGAGAGAGAGAGAGAGAGAGAGGTGTGTCGTTCAAATATGGCTATGGACGTTTTGCATGTGTGGGGAAAGAGAGAGAGAGAGAGAGAGAGAAGGAAGGAGGGGGCATATGCACGGGGAAGAGAGAAGAGAAGACGTGCGGGCAGGGGGTTTTCGGCGCGATAGAAGGAGAGAGAGTGAGAGAGAGAGAGAAAAAAAAAAGAGAGAGAAGTCAACGTGTACTCGAGCGCAATCCAACGGACACGGTTCAAACTAAAAATCGATTTAACGGTCACGATTCAAATTCGAAAAAATGATCTAACAATCCACACAGTCCACGAAAAATCCCAAACAATAATATAGGACAAATGGCCAAAATAAAATAACTCAAAACACACTACGAGGGAGGTCTACTAGTCCAAATCCGCACCCAATCCAAAATTTCACTCTCTCTCTAATCCTGGCAATCTCGAGGCTAGCCACAATAATATCGACACCGTCCAATTTATTTCGTCCCGAAACTTCCGAAAATCGACTACCAAGTTCAGGGTCTAAATAACAGCCAAATTCGATCGAGTGCGATTCTAGCAAAATCTCTATTTTAAAAACAAGAACCCGAGAGTGATCAGTTCCCAGGCGAGATTCTATTATAAGCGCACTGACGAATTACATGTTTTATAAATATCAAAAATGGGCCAAAATTCGGGATGTCACAGCGAGGCCTCACTAGATCTGGGCGGCCTCGCCGTCACCGGGCAAGGTCGAGCCTCGCTATGGCCGGGCGAGGTTGAGCTCACTAGGCGACGGCGAGGTCTCGCCAGATCTGGGCGGCCTCGCTGTCGCCAGGCGAGGCCTCACCCAAATCTGGCGAGGTCGACCTCGCCCATGGCCGGTGAGGTGGACCCCGTTGGCCTCAGCCTATTGCTGGTCGCCGAACCGACCACCGGAGAAGAAGATAGGGAAAAAAAAAAGAAAGAGAAAAAAATAGTAAAAAAATTATTAAAAATTGTCACGTCAGTCGGCCGGCGTCCACGTCAGCGCCGGCCGGCCAAAAGTGGCCGGATAGACTGAATTGGCATAATTGCAAAAGGTTTAGAACTTTTTTGGCAATTTTCCTGACTTTTCTTGCTCCTTTATGTTAATCCACCTTTGCGGTGATAATATATTTTGCTATATTGTTGGTGTATTGAGCCTCTAGTTGTGTAACTAGAAATAAACTACCGTGTATCCTACTGTCCTTGGTGATTAGTTAAAGTTTTTTTATAGTCCATGATTTTTTTCATATTGGGTTTTTCACATAAAATATATGGGTGCTGTTGCTTCCTTGTTCCTAATTTCCCAGCACTACATTTACTGTCTTTGGATTTGATATTTGCTTGAATATTGTGGCCGGTTGCTGCTGCTGATCAATTGTTATCAGCAGCAGCAACAATTCTTGCTTCATTTATTGGTATCTTGGGGCTTGGATGTCTTGATCCAACAATTCTTGCTTCATTTATTGGTATCTTGGGGCTCGGATGTCTTGATCCAACAATTCTTGCTTCATTTATTGGTATCTTGGGGCTCGGATGTCTTGATCCAGCTTCGACCTAAACTGATGAAGACCATCGAGGCTTATAGCTTGATTTATTAGAGTATTGTCAACCCAGAATATTCTCTCTAGAAAGGATCGCAAAAGCGTTGATTATTTCAAATGACAATGAGAGCTTGATACCAATGTTGTGATATGTCCAAAAAGTAGTGCGTTTGTTTTGATGCCTGAGGGAAAGTTATGTAATGAGAATGCCATAATAACAATTGAGATAGGCAACCGCTGCATCTTTGACATGGAACCGACCACACTTAACAAGCAAATATCGATCGAGTTGGAGCAAGTATATATCATGGGACAAAACATGAGTGAACAACATGTTTATTCATCAACCTTGTTTGTTTTTTTACATTGCAAGTCTCTAGATCGGATCACAAAAACAAAAATGGAAAACGGGAAGCACAAAACCCAAGTAACAAAGCCGCGCCCCCTTCTTCTTGGCTTTTATAGAAAACTTGAACATATTCATGCATGTGAAAGGAAATGCAGAGGCAATTGGGATCAAGCTTTGTGGGGGAAGAGGCGAACAGGGAGACCCTTGGCAGGCATGGGCATGGGATCAACCACAATCTTCTCGTCGGGGATGAGATTCTCCCACTTGAACCTTTTCACCAGGTTGTGCATGAACACAAGTATCTCCAAGCGCGCATACTCTTTCCCTGGGCACATCCTCGGCCCTCCCCCAAACGGAACGAACGTGTAAGGCGCTGGTCCATTGCCGTCGTATCGCGACGGGTCGAATTTCTCGGGTTCCGGGAAGTACTCTGCACTCCTGTGAGTCGAGTGGGCACTCCAGTAGATCTGTTGTCCAATATTCATTAAAATCAATAGGTTGTGGTATTTGGCAAGGTGAATAACCGATTAATGGTAGTTAATTACCTTCCAGCCTTTGGGGATGGAGAAACCGTTGAAGATGAAGTCATTGAGGGCTTCTCTGAATGCTCCCTGGAGCGGAGGCGCCAATCGCAGCACCTCACACGCCACGTTCCATGAGTATCTCATCTTCTGGAGGTCATCCCAGTTCAACAACTCCCCTGGGGCTTTGGACTTGGCGATCTCCATTTGCTCTGTTCACCATATACACATATCCAGATCAGATTCTACCCTAGACGGGACAAAGGGCTCGTAATCCTAGTATCCTACCAAATCGTTCTAATCAAAAGAAGAAGAATACCCTTGTAGACTCCCTCGTAGACGTCGGGAAGCTCGTAGAGGTACTTGACGATGAAGGTACAGGCAGCACTGGCAGTGTCGTGGCCCCCAATCAACAAGCCCAAGATCTTATCAGCAATGTCCATCTCGTTCATGTGCTTCCCGTCTTCGTCCGTGGCCAACAGCATGTGCGACAATATGTCCTGAGTCGCCGACGCCCTGCCTTCCGCCAAGTCCAGCTTCCTCTGCTTGATGATGGCCCTCAGCTCCTTCCTTATGAAGTTGGCTGCATGCTTCGCTTTGTTCAGGGGCGTCCCCGGCAGGTCGATGGGGACCGAGAAGATCCCGGATGCGATGTCGTTGAAAGGGTTGGCGAACTTGGCGACGTGGTCAGGGTCCTGGATGCTGACGAAGACGCGGCAGGCGAGCCAGAAGGTGAAGCGCTTGGCGAGAGGGAAGACGACCACCTCATCCTTGTTCTCCCAGGACATGGCGAAGTGGCGTTGGGCGATCTCGTCCATCATGCCGATGTAGCGCTGCAGGGCCTCGGGCTTGAGGAAGTTGGGGAGCATCTTGCGCATCTTCTTGGCCTCCTCTTTGGAGGAGGTCTGGAGGGAGGAGGGGAAGACCTTATTGATGGAGTCGGGCCACCAGGCGGTGACGAGCTTGTTCTCGTTGGAGAAGAGGAACTTGTTCCCCGGAGCGCCACAGAAGACGGCGATGGGCTCGGCCATGATGGAGGTCTTGAAGACCTGGGAGGAGTAGGCGGAGATGCGGTCAAAGATGAACTTCTCAGGGTGGCCGTTCCATCCGGATCTCAGGAAATGGAGGGTCTCTCCGATGAAGGGGAGGCCGAATCTACCGGGGGGGAGGTTGTTGCCCCGGAAGTGGGACAGGTGCTTGTACACCATCGAGAACAGGGAGATGGTGACGAAGGAGACTAAGGACAAGAGCAGAGCCACATACATGTTCACCTCCATCATCCTGCCTTCACTTTCTTCAACTCCAAACTCCAAACTCAAAACTGTGTCTCGGGTATTGGTGTGGTTGGCAATGCAATGTGGAGCGCGTGCCTTTTTATAGGCCGATGACAGATCTCTCTGACTCTTTGGAGTGGGTTTGGCCAAACGGTAAAAGCTTAAATTAAGATTGGTCATCACTGGAGGGCTTGAGTTTTGGGAGTCGCCAGTTCATTAAAAGTCAGAGAAGGTGAGCTCTCTTTGATTCCACTCAGTTAAGGTGTGCTTGACTCGCAAAGCTTTAACCCATATTTGATTATAACGTTGAAAATGCTCGTTTGCTTTGGACATTAGCCCCCTTGTCAATATGATGTATAACCTCACTCGGTCCCACCTCGTGCGACTCTCGATCCCATTATTGAGTGTGGAGACCGAAGCGTACACGTACCAATTGCAAAGTTTTGTAACATCGATCGTATAACATCGAAATCAACGTTAGCAACGATAATTCGCCGGTTGTCGACATCACGTGGGAATCAATGTTAGTCTGTGACCTCGTATGTACGTATGCCTTTAGTATTTATTTGTACCCCCAGTCCGGCAAGAGGCATCAAACGAGACATGCCAAAAACTAAGCATTTACTTACATGATGCTATGTTCGGGGGATCATGTCAATAGCAATCTATTCCTTTCATCCGAACTTACCACCCGGGGGACAAAACGAAGCAGTGCCTGGCTTTCCTCTTTCTCCATACGGGACAGCAAATAGGGAGAGAGAGAGTCGTGAATTTGTGCCGAAATTTGGAGGTTTTTCGATAGCTGCCGAGGCGTGTTCTTACCAGGTCAAACAAGGACAATCTCCATTGCCTTCGACTTTGGGGGCTCCACTGTCTTGAATCGTACCTAGCTTTGGTCCTTCAAACAAATCTTATTTGTTCGATATAAAGAAATAATCACAATATTTTAATAGGATACCGCTTCATCATAACTTTAGAAAGTTGCAGAAGCTGCCGAACTACAAAAAGATGATGCACCTAATTCGTGTCTCTAATCAAATTGATTTTGCGCGAGCATGTATAAATGTCCACCGCAAAATCTATCTGGAGATTTGCTGGCAAAGGCGACGGTACCAAGAGAGATTATTTCAACTTATCCTGTAGAGCCAAAATCGCCCTTACGTGTCTTTATGTTCTGAAAAATGAAAACAAAAGGTTTGTTTCTTAATAAATTTTATTATTCTCTTACTACACATGAACAAGCGAACGTTATCGAAAAGTTTTTGCAATTTAATTTGTAAGATTTCTAAATTTACATCGAATACATCATCATTTAATTAACAAAGCAAGCTCGTCCTTACTTATAGCATCAAGTGATCTCTTTGTGAAAATAGTCGACTTTGTTGTGGTTGGAGCTTATCAAATGCACTCGATGGTAAGATTTTGCAATTGAGTGGGGCCGAAAAAGTATACTTAATTTGATCACCAAACACACTTGACAGTGAGACCTAGAATTGGGTAGGGCCAAGAAACTGTACATGTTCTCCGTACTGCGATTGATTCCATAATATGGAAATCGATACGAAATGTGCTTATTTGGGGGGTGATAGCCTTGAAGAATAAATACTATTCATGAGGCGGGGGGGAGGAAGAAAATAGGGAGGGTGTTTCAAGGGTTGAGATGGAGAAGGAGACTCAAAGTCGAGTACGCACTTGAGGGTGGTGTGGTGGAGTCAGTTCTACCTGATATGATATTTGAGTTGTATCGACAACGACGACTCAAAAGTCATTTTCGTTGGGTCCAAATTGGCTGGTGGGAATATTTTCTAACTTGACGGCTACCCGTCCGATATTTAACTCATTTTGTCATGATGGCAATTGCGATTGGATGGCTTTATATCTAGCAAAACCACGCGACCCCACCCCCCCAATAATGTCCCAAATGCCCCCCCTCCTCGGTCAGCCAAGTCAGAAACACGCGTTTGGATTGGATCATGAAAGAGCATGGGATGGATTTCGCAATTTGGGGGGAGTTCACGTGCACCTAGCTTGATTGCATTTGCTGTTTCCAAGGGATGCCACTCCTCTGTATTCACAAACCAGGAGGAGGTCCTTCTTGGTGTTACTCAAAACCACATTTGCTTGCCATTAATGATTCATTTAAAGCAAACTAATTCCAGCACTAATCACTGGCCTATCAAACGGGTGAGTTGAATCGGATAAGGATCAAGTCAAGAAATGATCATACCAAAATTGATTCATTTTTATTAGAGGTGTGTAAAGGAATCGGGAACCGCCTAGAACCAGACAGACCGCAATCGGCGATTCCCGTGAGGACCGATCTAATTTCCGATTCTAATTTACTAGAACCGATGAATACCGGTCCGGTTCTCGATTTTAGGCATGGAATTGCCTATCCAGATCGGACCGGTAATATATATACATTTTTAAGAAAATTTTCAACAAAAAAAAAAGAAAATATTTTTAGAAAAATGAAAACCATAAAATCCCTAATTTAAAGCTTGACTCTCAACTCCCATCAACTGACAGCCACACCTCTAACCATTCATCGCCTCTCTCTCTCACTCTCGGTCACCTCCACTAGTGTGAAACTTGGTGAGACCAATTCCATAAACCCACCCGGGAACTGGACTGTCAGCCCATGGAACCGGTCCGATCCTATCCGATTCGGTTCTCTGGTGGATCCATAGAACCAACTGGTGGTTCCCGATTTCAATTTCTCGAAACGGATCTTTAGTGGGTGGTTCCTGGTTCCATATTGGGAACCGCTCGCCTAGACCATGCTCACCCTTAATTTTCATGTAATATAAATCCAGTAACCTATACCTGATCCAACACATGAACAACCCATCTCATATTACTAAAACATCCTATATTTAACTTAACTTAGAAAAACTCGTGCCCAAACTGAATTGAGAGTACGGAGTAAGCTGGCGCGAGATCAAGTGAGAACAAGATAAAGTAAAGAAACAGTTATAAAGGTAAGTTGGATGTAAGTAAATTGTAAATCCATTTAATGTCCATATTATAAATACTTGTATGATCAATTTATTGAATATAACTAACCCGCATAATAATTCAACTATCAAATATAAGTTAAGAAATGGGCATTTTGATAGGTCTACTAATCACGCTTTTCTTTTGATTGGAAAAACCAATTTTATTTCCGACATTTGGATTAACAAGTCTTAAATTGTAGGAGTGGTATTCTCCACCTTCAAATTCAGGTTTGGGCAGACCTAAGCGGTTCTATGGCTGCGTTCAGTGCTACTCTCTCTCTCTCTCTCTCTCTCTCTCTCTCTCTCTCTCTATGCAGTTTGTCCATTGACGAATTAAGACCAGGATTCCTACTCGTAATTTGCACATGATAAGCATACATACATACCCCCCGCCAGTGATTCTCTGCGAATTTAACGGGTGTGACTTTTGAGTCCAGCTTTACCTCCGCCATCCCCACTATCTGGAAAGTGGAAAGCATTTCGATCCGCAGCGTCCTTCGAATTGCATCATCTAAGTTTTGTTCATCTTACATCTGGACGTGTCTCTAGACATCCTCCCCTTCAGCCTTTGCAAGAGGCACCATCCATTTGACGGTGAAGTTAACTAAATGTGAGGCTATGGTGCAATTCTCATGGCTCCCCGAGCAACGCTCCGTCATCACATCGTTCCTCTTAATATCGTCACTTCTGCTTCTTGCCCAACCTTTTCATTCTCCCTTTCAAATTACATTCCTGTTTCTATAGACCTTTCAAACGCATCAAGTGTGATTAAGCAAGTGCAATGTGGTGAGATACGAACGGTACATCGACCATTAATAGTCGGATACACCTATAAGGGCGGTGGATAAAACCAAGCGAAGGACTAGAGAGACTTGGTCAATGCTCACTACTCTACCTGGCCCACAGCTATCCCTACCTACCGATGCTGGTGGCTCCACGATTGCTTTTAAGTTTAATGTCAGTGCAGCATGACAATTGCTTGAAGTTTAATGTCAGTGCAGCATGACAAGAGTCCGATTGATTTCAGTACTGGGTTTAGGGTCTCCCTCGACACACCACTGCCGGGAGCCACACGGACACCACCTCGCCACCGCTGCGCATCACGAGCCGTGCCGCTGCCCGCCGTCGTCTCGGTATTTGCTCCATCTCCCCCCACCCCCCATCCAAGCCGAGCCTGACCTCCTTGCCTCTGTTTTTTTTTCCTTTTCTTTGAGCTCACAGCCGTCGCTCGTCCCGACGGCTCCTCCAAGAGCCTCAGAATCTCCGCATCATCATCAAAGCTTGTGGCCATGGACAAACCACCATTGCTAGATGTAGCGCCTCCAAATCCAGAGCCTTGGCGCCCTCCATAGCTATTGGTACTAAAGTGGTTGGAGATTCAAAAGGTAATACGAGTGTGATAACATAAATGCCCACTACCTAAGAATCCACCTTAGAATACAAGGTATCTAGTAAAGTACTCACCACCAAAGGAATCCACCTTAGGATATAGGGCATTAAACTCACCATTCAATTGAATCCCCAAAAGAGATAAAGAGTTAAGATAAAGCTCTAGTACAAGAGTTCAATCATGAACTTTATTAATTGAGACACTCTAACCCTCAAGGAAACCCTAGAGGAGTTTAAATAGAGTCAACTTGGAACAAACCTCAAAACATAAGCAAATTCTAGTACACCTTATCTTTTGTTCCAAGACAAGAACAATAATCCTAGACAAAAAAATAAATAGGAAGATTGACTCTTGATTCAAGATGATCCTAGGAACAAAATACTTTGCATAGGACCCAACAGACCTATAGAAAGACTCAAAAGACCGATTCTCGTGTAAACTTAACGGAACTTAGTTAGTTGAGCATAACTTCCTTTAGAAGATTCCAAATAGTATGAAACTTGATGCATTAGGAAATAGATACATAGAGCTTTCCAATCATGTATAATGAGACCAAATTGGAGCACGAAATTCTTATCAAAATGTAGAAAAAAATTGACTCTTGAAATTCTGCCAATAGAGTTGAACTTATCCCGCTAAAACAATTGTACATTAAGTGATGGATAAGGCTGAGTCCTCTTGAGATAATTCTTTATCATTCTCTCCTGATTGGAAAAGACTTGTCCTCAAGTCGAGCTTGTTCTCATCATCGACATAAGGAGAAAGATTGGAGACATGTTGTTGAAACACCATAATAACTGGGGAATTTGATCTTATAAGCATTTTCACTAATTCTCTTTTAAGGTTTGAAATGGACCATTTGTTCTCGGTTTGATTTTCCTGATACGCTCAAGAAGAGAAAATCTCCTTAGAACTCATTGGATAGGCTATCTTGTTTGGAATAGAAGCATCGGGCTGAAAATCTATGCAACGTTGATTCTCCTTCACAGGAGGTAGGCCGGAAGAATTTTCATTGGGCGACATCACAGAACTCGTCAAGTAGAAACCACATAATTGTTTGGATCTCCTCTTTTGCTTTATTTTTCTTCCACTGTAATAAGAGCATAAGCCTCACAAGAATCCTTCAATGCTTTTAAAAAAATGAGACTTGGGAAAGAAGATTTCTTCCTTCTCCTTTGAGTAGGTTTTAGAAACTCTCCATCTTGCAAGGGCCCAACATGATATTGACGCCATCTTTGACGAATGAATAGATGCTTCTGAAGCCATCGTGGATCCCCTTCCGACCATGCACCACGGTCGTCCAAGAAGTAGATGACATGCACTCTAAGGAACAACATCACACATAACATCTTCTGTGTAATATTCGCCAATAGAGAATGAAACTAATCATTGCTTATTTAATTTGCCTCATTCCCTTTCTTAAGCCATGAAAGCTTATAATGATGTGGATGGTCCTCCATCTTCCCTTTCAAGTTGCAACTTGTCTCTATGGTGGTGATCACACCTTTCTCACATCACTGTCGATGATGACATTGCATACATTTTCGTGAGAAGTGCACTAGGTGTGACATACGTTGTTACAAAGCCATATGTTGTCCTCGAGATGAACGGCGTTTAAGCTCCTTTCCTCTCCTCGAACTCCGAAAGTGAATTCTTCTTCATTGAGTCTTCTTGGAGCAGAGAGTCATATTGTGACTTGTCTTCGCGTTCATCCTCCGCGAGAGTAACGATCTTCCTGTTAGGACCCTCCGAAGTGATATGACCAAATCCATGACACTTTCTTGAGTTACTTTTAAAAGTTTCAGGATGGTTAGCTTGAGATGCTTCTTTATACCATGGTTTTGAGGAGGTCACCTTCGATGTCGAGAAAGATTCCTGGCTCGAACTTCCCTGGTTAGATTATCCTCAACGGTTTACGTCTTCCCTTGCTTTTTCCCTTAAGTTGCTCCCCAGTCTTCATGGCTAATCTGCAAACATCATTCAAATTCCAATAGGGTTACGATTGGACAACATCTGCCGCCAAGGTAACGAGCCATAGTTTTCTCCTCGGCCTCAACCACCTCATATCGAAGCCTGAGATGCTCAAATTCGGCGGATAGCTCAAGGACAACTCCTCTTTTATAAAATAGTGGAATTTGAAGAAAACATCCAGCTATAAGTTTCAGGAAGAAACTTCTTCTTGAGCTTCTTCTTCATTTGAAGCCACGTTTCAATTTGCCACTTATCTTCGCGAGCTCTTCAAGGCTTATAATTTTCCCGCCAAATTGAGGCATGGTTTTCAGGTTTGATGGCCACAAATTCCACTTTTCAATTCTCTGCTATATTCTTATAGTTGAAAACTCGCTCGATTATGTTGACCATTGGCCCAATGGATGAAGTTTTTCTGGATGCATAGTGCCTTCAAAGTTTGAAATGTTGATTGGACATCGAAATCGCGAAAATCACGATTCCAACGATCATAATGCAGAAGAGCCTCTTCACTAGATGTGTCGGAGTGGTCTTCATGGAAGGGTTTAATCTACTCTCCGTCTTCTTCCTCTTCATGATCATGACGGGGATCATCGCGACTCAACAATTGAGATTGCTCCAATTTTTTATGGAGTTGTTGCACTTGTCTTCTCAAATCGGCCAATTCAAGATCACGGTATAGCGGGTGCATTGACATTAGTTTCATAACGACAACCTACGATAGCCTAGGCTCTGATATTAATTGATACCAGGATTCAAAATAAATGCTCACCACCTAAGGAATCCACCACAGGATATAAGGCACATAATACGTAGGGGCTTATCACCTAAGGAATCTACCTTACGGGCCTGTAATAACTCACGTTTTCCAAATTAAACAAATTACAAGGATTATTATATCATGATTTGAGTTAAATACCTTACATGGATATTTCACGTGTAGCATTTTTTTTGGTCTATCGTTTAAATATGCAGGATTGGAAGTCAAATTAGCAAATTGTGTTAACTTCAATTAATGGAATGATAACATAGAACATGTATCAAAAGTTCATGGACCACATTAAACAAATTAAAAGTTCAAGAATGACATTACACATTGATCCAATATCATTTTCCCTAATTTGAATTACCGTGTTGGAATTAATGTGAGGTTTTTGAAGTTTAGTGAGATTAATCAAGAACTTTATTTTTACCCCTTACCAAAAAAATCAAGAACTTTATTTCCAAAAGTTGCCAAAGAAAGAAAAGTGAAAAAAAAAAAGGAATGAGAGAGATGTTACACCATGTTTCTTGATTTAGTTATTGTCATGCCGTAAACAATCCTCGATTTTAGGAAATTTCCCGTTAATGAAAACACGATAACAATTTCTATTTTTAAAGGTACTTTTCATATCCTAGGCAGGGCAAAGTCGTATTTTAAATTGAAGATGAAAGACGCTAACCGTTTAGTGCAAAAATACAACCAAGTCATAATCGTTGTCAAATCTATTCATCAAGTCCTGACATTTGTACAGTATGGTCACCCGAATTTTCGTCGAATCAAGTATGATTTTGACCAAACTCATTTAGAAAAACATAGAGCTTTTACAATTAATAGTTGCATGACTAATTCGTGACAACCGATTAGAGTGGACAGGACTGGAAGTTGAGATAAAATTGCAAGAGAAAAGAAAACCGAGATTAAAGTGAAACCCTATCTTCATTTGTTAAATCTCAAACTGCAACCGTCATGTCGAAACACAAACAATTCAAATTCCAAAACTTCCTCGTACAAACCTCTTGAAGAGAATAATATAAGTCATGCCAATCAGGTTCATATAAAATCAACTGATATTACTTCCTAGGCTCTTCGTTATTTAGTTAGATGATTACTTGGATTCTTGCTTTTGACCAAATACTACTAACAGCAGCAACCACAAAAACAACAACAGTAACGTGTTTTTGTTCCGTTCGTTTTTTCCTCTTTCTTCTTCTAAGACCTCGTTCGCAAAGACGGTCCCTGGAGATGGTGGCGAGCCGTGTGCATTTTGACAATTTTCAAGGACAACCAAAAGGACAAAAACAACTTTCGAATCTCTCTCTCTCTCTCTCTCTCTCTCTGTTCGTTCGTTCCTTCCCTTCCTTTTTGGCTTCTCGACATCGCTCGAACCCCCCCTCCCTCCCACCGTTTCCCGGGTCTCGTAGTTCTGCGCAAATGTAAAAGATGCCCCGCATGGTTTTGGTTCTCTGCCAGGTGCCATTCCCTCCGTCTCCTCCTCCTCCTCCTTTCTTTTGCCATTTCTCCCCCGCGTTCCCTGGATCTGATTCGGTTCCCTCGCTCAAATTCTAGGCTTGACTCCCAGAATGGGCCGAAGATGAAAGGGAAAGCCCCCGCCTGCCTTCGGGTTTCGATTCAAATTCATGGGGGGTTGTTTCAGTTCCGACGTGCACGTTCAGGGTCGGCGGTACATGGAAGGGATCCCAGGTACCTACCTGTCTGTTCGTTTCGTTGTTTCGGTTTGTTCGCCGTTCATTGCTGGCGAGCCAAAAATGCGAATGCTTGCCTTGGATTGGATCCTTGTCTGCGGTTGTCCGTGTCGGAGTAAATGCGGCCGGCTGTAATGTGGTGGATGACTGGCAAGTCTCGATTTTGCGCTGAGAAGATATTAAACGTGGGGGGATAACAATGATAGTGCCTTGAGTTTCGAATTTAGTAGGATTCCCTTGATTAAGCAATTGCTAATCACCCGTTTCTCTTCTGAAACAAACAAACAAACAAACAAACAAAAAATCAGTCGATGCAGGGCATGATTTCTCGACATCTCCGACTAAGTCGAATAAAGTGGACGTTAGCAGCGTGCAAAGCATCCCTGTTATGCCATTGACATCCAAGAATGTTAAAGACCTGCGCCAAAGCCCGGGGTACTCCAATGTTGATATCTTTACATACGTGGAAACGAGGCTGGCGACGAAGCAATTTCGGCCGGACTTGATTCTCGGCGAAGGTGGGTTTGGAATTGTCTATAAAGGAAGCATAGACGAGAGTGTCAGGCCAGGTTACCAAACTGTTCAAGTTGCCATTAAGGAGCTAAATCGGGAGGGTTTTCAAGGCGACAGGGAATGGCTGGTATGCGCATCTTTTCTTGAATTTTCTTTAATATCTACTTTTGTTCTAGTTAAAACTTTGGGAGATCCGCTGGATGTAAAAGGGAACAGTTTCACAAGATTCTCTTGCCTACATATCAGAAGTGTAAGATTTAGACCTTGCCAAACGTAAAATCTCATTGCATTAGTTGCCCTCGGTGAGAAGAGCATTCAGAATGGAACCCACAAGAATGCTTCAAGCCTTAGATAAACTAATAAACAGTTTAGTGAATTGCTCATCAACTTAAGCATATGGAATTAGTTCTACAACTTTTTATTCTACATGAGTTTAGTCTCAGACTTTCCTATATGCTTGTAAGTACTTCAGAATCTCCAATTATTATCCTGTCTGTATGCATTTATATCAGGGAAAGAGGTGCTTGGAGAAGGGACCCCCTTATGTCTATAATGGATATTGACCTTTGAAAATACTAAAACTTACACCAGCCAAGCCTTTTCCATTGGCAGAGAACTTGTGCTTTGTAACTCCCCGTCATGGGCATTGTAGCTGTAGTGATGATATCTATGGTATTAGTTTGCTATATAGATCTTGGTTTTGCAGGCTGAAGTCAACTACTTGGGGCAGCTTCGTCACCCAAATCTTGTGAAGCTTATTGGATACTGCTGTGAAGATGAGCATAGGCTTTTAGTCTATGAATACATGGCTGGGGGGGAGTCTTGAGAAACATCTTTTTCGAAGTAAGTTGTTTGTATAGTGCGAGCTTATGCAACTTAAAGGTTTTAACTGAAAGTTATAAATTAGTTAACAAAGAAATGACGAATAGTTTAAATTCTATAAAGTGACATAGCATGACCTGAAATGCTTGTGCTTGCCCCTTGATGGTTGTTCACAACAAGCTCATGTTTGGATAATGCTCGGCCCTGTTTAGTTGGCTTGAATCAAATAGTTACAACGAGGTGTGGCTATAAGTGCTATGGATGGTTTAACTAGGAGTACTTGCAGTGGCGGATACATGTTTTATAATTCTCATGTGAAGTTTGTGTGCTAGAAAATGCTAGAAAATAATGTTGCTTCTGATATGTGGTCATGCCACCCGGCGGATTCTTATCGACAGACTAGAATTTTATCTTTGCAAGAATTTAGAGATAAGCAATGAATAAAGATGTTTGGAGCTTAAACTAAATTTGACACTTCGTAGGTGTTAGATGGTATTATGTCTATTGCAAAATAGTCCATTCCAGATCTTGTTTTGAGTCAACAGCGCAATGATCTGACATGATATGTGGCTGATCTTGCAAAAGAAAAGGTTTAAGTTAACTTCAGTCTACAACTTTATGTAATCCTGAGATCTGAAATTGTTGCTCCTCATTGCAGTTGTTTTATCAGTGGTTTTACTCTGGCGCTTGTTGTAGCTGATCAATTCATGTAAATGAGAAGTTATTATAGTTGCTGATAAACAAGGAGGATAGGATTTCCTTTAAAGATGCATGCACATCCAGTTAGTCATCTGAAAGTGAATAACACAATATATATACGAGCAGTCCATCAGTTTTTCCTTCTTTTTGGTTCTTGAGTGCACTCTCATAATCGTTTTTAACCTGGCTTTGTTACTACTCACAAATTAATGAAGATTAAAATGTTTGGAGAGATTGAAAGGAGATGTCAAAACTATACTGCCCTATGCTATAGAAACTCCCCTCGTGTTTATATCATCCATCCAAGAGTGCTCCTCCTTTTGTAGTGCACATTCACGCTATGGAGTTTGGACTACCTTTTGTAGAATGACTTGTCTCTTGATAATTGCACTTTTCACTACCTATTATATGTCCTTTCCTTTTCTGCCGTGACATCACATTGTATGTCCTCACTTTATAGCATACAATATCTAGATTATTAGTGATGTAGCACATAGAGAATGGCGCATTTTAAGTATGTCTTTTTCTTGAATAATGGTGATTTGATGGTAATGTTGTCGCAAGTCTCAAATAAATTTCTCAGAGAACCAAGTAGTGACTCAGTAAGTGTTGTAAAAAGAAACTTTGTAAGACTTTTCTCTTCGTTGTTTATATATTGCTGCATGTACCAAACTCCTAATGAGTATTTCAAGGTCAGGAAGTGCTTCAATGGATGATTAGTGCATAGAAAAATTTTTCATGAGCTGATGCCTCCTGCTTTAGTAGACTATACAATGATGAAATTGTTGAAAACACCTTCTAAGTATAACCAATGTTTGGATGCTAGGAGTTGGTTGCTCTCTGACATGGTCAAAACGCATGAAGATAGCTTTAGATGCTGCAAAAGGGCTTGCTTTTCTCCATGGTGCAGAAAGATCAATTATATACCGCGATTTCAAGACATCAAATATCTTGCTGGATGCAGTAAGTCTCTGATAAGCTTCCCACAGCTTTTTGCAGTCATATTGTGGGTGATCTGCACTATAAAACAACAGATATAGATCTATTGCGGATAAAGGCTTGATCTTATTGGTCATGTTTAGAGGCTGGAAGAGATTACTAGCAGCTATATGAAATAGGAGCTATTTCTTATTGACATCATCAATTCATGGTAGCATTTTATCATGCATAACTTGGGAACAGATGTATATACTTACAATTCTCACGGGTGACTTCCTGTTCTCAAATTTACCCTTGACAATCCATGGTTATTATTGTAGGATTTTAATGCAAAGCTTTCAGACTTTGGGCTTGCAAAGGATGGACCTGTGGGCGACCAAACACATGTCTCAACACGTGTAATGGGCACATATGGCTATGCTGCGCCAGAGTACGTAATGACTGGTACGTGTTCAATGGTATTAACTCATCATTAATTAATCAGGTGGTATAGGAGCATATGCGGCCATTGTAGTTAAAGCAAGATTGTCTGCTTTTATCTACTAGAACTGTTTCTGCCCCCACAAAAAGGGTAAATAGAATGCCGAAATAACTGGAAATATACAGGAAATAATATTCTTCAGCCTCTATAGTGCCCAAGCTTTTAGATGGTCCTCAAGGTTTGAACCATAAGCTTACCACCTCAATACTAGAGTCCCACAGCACTCTTTCTCAGTTTTAACTTTAGACAGCCTGATTGTTTGTTTTCTCTGCATCAGATGTAGCTTATGGAATGTATGATGTGGCTGCTTGCTTGGCTCCAAGTATGGTTGTTTGGTCTTTCTTTCTCTACAATGACATTGATGTAGAACAGCGAGTCCCGACATGTTTAGCCCGAGTCGTTAGATTTTGGAACTTGAATAGAATCCCAATGAAAAATGACTTAAGAAGCAGCTTTCTTTAGGCATCATAGCGAATGGTTCCTAAGCATCACAACCAGGGTTTTCTAGGCATCACAACCAGGGTTTTCTAGGCATCACACTTAAAAGGAATTATGTCACACATTTCTAGCCAAATTTATAACCTATCAACTTTATTGAAAAGAAATAATTGCCACATTTTTTAATAGGGCCTTTTAAAAATACTAATCATGATTGAAATAGGACATATCTAACTAGAATCATAACTAAAGTGGGTGTTACAATGTTCAACCCAAAGCCTTAAGTCGATAAGTGGATTGAGATGCATGAATATAAGGCCCATTTAATCCCCTTAGACAAGCGATGGCGTAATATACTTTAACACCTTCTGTCACAAGCAAATTGGACAGAGAGCAGCAGATGGAATTGATGAATGGGGAGCCTAACGTGCCAAATAAATCTGGGATGGAACCTGGCTCTGATCTATCTTAGAATGTCCAATTCAAAAGTTTAAGCCGATAAATGGAGGGAGACTACATGAATAGAGGGCCCCATTTAAACCCCATAGAAAAGGAAATGTGGATATACTTTTATGATGGGAAACCTCTAAAGAGGAACACAAAATCTTAACAAAGCGAAAAGAACGGGTGTAAGATAGGACTACTATCTGAATTGTGGACCCATGCAATGTCCATCTTCACTTCCATGCTTGATTTATTAGCATTCTCGATCTTCAACATGCAATCAACCATTTCTTGTGATTTAACTTTTTCATCTTCAATCGTGGATTGGCCTGACACTTGAAGATCATTCACGCCTTCACTATTTTAATATTGGGAAGGGACTTGATTAAAATTTGTTTCAGTGGGTGGCCCATTTAGTTGCTAAAAAATCTCATTAATTTTGCTATGCTTGCTTTGGATGTTTTTAATTCACATAAAAAACTTTAAAGACAGTAGACAAAGGAGAGTCGGCTGTCAAGTTCCTGAGGCACACCTCTCTTGCTTTATCTGGGCTTGGGACCGCCAGTGTTAGCTAAATTTTTGCATAGGCATAGTTGAAAGCCTCTAAAAGGGTAATTTACCGAAATAGGAAATTACTAAGCGGGAAACTTGTACCTTCTAACAAAAGAAGGAAACTTAATATAGTTCTAATGGTGCTCGGATTATAAATGTACTAATTGAAGTTGAAGGAGAATCCTCATCGTTTTAGGACTCTTTTTTTTTTGTTGTGGATCGATGCAACGTCCATTCTCACCAAAATATGATGAATATGAAAACTTAAGCACAAACATCAGTTTGTTCAATCTTGTGGACTGCATCGACATGCAATGATAATCAAGATCAAATATGAGGCTCGTCTTATTAAATGAGCAAAGTAGTTGGATTGCCATAAAAAATTTATATAGAAACCAAAGTGGTAAATTGAAGTTGGGACGCAAATATCACTTTGTAAAACCAATTGTGATACTCATCTCTTTGGCATTATTCTGTGTTGAATACGAGGGTGCTAAAAGGGTAAATATTTGCTAAAGAAACTTGTTCACATCCTGGAGTGTTGAAGCAGAATTGCTTGAATTGACATTGGTACGGCCTGTCAAGTATTTTTTATGTATGACTTGGGTCTCATTTAATGGATTATTCTTCGTGTTTGGCCAGGTCATTTAACCGCTCGAAGTGATGTTTACGGGTTTGGGGTGGTTCTACTTGAAATGCTTATTGGAAGGAGAGCAATGGACAAGTCAAAACCTAGTCGAGAGCATAACCTGGTAGAGTGGGCCCGACCTCTGCTGAATAATAATAAGAAGCTTCTTAGGATCTTGGACCCCAGAGTGGAAGGACAGTACTCAGTTAAAACTGCTATGAAGGTGGCCAATTTGGCTTATCAATGCCTTAGCCAAAATCCAAAGGGAAGACCATTAATGAACCATGTTGTTGAAGTACTAGAAAGTTTTCAGTCAAAGGAAGAATGCCAGGAGCAAATGATGAGTGGATGTGGGAGTGTTACTCTTTTTGACGTTTCAAAGGAGACTGAGAAGCATAGGACCCTGAGATCAGAAAGTGAAAGGAAGGAGGTGGAGAGTAGACGACCAGGCCTTCGAGAGACCAAGAGTCAACCTCCGGATTTGGAGTGTCATGCGAAATCAGCTTCTAGCAGAAGTTGAAGTTTTGCCTCGTGTGGATGGAAGTTGAAATATTGTAATCTATCAACTTTCTTGTCCCATCGGAGTTTTGGAATGCTTATTTGATTCTCGATTGCCATAGAATTTGGAGGTCCAACGTATATGAGTATCAGGTGCAGAGGTCGCTTGGGGTCATTGCTTGCCATTTGTTCAGCTTGCCCTCAAATATATGATGGTAGGTTTTGCTTTTACATTCAGATTTAGACCGCTGCAGTTGCATTAGTTGCTCATGCACGGTTGTCCGCTAAAACAGCAAAGCTCCTTCTACGATGATTGTACTGATGATTTAACTTATTCTCATCATTCTTAGGTACCAGCTTAATGCAATAAACTATTTCAAGTAATTTTTACCGTGGGCTTTCTCCTCAGTCTGGAATTCTCACAACATTGATCTACCAAACAGGAAGCTTACGCTAAATTATTCCTGTTGGCCGCATGGGAAGGATGCTGGACACGTCCCAATGAGGAATGATAATGAACTTACATGCATGCTTCTAGCACTAAATGAAAGCATGTCATTACAGCCTTGAAGATGATAAATTCGCCACTTGTAACATTAGTTATCTGTCAATGTAGACACTCGGAAGTGAATAAGACAACAAAGAGAGTTGACGATGCTTGATTGTTACATTGATTAATTTCCTATTGCTCAGTTTAAACATGAGAGAAAATAGAACTCTCATTCTTGCAATCTGCTATCCTAGACATACCTCTCGAACCTATAACTTTGTTGGCTCATTTCCTTCTAAAATGCAGAATAAGGAAGCATGAATTAAATTCTAAAATAAGATCCATCTGTGCAGTTTCGTTTCCCGTTAGGAAGCATCAGCATTTCAACCGATTCAAATCAAAAGTCTAATGCTAAATTGCTATTCACATTTTTCACTTTGTGGGGATTGCTTGCGAGCATTAGGATGATTGAACATTCCTCGAAATAAACTAGACAAAACTGGAAATCAGATACAATTGCTAGTTTCAAAAAGGCCCGCAATCAATTTGAAGCAAACAAGCAACATGAATTAAAATCACTTTTTGATAGGTGATTCAAAATAGCTAGAATGCGCACGATACATGCCGTTGACTTGGACATGCGAATCTCTATGCTATGACGGCCTCAAGTGAGTACCAGGACGGATTGGCAGCTTAACTTTTTCTTCCGCCTAAATAATCAGCTGCCTTTTCCTGGAGAAAGAAAAGAACCGTCAATAAGTTACACAACCAGTCAAGTGACTCTTCAAAATAATATTTAAGCCCATAAAACTCAACGAACTTATAAACAAAGTTCTTGTGAAATGACCAGATCATTGCAAGCACTAACTAGGAGAAGGAATTTAATTAAGGAAAAATCATAAGAAAAATGATAAGTTCGTTGAGTTCGCGATGACGAGATGGAAAGATGACCGATGCATCCAAACCCCTTTTCTGGATAAAAACAAAATGCCTAGTGTACAGAAACCACCCAGCCCATGGTAGTTGCATCATGACATAATAGTCAATGCAACATCAGATGTACCTAAGAACCTGAATTGTTGCCAAGTCTCTCCAAGATGAATAACTTTTGCATTATTTGCCAGCTGCCACTGGGGAATAATGGCACACAAGATTCTAACTGCTATAGTCAAGATATGTAAGTTAGAACTTTTCTTCCAGTTTCTAGCTTTGTTGATTCCAAAGAAAAGGTTCAAAGCCCAAATTTTGAAAACTCCACTACTCCAAGTATCACGCAGCAAATTCAATATTTGACCTCCTTTCTGTGGTTTATGTACTCATCCACCTGATAATAAGTCAAGGTTCACTAGTCTAAGAAAACAAATGCACAACTTTAAAAAGTAGGGATAAATGTATTGAAAGTCCTAAAACTTGTTATGAAAGTACAATTGAGTCCTAAAACTTTCAAAAAATGCAATCAAGTCCTAAAACTTGTCATGAAAGTGCAATTGAGTCCTAAATATCTCAAAAAGTGCAATCAAGTCCTAAAACTTTTCAAGTTGGAGCAATCAAGTCATTCCATTAACTCCGTCCAACTTAACAAACGGAAAATGTTAACAAGTTTCAGGACTTAATTGCATCAACTTGACAAGTTTTAGGACTTAATTGCACCAACTTGATAAGTTTCGAAATTTAATTGCACTTTTGTGACAAGTTTTGAGACTTGATTACACTTATTGAAAGCTTTAAGACTCAATTGCATTTTCGTGACAAGTTTTAGGACTTTCCAGTGCACTTATTCTTAACAAGTAAAACAATTACCACTAGCCATGGGGTACACTTAAAGTGAAACTGACATGAAGCAATTAAGGATGTAAATAAACTACAATGGCAAGTTATTTTGTCCCTGGAAATATTTATCACTTGAAATTATTGCAGGTTACGAAAATGTCCAACCCAATTTCTAATTTATTAGGTGAGATATGTTAAGCAAGTGATGTGAGATACCTTAAACATAATGTTTACAAGGCCCATATAAACCTTGTAGACAAGTAATGTGAGATATTGCAACACCCAATCTCACATGGAAAAGCATACTAAGAACACCAAGTGGAATTGACGACCGAGGGGGACATGCAAAATAAAATTGGGACAAAACTTAGATTCTAATGACATGTTAGAACTTCTAATTTAAAAGCTTAAATTATAAATGGAGGGACATCATAAACCACATAGATAAGCAATGTGGAATAATTTAATAGAGGCAATACAGCCTTGAAATATCTATTAGAACTATGATGTTTTTTGGCTTTAAAAGAAATAGACAGTTCCATTTTCTCGAGTTTAGAGAAGTATATGATTAATTCTTATACTGCAGAACACGCCATAATACAGCATTTCATAACAATTCATTGAGCATTACCAGTATTCCATAGCAAATATAACAAAACCGTACCGTACCCCCTGGTTGAAGCAAGTACAGTAGTTTTATTTCTCTTTGTTGGCATACACACAACACTCACCATACTGACATTGTTTAAATATGAGTAGGCTAAGAGAATGTGCCAAAATTACACTTTCATTCACATCAGATTGCTTCAAAACAGACAATTGTTTTATGTAAGAAACCCCCACTTCAGAAGCTAATCTGGGTAGGATTCCAAGAGTAAGCTCTGATTCTTACCTGTTACATACGTCGGCCTTCTTTAGATGGATAGATTTAAAGCTGTAAGTAGTATAAGATAATGTAAAAAAAGAAATTGTCGACTGAAGAGCAATCAATGTGCTTGCCTATGGGCTGACATGGAAGATGATCCGTTATATCGCTTAGGAAAAAAAGAGATCAAAAGCCTTCGGCACGAGATAGCTTTGAGTCTTTTTCAAAAAAGAAAAAAAGGATAGGGGAGGGTGTTACTTGGACTTCTGCAGCGATTCGGCATTAAAAGATAACCGAGGGAGGGTGAGGGTGGTATTCAGCTGCAGAGAACTACTTAGACAACAGAATGTCGAATATAAACGGCAGTCCACTCGACACTAGCAAGACATCAAGTGTTGTAAATGGGACTAAGCACTGAAAAATTGTTTTGTGCTCTCCATGTGCGTAGAGTTAAATCTATTGGTCTTACATGCTAATGCTAATTGGTTTAGTATTAAACAAAAAGCTTCTGCCAATAATGAATTAAATGTATCACTAGAGCCACACCACAGCCTTAGATTAAATAAAACACTGTAAGTCGTTTATTAAGCCTGTCCATGATCATAAAAAACTCAATTCTTTTATGTCAGTGGAGATTACCATGGTACTTGAGCAGTAATGGTTACCCTACAGTACTCATCCACTTTCAACATTACCACCCATTGCACTCTTCTCTTTCTTTGGACCGTGCCCCCATGTATTTCTCAATTACCATGTATTGCTCAATATAGTTTTTAGCTGTCTTTTCCATGTATTTGACTATTGGGCTACATGAAATTATCCTTCAGCCTTGAAAGATGTTTTGCCATTTGAAAAAGTAACATAAAAGGGTCTCCAATTGGATAAGTGCTAACTAGAATCTTGCACACAACAAAACAACTTCAACAGAATAAGTGCATGTTTCAAAGCCAATAAAGTTGAGCACAATACCCAATAAGTGGTGCAATTTCACAGCCATTTGATTAGCGGATCTTCTTTCTGCACTGCTAGAAAACTCCATTTTAACAACTTCATGAGTAGCAGACATGACTTCTTCCTTTGCATAGAGAGAATGAAGTAATTGGGCCCATGGATGGTGCTCAAGTCCACTACCTGAAGTAAGAAAACAAAACAGAGTTTATGGTACATATCAACCGAGAAATTATTATTTCTAAGGTGGACAAAACTTAATATGAGAAACTGACAAGATCTATGGAATGAACATTTAAGGAGGGCATAATTCATTCAGAAAAATCATGTAAAGGAAAGGGAAATAGAAAGAGCTTAAGGGTACTAACATAGACTTCCCAGATTTGATTTACCAAAAAAAATCTTAATATTTAAAAGGCAAAACTCATAGGCAAGGCCCATGATAAGTGCATCAATTGAGCACCTCTTTTTCTACGATACATCAGGATGAATCAACAACGCACCGCCATCTAGCAACTTCCTTACAAGACAGTTTCATTCTATAAAACTAAAGCGACTTACCTGCTGCAACCATGGAACCATGTAGCCCAAAGACCTTTGCTCCATGAAGAATGAAGCCAGAGTACAAAGAAGGTCACTAGCAGTTTTCTGCGATAAACTATCCAGAACAGGACCAGTTGCGTTGACAAGCTCATTCAGAACATGCTCATCACCTAATATTAGAGCTTCAGCATATGCAGATTCGAGGTCACCTACACGGAGGAAATCCCTGATATGCTTACACACACTATTCTTAGTGGGACCAATTTGTCTAGCATTTGCACCTGTATCTCCTTTTCTCCGAACATTAACAATGCTTTGTGCTCCCTGCTCTGAGAATTTATGACAATCCTTACCCAAATGACTCCTGGACAACCTCGTACTGGAAGCCATCCGCATATCCGCATCTTGCTTTAAATTTGCTGATTCAGTCCGGTTCCTATCAAGTGGGTTGTTATCACCAAATTCGCTCTTCTTCCGAGACATAATTGAAGGTTGTCTTTGCTGCATATCCACTGATGGCCGGGGGGTACATATAGAGAGTCTTGGGGAATCAACACTCTCATCTTTTCTCAAACATTTGGAGCCTCCCATAAAAGCATATCCATCGTCATGAATAAAGTCCTGGGAAATTCTACCGACAGCAAGCTCTAAAGCAATCACTTTTGACTTTATGAGAGACAAGCTTTCACTCGTGCTGGTGGTGAACACCTGAATTTTATTTTCACATGAGCAAGAATATAGGTCTTTTACTTCTTATGGGCTTCAATACATGCACAAGCATGCTGACACCAATGATAATCAGTGCATTCAACCAACGAAAAAGCAATATTCAAGAAGAAAATTGAACTTCTAAATAGGTTATGACAAAGCATGACAATTTTAGAATGGACAAGGCTAAGTGGCTAACTAGCAAGGTGGCACATCATGGCAAGCAAATCAGGAAAATCAGTTATTCGGAGCATGGTTTCTTATCTAAAAGAGGAGAAAATAAGTTAAACTGGTGGTTAGCCTATGATATATAGATGATGTTCACTGCGTGTACACACACCATGGTAGACACACATTATAGTTGTTAAAACCTCAAAAGATTATAGATATTGTTACCTGCAACAGGTCCAACAAATTTGACTGTTTTTTCTCTATCGCTGAAAGCTGTTGGCGAATGGAAATGATTTCATTTGCTGCTTTCTGACAACATCCAAACATGGCTGGATAGCTGGATTCTGTCACAGTAGAATCAAGACTTCTGCGATCCTGCATTGTATATGGATACATGGGTCCTTCGCTGGTAACTTCTTCAGTGACACGCCGATGACTGGTTCCACGGAAATCATGAGAACTCTCATCAATACAGCCTTTAGAAACAGTCATGAGCTTGGTCTTGAAACTACCAGCACCAAGATTGGAAACAGAAGAGCACTCTTGTTGATCATCTACCATACCAAAATCATAAACATCATCTTGCATGCTCGTGATGTCAGCACTCATTCTCTCTGCTCCACTAGTAACAAAACTACCATCAGGTTCTTGTTCCTCACGATGTTCGACAGACATCTTTGTGTTTCTAGGAACCGCAATTTCTACATTCCAGTCCTCTGGTTTTGGATGTTCTTGCTTCTCTACAAAATTTTGACATGCTTTTCTACCACTCAACCCGATCCTCTTCTTCACTAAATCTCGACCCACATATTTTGATATGGCCACCCGCCCGGATTCACTTGCACTAGTCAAATCACTGAAGTCGCCGCCATAATTGTTTTCTGAAGTAAATGCATGATTAGACCAATGAAAGAAGTGAACACAAAAAGGGAATATGAAAACAACTTAGATAGAACACTACTTAAAAGTTGTTTCTCCTCTCATGACCAAAGGTTAACTTTTCAAATTAACAGATGTCAAAAGTAAAAGCTATGAGATGTTATCCTGCTTGTGTCCACGAAAAACATTTGAACGTTCCAACCAACCTAAAATGCATGGTAACTCCATTTGTACAGCAAGGACCAGCATCTCGAATTGATAGGTACATTGTATGTAATACTGTCCGTGGCTTTCAGGAAAACCATTCAGACTGTCACGCACGTAACTAGACATAAAAGATCCACTCGCTTAAAACAAACAGTTTAAAGCTGAAGTAACTCTCAATATTATCTTACAAGAAACTGCTACATTAAATATAAAAACATTCCATATAGATAACATATCTGTTAAAATTTCTATGATCTTCATTGCAATCTTGGACCTCCACTTAACACGGTTGTCATTCTTTTGTCTCGAGTCCAAGCAAACCATTCTCTTGTCTTGAGTTTGCATTAGAAGGCCAAAAGAATTATGCTCAAAGAGATGCAAAGCAAGAACAAGTGGCAAAAGATAAATGGACTTTTGGAAAGAAAATGTCAAAATTAAAAAATCTTATGAAAAAATCCCAATTTCTGGTGCCTTTGATGCAGAGACATAGGAAGCAGTTGAAAGGACGCAGGATATAAGTATGCATGTTTAACTTCAGCATCTTTAGTTATCCTCTCACTCTCCCTTCTTGAATATTGACACAGAAAAATGTTAAGGCTTGTCAAAAATGAAGTTCGGCAAAAATGTAACTTGAAGTGATAGGCATCGGCATGGTCTTGCTCGTGCATTTTCCAAAATTGAAAGTGCAGGAAAACAGAAGAAGTTCAATACGACAATGGTGACCAGGTATGGTTGTCCAAACATATGTAAATAGTAAAGCGTACGGCTACCTTACCTTTCAGGGCAGCTTAAGAAAAAATTGGGAGACAAAAGGGGATACACATCTATCTAGTGTACATTATCTCCATGGCATGACATAAAACCCAGGCTACTTTTGAACCTAAGTGAAACCAACTAAGAAGATGAATCGAAACTTGATTAAGGACAAAGAAACAATTGAACCTCGAAATCCACTATCATCGAGGCTATATGCATGTCCTAGAATGATGGTGCAGTCTCTTGCAGATGATTTGTAAAAGAACAATCAATTCATTTTGTTTGAGTTACATATGTACCCGCATACGCCTTAACAAAGAAACAACATTAGTTGAATAAGAAACATAAGCAGAACAGTGCAAAGTCAGGCCACACAGTTCACATCAGTTCATACTTTCTTGTTTCTAGAGGCAGAGCAAACCCATGGATTTTTAATCACATGAGTATATAGCTAACATCTATCCACAAAATTATTAGTACCGAAAAGCGAAAGAAGAATAGTCTGAACCTTTGACAGAAGATCCACACTCTGATGGTTCAGGATGATCCTGACCAGGAATATTCCTCCAGCAATGTAACGCTTGCAAAACTGTGTCCCTTACTGGCTTAACCTAATTAAAATAATAACTACTCAGATATGATCAGGATATACTTGTTAAAGAAACAGAAGAAGAGTTATCTAAATGAGAAACCTTATCAAAACGACATGCTTCGAGGGACCGTACACAGGACACCTTAAAAGTTCCCAAGAAACCTCCACCACTCGAAGCTATTTCTGCTAATGCTAAGGAAGCAGCTTTACGAGTAGCCCAATCACCGCTTTTTAACGCTTCTTGAATACTAGTTAGTGCAGCAGACAAACCATTCACTGTTGCAGCACCACCTGCCTGGAAGAGAGATAGCTTCTCTCAATAGACTTCCATTGCATACAATAAGAATACGTAAACAAAAAGTAGATGTAACCTATCTATAGAATGTTATTTAAGCCTACTCTAGGTCACACGGAAATGCACAGGTATCATCTCCCTCTGTCCGATGCACTCGGAAACAAACAATGCGTCCACAAGTTTTTTTTTTTTTTTGGTAAGGATGCGTCCACAAGTTGTGCAGTGTAGGATGAAGAAAATGCTGGCCTTTCCCCCTTCTATAAATATCGATGTGCTAATGAGAAAGAATAGCATATGTCTAAAGAACAATCCCCAAAAAACAGCAGAATACAAGAAAGATGCACAGAAAATTCAAATATCATGTACTAAGACCTGACTAAGGCAATTTACTCCAAGAACGTCCCAAACTGACAGGGTTTCCTCTTCATGGCCAGCCATATGACATTCAAAAGCAAATAGAGCCACACGAACACACGCTAATGCACACCCTTTTTTTTGGGGGGTCAGAACTAATGCACACCTTAAGCGTGTGCAATTGTAACCTTTATGGTGATTGAATCTTTTGTCTAACACAATAAAATGCACGATGCGAGATCCCGGAAAACCTCAAAATCATACCATTAAGAAAACGTGGCAAGTTTCACCTTGTCAAAGTAATAAGTAAAAATTACCTGAATGATACTTCTATTTAGCTCAATGACTGCCGCTTTGGCCATGAAATGTGGGTTCTTGAGTAACTTTGTTGTTCGAGTCAAGATGCGCTGTAGAATTGATACCGGAGGGTCACTGGTACTGTCAATGATCCTTGCTAAACACAATGCCGAACCCGACTGCACCTGCTTATTCTGTTCGCCCAAGGATTCAAAAAGCGGCCTCACCAATGTGACAAAAATCTGACCTCTCTCGCCTGGGTGGTTAGTTAATGATGAAGCCAAAACGCCCATCGTCTGCACACAAGCATCCCTCACGCCTGAATCTGGGTCCTTGAGCCGTTTAACAATGCTAGAGACCATCTTAACAAGATACGGCCCAATGAGACCCTCATGGGATTTTACCAATGTCCCCATCAGCCGAATACATTCCCTTCTAACGGCACATTTCTGTTCAGAATCAGTGTCCAGTATGCAAGACAGGAATGGGGCTATAGTGTCCGAATTCAAGCACTCAGCTGCCTTTTCCAATTCATCAACTCCAATTTGCTGCGTATCTCTATCCGCAAGCTTGTTCAGGGCAAGAACCACCTTCTGCTTCAGCTCAAAGATAATCTGTTGAGCAGTCACCCTACCAGACCCTCTCCCTCTTGCCGACACCTGGTTCTTCATCCTAACAAGCAACTGAGAGTAAGCAAGTACTCTGCAGAAGTTAGAATCACATCTTACTTCACGGTCGATTGGCTAGGAGTGATTTGCACGGCATTCAGACAAGGACTCGGCACACTTGATGCTGCCGCTAACGATTGCTGTGAAGACACCGTATCGATCCTACCATGCAAAGAGAAACTGGAAAGGAGTGAGGTGAAGAATAGCGAGCTAACCGCAATATCTCAAAGTTGTCCGCTGACTATATCGGGAGAAGTGCAAGCTTTCATACAACTTTGAAAAGAAACAAGTAAGCCAACTTCAGCAAAGTCAAGGGGAAGCTCATCCTAATAATAATAATAATAATCCAGACGATGCAAATTATTATGAGCAGGGCATATCCAAGCGCAATCATTGCTTGCATATCGAATGGGGTATGCAAACAACTCAGGAACAGACAAACTTACATCACCAAAGGGGAAGCCCTATGGAACCGCAATCGAACTTGTAAGGGAGCTTTTTCCGTGCAAATTTTGCGAGACCGGGACAAGAGAAACCCCTCCACCCCCAAAAGAAAGGAAAAGGGCAGAGAAAGAGCACCAAGAAGTGAGTGGTTTGTATGCATGCGGGAAGAAAAAGAGAAGAGGAAGAAGGGGAAGAAAAACGAAAGAAAAAAAAAGAGACAGGAAGAACACGCAGTGGAAGCGAGAGACAACAGAAACAGCAACGAATCCGGAGGTACGCACCCAGTTCAACGGCGAGCGAGGGAGCGGAGGAGGAAGAGAAGGGGAGTGGAATGGAATGGAGCCGAGTCAAGTGGAGTGGGAAAGGAAGAAGAGCATTTCAATCATCACATTCAAAAATTTCACGAGAGAGACAAGTTGCGAAAGAGGGGAAGGGGGAGAGACCGAATCTCAATGCGTACTTCGAGAGCGCTTCCTTTCTCTCTCTTTCTTCTCTCCTTCTCTCTTTCCTTTTCCTTTTCCTTTTCCTTTTTTTCTCAAAGGGATTTTGATTTTTGCTTCAAACTTCGCGCTCTCCTCCCCCCCCCCTTGGCGATTTGAACGACGGGAGCGGAGCGTCTTCTTTTGTGGGCCGGACCTTGACCCTGGGCCTTTTGGGCTCCCGCTCCCCTCTTGTCTCTGTTTGTTCTCTCCCTCGAGCATTTTTTTCTTTTTTATCTGGGATTGATCGGTTCCCAGTCTGGTCCGGTCCTATCCCAGAACCGGTTGACTTTTGAGTCGCTCTTTACGCATCCATCGCCTTCCGAGGAAAGAGAGAGAATCGAATTGCTTGAGTAGTAAGTACAGGAAAAGACCCGAAAAAACGCCGAAATCAGTAACGTGTTCACCTTTTTCCCTAGAGAGAAACCAATCAAACGGCCAAAGAAACGAACAAAGCAACCCGTCTCGATTATATTGCGGATGTATCGCTGTGAAAACATGATGAGTCTACCAATCTTTAACGGTGATATTTGAAAATTAAAAGCCACACAGCAAATCTTAGAAACTGCCATTCACCACGGACAATCGAATTTGGATGTACTTGATGCTGATCAAAAGGAAGATTCACAGCCGCGATGATGAGGGAACTCTTTGCGGAAAGAAACAAAGTGTTTCCTTCAATGTTGGCAATTAGGGTTTGCCGAGTGGAGAGAGGAGAGGGAAAGACCGGAGGCTTGGGCATTGTGGGGTGAAAGGGAAAGGCCGAAAGAGGAGAGGAGGCCTGCGTGAGACATTTCCAAAAAATAATAATAAATGAACAAATAAATAAAAACAGTCTGGACTGTCCGGTTCCCCCATTGGAATCGGGAATTGAATTGCTCAGGTACTAGATCCACTTTTAAGGACCAGGAACTAGATCGGCACTCCCAATAACCAAACTATACCGGCCGGTTGGATCAATTCTTGTCGCTCACCCCTAGCTTTATCCATCGACCTCTCCTCTGTGTGTGTGTCTCTTATCTTGTACATGTTTACCATTTGTTTTGTTAGTTTATCAATATTTTGAAAAAAAGTTTGACACCCTCATATTAAAAATTACCCGAATTACCGTTGATTTGTGAGAATCCACAGCTCGACTAAGTTTCCCCCCTCGTGTTAGATGTATTGACATTCTCAGCTAATGACCAATAATCTCATTAGTGGCAAAGGCATAATTCCTTATGATCAAATACAATATGAACCAACTTCTTTGGAATTTCACAAATGTTGCTTCCGTATAGCACATACTCATGCCATTGCAAAGTTACCAACTCAATGAAATAAGTTTCTATTTCCTATTCTAAACAATTATAATTGCTATCAAAATATTATCTTCGATTAATTTCTCTCTCCCGGTTTTCAAATGTCCGCGAACTCGATTGAATATCACACGAGAGCACCATCTTTTGCTTGTTAGTATATTTCAAAATCATTAAGCAATATATATATCGAAGCATAGATAACTATGTAGAATCTTAAATGGGAACACATAATGACATCCCGCAGTTGGTAGGTTCCACGATAAGAGCAAGCATCGGTCCCACTTCGGTCCAAGAACCTGCTTGTACCGATCGGTTCAAGGCCAATTCTCATGTGAACCGCATAGGTGCATGGGTAAGCACCCCCAAAAACCAGTGAAAGCCGAGGTCAACCTCTAGACCGCCGATCTTCTCAAGCTCAATAGCTCATAACGAGTGCTAACACATAGGCCTCTTACGAACTAATCGAAGCAGTTTCGGGACAAAAGTTTCAATTTATAATTTTTTGTGAGATAAAAATCAATTAGAAGTAAATGTATAATTTGGGTACTAGTTTGGGAATATTAACGCTATCACTAAAAAAATACCTAGAATTTTCAGAAAAAGGAGATTCAACCCTGGATGGCTCAAAGAGCCTTGAAGAGCTTCAACCATTTTGCTAAGGGGAGCTAATGCTCCAATTATGCCAAAACGAAATTCAATATTATCTTAAAAATGAGAGAAAGACTTGCTAACCAACCACTGGATCTACCTGGAAGCAGCCGATTTAGTTCCAAATGTCCTGGTTTAAACACCTTGTTTAACTCCAAGTTTCAATTGGCAATCGATTCACCTTGAAACCGAGAACCCCTATTTCACTAATACACTCTGCCGAGATTTAAGGGTAATCAGAATGTAGTTCCCACAGCTTGGGCCAATCTCGTATATACACATTCAATTTGTACTTTCAATATGCATCACAAGACAATCAAAAACACTAGAGGAAAAAAGACTGCACTTTCGTGCTTGTCGTAACTTCAAATGGTACTCATTGGAGTTAAACAAGGTGTCCCTCAAAACTTCCTTTATTGAAAATAGTATAAGGTTCCGACCAAAAAAAAAAAAATAGTATAAGGTACCCCGAACCAACACAGTAACTTCAATGCTATCTTTTCTACATCAGTCAATGCATGAAATTTTAATCGGAATGATTCGGCTATTTCTTTCTAGCTAAATATGGGAGTTCTATCCACCCATTAAAATGGAGCAGACAAGTAAATCAAGAAGGAATGCATGAAGAAGGTACAGCACTATTGGGCTTCATCCATGGGATCGTTATGATTACAAGAATGGGATTTTAAGTTCTCGTCATCACGCCTTGATTCATCCGAGTCACTTGATTCAGACACAGAATCTTCGAGAGCCTCGAGAAAAGAAAGAACGGTATACTTGTCTGCAAGAAGAGAGGACACATTATCTAGTGTCTGTACAACTGAAAGGCGAGGCAGATATCAAATCAAGTCACTACTAAATTTCATGCAAATCCATTAGTAACAAATTCACATGTCCTTCATATGGGCAAAAGTTTTTGCCTTAGCACTCCTTCAAAAGTTTGGTCAACAGATAAATAAATAGAAAGAACGAAACTGCTCCAACACATATTGATCAGACCTGGAGTATCAGAACGACCCATATCTAATCATGCATGTATTAATAGAGGAGGATATGGCTTTCAAAACTTGATATGACCGTCTCTTATACTGTAATGAGTCATGTTAACAAGTGCCAGCACAGCACCAGTCAACTAAAAGTGGAAATAACATGTTCCAAAACACTTTGAAAATGGAAGAATTACAGATCTTATAAAAAGTCAAAGCACATTTAAGAAGGCTTTACAAATTGCCTCATTAAGGCACTCATTAACAGTTTTGTAATGTAGTTTTCACGCAGATATTGGCGTCCATAAGTAGAAAATTCACTTCCTCTTAACACAGCAAAAACATTTTGCCTAACTATTCTACCGTCATATATCCCTCAAAACTCGAAGAACCCAAACAAATTCTAGATGAGCTGCGCTAAAAATGTGAAATGAAGCAACCAGCACCTTGTGTTAACTTCAACATGGAGTTAGACCAAATGTTTCACCGCAGGAGTACTTACATTTGGTTGAGTCAATCCCAAACTGAGCCAGATCTATCTGTCCCGTACGAAGCACCTGTAATCAAGAAACCAAGGATCAACTACATTTGGATAATCTCTGGGAAAGCATCTGAACCGAGGAAAAAATAATCCAAATTCTCACATGAGAAAAGGAATCCACTTGTTGGCGAAAAGGAGGACTCTGAAGCAGCTCCAAAATTTCCTCAGCAGACCACTGCCCCTGCAAACTCATGACAGTTCAAGAAGTGTCTAAACAGAATAAGAGAGTAAGGACACAAAATGTAAGGATCACGAGTACCTCAGGTAAGTATGAAGCTAAGCGCTGTTCCACAGGCAATGTGCTTATCAATGGCATGATCAAGTCTGGCTTCAAAATGTCCCCAAGCCCGAACCCTATCATGATAAAGCAAGAAATATCAAAGGTTTTAAATTATCAAGACAAGACGACATAAAGATTTGTGTCAGGCCTTTGTATGCTGTTGCACAAATTAACACACTCAAAATTCTGGACAAGGTGCAGATATAGACAGTCTGGCAGAGCAAATAACATAAAGCTGTCAAAGGGCAGAACTCATCGACTGATCTACTAGTTACAAGACAAAGTGGATAAGAACCATAAGTTAAGTCGCCAGACTGCTTTCCTCCACCTTAACTTTTGATGTGATATCAAAAAAGAAGAGGCTTGACTTAAGAAAAATATAGGATTAACTTTTGCAAAGATTAGCTTATTGTTCACTCTCTTTCCACAAAGAAACACAGCTAACACAATTTAAAAACATTAAATATTAGTGTAAACTTCTGAAATGCTGGATACAATGGCCCGAAAACAGAAACTAACATATCAAACACTATAACTGACTTTCTACTCTCAAGGACCATTAGAGCTGTTGGCACAAAGAAGTACTTTCACTGACAAGTCATAAAAAGGAAAAACAGTCACCTCCATCTGCATCTCCAGCATCATTGTCTGCAGATTATGAATGTATATAAGAGCTCATAGCAACAAAAAGAATACGGAGAACAAAAACAACAGTAAAACTTGTTTAAGGACAGATCCTATACCTCCAGGTTCGATGCTACTGAGAATTCTTCTTAAGTCTTCCAATTTTACTGGTCCAGCAGAGGAGCTAACATCACTAATTGCTTCAGCAGCTAAACCGGGACTGACCAAGTTTCCAGCTCTGTATCAGATAAATGTAAGCCACATAAACCAATCAGAAACAAAAATCCAACAAGAGAAGCTTGATCAGCCTTACCGAACTCCTTTTAGTATAGCAGGAAGATACAAAGGACGGACAGCTTACCTTGATGAGATGTCATCTTCAACCATATCGTCCGAGTCTTGAAGAGGAACAGATACCTCGAGCTCATCTTCAGCAGGGAGCTCTATTATACAATAAAGGCAGTTAATTTACTTTCTTAATAATCACTGAGCATTCTATACGAATCGGACAAATTGATTTCTTCTGAAAAAAATTGATCAAATGGTCTAACAATTTGAGAAATGTGTAGTACTTGCATAAAAAGCAAACAAATCCAAGCAGTTAGGGATTGCATGCCCGAAATTACTCCAACTGCAGGATGTAAATACTACATATATACTTTGCAAATATACACTTTGCATGAGCACATAGTTACCCGAACATGTCTAAGATAAGGAGTTAGGTGGAGAGAAGTGCGACATTAAGCAAACCAAGGGCCCCACTATATGGCATGATTTTAACATCTAAAATGCAACCACATGACTTTGACAATGCTCTTAGGATAGCGGCTATAAGATGATGCCTATAATAAGTATATCGAGGATTCAGAACATATCCACACCATTTTATAGCTGGCTACACACATTTAGAACCTAAAAACAATTAAAGATGGAAAGAAGAGAGGAAGGAGGAGAAGGGGATGTTGGTTTGAATGAAAACCAAGGCTACAGCATACAGGAACGAGATAAAATGCGAAGGACTTCTCTTACCACGGTTACAGCCACTGTCCAGTTCCATCGATTTATCATATATGTACCCCATTACTTACAGTGGTCACCAGAACTATGTGATTAATCACTAAATATAGATACCTATTCTGAATCGTACTCTGGGATATGAAATTAAGGACAAATTAACCTATAAAGAGTAACTAACTAAAAGCCGTGAAGCCCACAGTTAACCATGGCCTTACATTAATAAGTATTGCCAACTCAACCGGCCAATTAAATTTCATTTCGAAATGCAGAGAAATCTCTATTTCAAGGGAATTGAACAATTCAATATCGAGATAAAGACCAATCCCCAGTGTAGTCAAAGGCAAAAGGTGCAGTTCAGGTGCCAGGCACAAAACGCCTCAGGCCGGAAGTGCAAAAGAAGTACTCGCCTGAGTGAAGCAAGGCGCATTAATTAAAAGATATAAGTAATAACAGTCTTTAACAAAGATGAACATTTGAACTATATCAAATTACTTTACAGATCCCTCATAAACTTTCATTATCCCTCCTAATCCTTTCAATCCTTCTACTTCCCTCTTTCTCCTTCCGTCCAAACATGATTGTCTTTTCAGAATCCTTCCTCTTCCCTCCTAATCCCTCCTACCAAATTTGGGTCTGTTTGCCTGAACTTAAAAAAAGGTTTTTCCCTACTTTTTACTGTCTCTTAAAAACTAGCATAGAGACCCATGCAATGCTCAAGAATTATATCTTTTTTCTTCCTTTCTAATACATTATTTGAAAATTTTCAAGAAATAACAATCCCATTTTCACACATTAAAATATGTGCATACATTGAAAATCCAAGCTCTATCACGTCAAATAAATTCAGAGTGTGAGAGCAGCAAAATCTGAAAGAATAAAAAAAGTTAAAGTATAGATAGAAGTCACTCCAAATAAGACCGACCCTTAGATACGGCCACCATTAGACCAAACCCTTGTTCCTTTTCTTTCTATCTCCAACTGCAATAACACCTAATTACACACAGTCTGACAATGCACCAACTCACATATTTTTAAGTTACAAAATGTCAATTCTAATATGCGTAGCACTATATTATAGATGTTGTCATCCATGGGCTGATACAATTGTTTCACTGAGATGAAATTGTGGAAGGTTTACAATCAGAAAGTCGAGAACTGTTGATATAAGACCAAGGGCTTGCCCATCCGACCACATTTAGAGAGGTCCAAATGTACCCACATACATATTGTCCTTGATGCTAGCAATAACTGTAAAACAAAGCTAGATAGATACTAGTATAGAAAATCTGGACTAGCAAAGCACATACCAATTGGTTGGTTGATGTAAAAGTTGACAGAGTTACATAATTGTGCATCACCTTCAGCATTAGGCTCCTGAAAGCAAAAACAACCCATGATAATCTAAAGACGGCATGAATTTTCATGATTGGATTATTTGAGAAGGAAAAAAAATGAGATTAAGGAACCTGCATCCAAAAGAAGAACTTCCTGTCATCACTATTGAACTTCAAGATGTAAACCCTCCCCGAAGCTTGATTTACCTAAGATGTCATGCCAGAAAGAGAATAAGATTACTGTATAACAAAATCATCAAACATTCTATATTACAAATGATATGAGAAAAGCACGCCTCCACACACAAGAATCCTGCATTGCAATGTCTGGGGAGGGTCAACTGCACCCATACAAACTGCCGCATTCTAAAGAAGCTGCCTCTTTTAAATAGTGGGAGCGACCTTAACCATTGCACAGAGGTGCAGCCTTCAACCAAATCACAAATTTTAAAAAGAGGGGGAAAGTGGGGAGGAGGGAGGCAGAGGAGGACGGGGAGGACAAAATACTTGAAAAAGGTTAAGAGAACTATAATACCTTCTCAAACACTGCTTCCTCTGGAAAGACAATCTGATCCTAAGAGATACTTTGTCAAGAAACTTCAAAAAAAGAATAGACAGACCATGGACGAATAGCAACCATGTAATGACAATACTGAAGACTAAAGTGATGAAGACAAACCAAGGAAAAAAATGAATGAAAAGGAATCAGCACACCTGAAACTATGAACTAATTATCACTTAATGACACGATTTCCTGGTTTGGTTGTTATAGGCGAAAAAGTCACACAGAACATGGGTGTAACCTTTAAAACTCTCATTCCAGATAAATTTCCATACACAATATCCTCACAGCCAACGGCATGTGCAAACTGAAATTACCATTCACAGATATTTCACCCAAGACGCACTAAGAGCTGACTCTTTGTTATTCTCCTCAACTGTCTAGTGCATTACGCTTGTTCTGCTGGTTTTACTGAACCCCTCCCTAAAACTTCAGAGTACTGCCAATAGCCTCTGAAATTTGTCGATACTGTGGAAACAGCATTATGAAAATCTAACCAATTCAATAAAGTCATAAATGAGATGATTTTTTCACAGACAGGACTGTCTCACTATACAATAAACGATTTAATTCTTCATTTCACTTTTCCATTTACGTCCCTTTTTCCTTGACTCAATAAATCGCTAAATTCAATAACATGACGCTGCCAAACATTACCATTAGCAATAAAAACTGCCAACTGTAGTAATAGTCTTTGCTAACTTCAAATTTTCACTTCCTCGGTCCTTCCTTACATGGTAGAGAAACATTGCTTATGCAAACCGTTACAATGAAACGGTTTTGCATAATAAGCACTTCAAATTCATTATTAATGACCAGGAATTCTTTCTAATCTTTCCAGCAGTGATGCAGATAGAGCATTCACTCTGGCAACAACAACATGATATTGGCACTTCCAACAAGATCTGGGATCTGGATATACCGAAAGAATGATACACTTGCTCAAGAAGAATGAACCAAATCTGCATAAAACGATTCTTCATGATGTGTATTTTTCATGACAAAATGGCCAAAGTAATGCTATTCCACACTCCTTACTGCAGTCAGCAGCCATCAACATTTAAAAGTCTCTCCTCACCTTAATATTTCCCTACCCATCCCAGATCAGGAGAGAAAATTCCCTTGGCACTAAAATGAATACTACGGAGCAAACAATGCACCGCCGACATGTTTGTCCAAAAGATCAAGAGGTGAGTAAAAACACCTCTGCCTACTAGTTTCTGAGATGATCTCGGTGTTCGAGGCCAGCAGGCAATGGATTCGTCATTATTAATATACTTTAGGAAGTGGAAAGATCATAAGTAACCAACTCCAACATTACCCAGCGTGCGGGTTCTGTGCAATCACGTGAACGGCATGCACGTAAGTATGAATCAATAACTTAGGCAGGTACCTTCTGAAAATCGACGAAAGCCACAAACGGAGAACTATTCAAGCACATTGAGATTAGAATTGCCATGACAAATGGAGCTAAACGGGTCACGAACACACAAGCTAAATGATGCAGCTGCATGAAGATATATGTTGGGGGGGCCATACGGGCATTCCAGGCGATTCGAATGCAACCATCAGACAAGGGGAACATAATCAAAACTGGATCAGACACAGGACGTACCAAGTTCCTACAGACCCGCTAAAAGATTTCTGCACGGCGGTGCATGAGAACACCGATTTAGGTATAGTTCACCACATGATAAATCAAAAAAACAGGACAGGATACGTCTTCGAGGACGTTCTGAGCGCGATCAAGCCACTGAAAGTGCATCAGCCCCTCCTCACCCTGATACAAAACCCAAGAAAAGATCATGAAAAAGGAAAAGGAAAAAAGGCCAACTCGAACGACAACAAGCGAACGATCTGGTGGAAGAAAGAAAAAAAGGCGGTACACAGCAAAGAGTCTTTGTCTATACGTGCACACACATACCCTGGTTATGCGAACGAGGCCTTTGCGAGCATCGGGGACAACCGTCTTCCCCTCGAGAATCATCTTACCAGCGCGAAACTCCAGCATCCTGCTGCGTTACGTGAAAACAAGAGTGCGTCAGACAAAGTTCACGGCACAGACACCGCCCGAATCAACACTGATCAAGGCCAAACGGAGGAGCAAAAAGAACCAACTTTGATGGAGAGGAGAGGGATATCAGTATCAGGGCCGAAAGGAATGCCGATTAGGGCTCAGATGGATTCGAGAGCGGATGTTCTTGTTTTCCCGGTGGTGGAGTGGAGCTAGATGGTAAAAGGGGCTTGCTGGGTTACCGTTTGCATCTTATATAGGAGTGTGGCGAGGCCGCTTCCTCTTCATTACTCTTTTTGGGATTTTTGTTTTTGTCACTTTTGAATTCCCTAATATTACGAGGGGATCTCCTTGTAAGTTTTCTCCCTCCTGCTTCCCTCTCTAAAAGACAGAGAGAACGAGAGAACTTGGGAGACCTTGAGTGAAGAAGGTAGATTCCAAGTCAGCTCTGACCGGTTACCATTGGATAAGTAGGTATAGTAGTCTCTTGCGCCTAGGGTGACAAGATGAGAACTTGCTCCCTGCTTTGCTAGCCTGTGCTTCGCACAATGCTATATAATAGAGGGTACGCTCAGTTACATCTCACTGCGCGAAGTGACTTTATTTTCATTATTCTTTTTGAAATTTTTATTATATGATTAAGTTAAACATCTTTTGAACCTGAGCAGGACCTTAAAAAGTTCAAAGAGAGACAATGGAAAGGAACTCCTCGATATGGTGGATGGATGTCCTTATAAGTTTTCCCCGTATTCCTTATCTCCCGAAAGACAGAGAACGGGAGGGAACTTGGAGGATCTTGAGTGGAGAAGGTATACTCCACGTCAGCTCCGGCTAGCTATTGTCGGGTAAGCGAGTACAGTAGCTTCCCGCGTCTAGAATAACAAGGTGGGAACTTGCTCCTTGCGCTGCTAGCCTGTGCCCTCGATCATGTAGGGACTACGAGTGCTTTGGTTTTTTACCTTTCATAAGCATTAACCGCTATTTAATACGTTGAGGAAAATGCAAATCCCAAGTTTCAAAAATGCGAATGGATTGCCTTCTACCAGATCTCAAAGGTAGATTAACTTGATATAGAAAAATTGATCTTAAATATATCAACGCTACAATGAGACACAGAAAGCGGTTAAGTTGAAACATCAAATTATTAATATTCAGAGTTACTTATGGAAGTTGTACGGATAGGGTTGTGATACATGTACTCATTTTATTATGAACACCTTACGAATTGGCATGGCAACCGATATATGCCATGTTATGGATAGAAAAATTATCAAAAAAAGTCATAATCGTATTATACAGATGCCCATTTAGTTGTAACATTTTGGCAATTTGTCAATGTAGTCTTTCAAGCCAATTTTGATTGAAATTCATGACGTAGACGTCGCTATTCTATGTGACAAAGCTGGTACTGATGTGAACAATTTTTATAATTTTTTAAAGATTTTTTAAAAAAAAACTATCTATATTTTTATAATTTTGTAACTTTCTTTTATTTTAATTTTTTCTTTTCTTGTTAAAAATTGTAAAAGTTGTCCACGTAGGAGGGAGGCCGACCGTGCCATGTAGAATGGCGGTGGCACACCGGCATCAATGCCATCAATTTCTGGCCAAAATTGGCCAAAAGGACTTCACTAGCAAATTGTCAAAAGATTTACAACTCAATTTGCATAATTTTTGACAAAAAAATCAGTAAAATTGAAAAACTTTAGGACTTAATTGATATACATATAATAGGTTTTATGACTTTTTTTTTTGTAATTATCCCTGTTATGAACTATGCGTAGAGTCTCACAAAATTTGTGACCAGGAAAAGCAAAAGGGTCAACCAAGTGAGGGTTAAAGAAGGGGAGGTGCTTCAATGAATTGATAGAGAGCTTGATGTTGGGAGAGGAATGAACATAGAACAGTACAACTTTTATCCAAAATGTGATTTCCACTGCATCGTGCTTGATGACATGGCCTATGCCAAGTCAATCAGTAAAAGTATCTGGACAAGATGCGAGCCCACGTGCGTGCATGGACTTCTGTCTTTGTGATTCAAGAAGCGTCGAAGGCAGTCAAATGGGTGTCATCCACGGCGAATGTTGAGCGAGGGGACTGCATCGTCTAAAAACAGGCTTTGACGCGCAGTCTAAAATTAGAGGGTAGTGGCCCACTGAACAAACCACCATCCCTATTTTGGACGTATCGGTTGCAGCAAAACACAGCCACAAACAGTTAAGTTAGTTGCTCATATGTTTATTAGCTGGCTCGATGTTCTGTTGCCTTGATTCTTCCTTCATTCGTCAAGGGCCAACCCTCGACATGTTCTCTTGCTAATATTCTCCATTGTAACATTGATTGCTTGGGGGAGTAGATAAGGGCAGTGTGAAGAGGGAGGCTCTGGAGATATATATGTGCAACAGAGAAGCATTTGCAGAGGAGAATTTGTAGGTTCTTGGGATATGGCGAGAAGGAACAGCAACATCGGAGAGCGAAAGAGAGAGGAGAATATAGCAGTGGCCATAGACAAGGACAAGGCGAGCCAGTACGCCCTTAAATGGACGATCGATCACCTCCTCTCCCGCGGCCAAGCTTTGACTCTCCTCCACATCAAAACCAGAGCTTCCTCCATCCCCAATCCAAGTAGTGCCCCCCAATTCATCTCTCTTTTTTTTGATCTCCTGCTTTTCCTTTGGTACGAATATGATGGAACACGCATGCAGTGGGTAGCCATGTTGCCATCTCCGATGCGAACGACGAAGTGGCGAGAACGCACGGGCAGCAGGGCAAGAACCATGCCAAGGAAATGTTCCTCCCCTTCCGTTGCTTTTGTACTCGAAAGGAAGTAAGTCGGAAACTCCTGGACCGTAGCGTTTGCATTCGTGGTTTGAGCTTTTTGCGCGCTAAAGCAATAGTATGGTGACATTAGATACAATGCAACGAAATCATTGCCGAGGACACAGACATTGCTAAGGGCATAGTGGACTTCGCCAATGCAACTCCCCTCGACATTTTGGTGCTTGGAGCTCCCTCTAAAAGTGGCCTCTTCAGGTTTCTCTGAATACAAGACTTCCCTATGAATTTTATCTCTTCCTCACTAGCACAAGACTGCAAGTTGTCCTACTTATTGTGTATACGATAGCATTTCAAATCAAAAGACCATGTTAAATGTACACTGATGTCTTTAAAACTATGTAAAGATCATCACTTCTAAGTTTTCATAATATGATTGAGTAATGTATTTTCGTCTGTGTGAATTTCAGGAAAGATATCTGTATTTGCCACAATTTGTTTAGTTTTCTAATATTAGGGCCATATTAAAATGAGAACATATCAATTTTTAAACCTCAACTGTACATGCATATACCTACATAGGTGAATGTTAATTAAGACTAATGCATAGGGTGTGTCTATAATGTGTCGTTGAGGGTGCACATGCCATGTATCTAACCTTTGGAAGCTTACTTGATTGAAGATTCAAGACCTCAGATGTTCCCACCAGCGTGTGTAAAGCAGTGCCAGACTTTTGTACTGTGTATGTCATCTCCAAAGGAAAGATATCGTCTGTGAAGTCCGCCTCCAGTGCCCCACCATCCAAGCCATTACAACCTGCTAACATGTCCAACAATCCGAACAAGGGTCGTCCCATGCATAACCAAATACCAAAAGGTCCTTTCCATCAACACAATAAAACCACAATTCTGATCTTACCTTCCACAGTTACTAACCAAAACCATTTCTAATTCTTCTATTTGCAGCCACTGAGAGGACTCCCGTCATGCCTCGAAATCCTCAGAATGATTTTGATATCAAGTACGTTCTCTTCTAGCCATCTGACAAATTCATTGGCCTAATCCATGCTCAAGGCACCAATGCATTTCAATATCAGGACGTATTTTTTAACGACATACAGTCCAAGGAAACAAATTTTTATTCACAGGGACACTAATTGCTCGTGAGAACAATAGTACATCACCCCTCTTATGGGCAGAAAAATCAGTGCTTTAATGGGGAAGACTAACTGATTGAGAACTGAAACAGGTCACCATTCACCAGAGGAAGAGCTTTGACCAATAAATCATTTGAGTTGTCCTCACCAGATAGCGACATATCCTACGTAAGCAGTGGGAGACCAAGCACTGATTGCATGTTTTCTTCCCTCTGCGATAACATGGAACCTGGCAGGCTTTCTTCCACTGGTTCGGACTTCGACGACAATGGCTTTGCCTCATCTTTCTCCGGGAACAAGTCTTTCGATATAACTTTGCAACCACTTGACTCCTCATCCTCTTCGCCGGAGGCCGGAAGAATGTCATTATCATCACAGAGCATGGTACTCTATGACCTCATCTACCAGGGACACGGTTTACCTACAAGTCATTTTCAAAACATAGAAAACATTGACTCAGTTATGCCTTGCATTACATGCACAAGTCACTGCTCAATCAAGACCAATTCAATCTTTATTTACTCATGCCTAGAAAGGAAATTGCTTTCATTGAATTTTTATTCTTGATATTCTGCTAAAGCAAAGCGAAGATTTTGCCATCCCCTACCACATCTTTTTATGAGTTGGGAAATTCATGATAGTTCAATAAAGGAGTCAACATGGTAGCATCTTGCTTATATCATGTCACCCCCAACGTCATGAATCATCTGAAAAGTTAGTGATGAAAGCAGGTACGCTCTCAAATAAGAGTTCAAGTCAAGGATTAATGCTGAATACCATATAGTGGTTTTCCTTCTAACAATGAATTAGAGTGACATTCACAATCTTCAGATCCTTAAGCTGCTTATTGGAACTAAGATTTCTGATTTATGTCCTACACTTCTTTTGTTCATCACTGATCACAAACAACAACAGCGAATTATAGCAAATGCTTTTGAAATTGTAGGATGATGTGGAAGCAGAGATGAAAAGGCTCAGGCTAGAGCTTAAGCAAACAATTGACATGTACAGTACGGCATGCAAGGAAGCGCTCACAGCAAAACAAAAGGTAACCTACCAGCTAAACCTCGTCTAATTAAAGTGACATCGTATCTCAGATTCTTGGACCCGAGAAGCTCAACATTGATGCAATGCATGTAGACACAAATACGAGTGATCAGCCTCACAACTCTGCCTTAGCCTTTTCACGGCCAGGGTGTATATATAATCTTCCTACACATATATGCAAAATCGTTCAAGATATCCTATGAAAAGCACATCTCAGAGAGTCTGTTATCTGGAAAGCATACACCAAACAAGCACTTGATCTCACAAGAAATGCAGTGACACACAACATCCACAGCTCCCAAATGCAAATAGCAGCAAAATACTTGCTCTACTGTATATGTATACGCCACTATATCCATAAAGCTTATGCATAGATATAAGCCTGTGGCATGTGCTCACATAACCCATATAGACAGGAGCACAATGTGATATTTAGATTTGAGAAAATGATGCTTTGCCTGCAAAAAAGTTTCAATAGCATTTTATCAGGCTAAGGAGCTTCATCGTTGGAAAATGGAAGAGGAACAACGGTTAGAAGAGGCACGACTAGCTGAGGAAGCTGCATTGGCTCTTGCAGAAAAGGAAAAAGCAAAGTGTATGGCAGCAATTCAAGCAGCTGAACAAGCTCAGAGAATTGCAGAGCGGGAAGCGCAAAAGAGAATTTATGCTGAAAAGAAAGCTCTCAAAGAAGCCGAGGAGAGAAAGAAGATTCTAAATTCAATGGCACAGAATGATATTAGGTACAGGAAATATACAATAGAGGAGATCGAAGCAGCTACTGAGGATTTCGTGGAGTCCCGTAAGATTGGGGAAGGAGGATATGGGCCAGTTTACAAGTGTTACTTAGATCATACACCAGTGGCCATTAAAGTTTTGCGTCCAGATGCGGCACAGGGACAAGCACAGTTTCAGCAAGAGGTTTGCAGCCCCATCTTGGCTTTTCATACTCGCAGCTAGAAACTCAGTGAAGTTTGATTGCCATAAATTGATATCTACATAGCAATATAGGGAGAACAGCCAAAGCACCTTATACAAGTTGGCAATCAGGATTTTAAAACTATGCAAGCGGTCAGCAGAGGTATAACAAAACATAACTAATTAATGTTTGTTTCATGAAATTGCATATTAAACAATCTCCTGCATACCTAAAATAATGTCTATAAGGATGACTATGTACCTAACTGATATATCTGAAATGTCTAGACTATAGAAAAGTTTCCGACCAAAAAAAAAAAAAGACTAGAGAAAAGTTTGATTTGAATTCTGGCTCATCAAAGAGGACTAAAACCATCGACCAAAAAAAAAAAAAAACGAGGACTAAAACCAGATTTGGTTTCAAGTAATATATCATGATCTATTTCTCAAAGGCAAGGACTCAAGAATTATTCCTTATATGGGGAAATTTTTAAGGGAAAAGGCAAAAAAGAAATGGAAATCAACTATACACATCAGTCTCTGATCCAACCATATATTCATGATCTCATAAAGAGGATAAATAGACATTAAAACTTCCAAACTGTCTGGGATTCCACTGTACATGACCATAAAAGTCATGAATCTTCTAATTCACTTCCTTAATGATGATGCAGGTTGAAGTACTAAGCTGCATTCGACATCCAAACATGGTTCTCCTCCTCGGCGCCTGCCCAGAATATGGTTGCTTGGTTTATGAGTATATGGCCAATGGAAGCTTGGATGACCGTCTCTTCCGACGAGGAAACACCCCAGTACTTCCATGGCAACATAGATTCAGAATAGCCGCAGAGATTGGCACTGGCCTACTTTTTCTCCACCAAACCAAGCCAGAACCACTCGTGCATCGTGACCTAAAACCTGGCAACATTTTGCTTGACCGTAACTACGTCAGCAAGATCAGTGATGTTGGCTTAGCCAGGCTTGTCCCTCCATCGGTAGCCAATGCAGTAACTCAATATCGCATGACATCAACAGCCGGGACTTTCTGTTACATAGATCCGGAATATCAACAAACTGGCATGCTTGGAATAAAATCTGATATTTACTCACTTGGGGTCTTGCTTCTTCAAATAATAACAGCAAAGCCCCCAATGGGTTTGACTCATCTTGTGGAACGGGCTATTGAGAAAGGGAACTTTGCAGAGATGCTTGATCCAGCAATTCCTGATTGGCCAGTTGAACAGGCATTATCATTCGCAAAGTTAGCTCTTAAGTGCGCAGAATTGAGAAGAAAGGACAGACCTGATCTAGGTACCGAAGTTTTGCCTGAACTTAATAGACTGAGAGCACTGGCTGAGGATGTCATGCCCAGCATTGTGCAATCAAGCGGTTCAGGAGGGTCATCAAGCAGCAGTCATATTTCAAGCACAAGTCAGGTGAGAAGATGTACATTGTATTCATTCCACTTACAACATGAGGTTTTAACTTTTGTTCAACCACAATTTCCCGAGTACCCATTCCATTCATTTTTTATTGAATGATGACTAAAGCTTGGACATTTTTATCATCCCAAATTTTCTAAGGATGTGCTGACAGAAACCCAGCTGCCACAGTCTGTATGTGAGAGCTCAAGTACATCATCCTTCCCAGGAAGAATAAGTATGTTCTCAGCAAAGTTTTACAATAACATTCCTTAATGTCATCCAAGAAACAAATCTGAACTGGATATTGTTTTATTTCATGATAGGAGACTGAGGTTTCTTGGAGTGTGTCGAAACCAATGCAAGGGGTCAATTTGAAGACCGCCTAAATCATTTGAAGCTGGCTTGTCGGTAAAGTTGTAGTTGCACCAAATTTGTAGTACTCACAGTCTGAACATACCAGACTACATTCCCTGGCCTCTTACGGTGAGTTGTATTGACTAGAAAATACGTCTTTTCAGTCCTGAGTGTTAGAAAGCCGAAAACGCTTATCTATCCAAGCACATTCATACAATGTAGAAAACAAGTAGTAATTTCAAACTTAACATCTATGGTCGTCAATCGGGAGGTTCTCCAAATGCTCATCACAACAAAGTGAGATTGGCAACAAGATGCTTGCTTATTGCATAATTCCTATTAGAAGTGATAATACATAAGAGACAATGCCAACAAAGAACTTAAAATTTGTCCAAAATAAATACCTATGAGACAACGCCAACAAAGTACTCATTGCAGATATTCCTATTAGTATTAATCCTTGGGCAGGATTAGGAATTATCAAGAAATTTTACATCTATACAAAACAACCTCTCGATAACCTCAACCAATATCTACAAATCCTACACTCTCAGCAAACAAATGCCCAAATACTTAAGAGACAATGTCAACAAAGTACACATTTAGTATTATAGAACAAGATACCAAACATAATGTCTTGAAATTCTTTAAATTTTGCGGAACCATCACTAGTTCATCATAAAACTTAAGTTACATAAAAATGTGGTTTGCAATCTTGATGCTCAAACACTCTCATAGGTTGGGCTTGGGCCTAAACAGAAACAAGGGAATTTATATTTGGGAGATGATTAAGGACCGGGAGAGATTCGAACACGTACCATGTAAACTTGTGGAACCTACTGCCCATTGATGTAAAAGCTTAAGCTGTTACATGATAACGTGGTTTGATGATTCAATGCTCTACTAATTCTTTGGGATGCATCAAATATGAATCCTCTGTTGACTGATCTGCAACCTAAGTAAATACACATACATCTACGGACGTATATTTATCTACTGAGTTGCGGATTGGGTAGAAAATGAACCCGGTACAAATGAGAATTGAGAAGGCTACAAGATAGTATACGCATGCAGGCAAAACCTTGGGTGTGTGTGCGAGCGCGTGCCTGCGTTCATGCATGAGAGAGAGAGAGAGAGAGAGAGAGAGAGAGAGAGAGAGATCAGGCTGAATGATAGAAAATAGACTACGCAAATTACCATAGAAATGTCTGCACACTTAACTTCCACTATTCTGTATGTGTCAGGACCCCAAGGCATTGCCACTTTTGGCAATTCTTCCACTCTCTCCTCCATATATAAACTTGCTCCCCTTGCCAAATTTCTGCTTTGTAAAAGCATTTTGAACCATTGAGAAACTTGTTCTCTCAAAATTGTTTGTGCTCATCAACTCCAAAGTACAACCCACTCCCACCCAAGGGGAGAATATAACGATGCAGAGCAGAGGAGTTGGTAAGAAAAATATGTACACCACATGGCATGGCTGCTTATGCAAGCTGCAACTCCATTCTATGAATTCAGTAGCATTTGACATTTGACATTGTTGCAGAAAGGAAAACCATTTTTATGGCCAGTAGCAAAAAAAAATGATCTCCTCCCAGACAACACCTCTTTCCCGATCCTCCGTGTAATGTAACTCATCAAAATAATCCATGCAACTTCCTTTAGTACCTCAGGTCCCCCATACAGATCATAACCAAGCAGCTGGCATTAGGTGCAACAGACATCCTTAAAAACTTGACTTAGCACCCCATACTTCTGGTTGCTCAAAGCTTTCGAGGTGATGAGTAAATCACCCTCCATTCATCTCTCAAAGCCATTTCTATGACATATTCATCAACCACAGCTTTTAACAGCTGAAGTGTGTGCTTGTACTAAAACTGACTTGTTTCGCTCCAAACAAGCTATGAATCTTGCTGGAAAGGGTCAAGTTCGAATGGGCAGCTTCTAGTCATCTTGCCATTGTAAACAGGATTTGAGAGATCCCCGACACTGATTCATCTTTCTTTAAAGTATAACTACTTGGAACAGCAACCTCATCCATGCATGTCCCACCCGAATGATGCTGCTTTGAAGCAGATTTTCATTGACTTGCTGAAGATCCAGTATTGGAGTCAATAATTTCAGTAGAGTCTGGTTCTTTCCTTTTTCCCACAGCTTCCATTGTTTTACCTGCACACATCAAGCAAACCTACAACAAAATCCAAGTGCAAACAGTTTCAAAGAAGATATCATTGTCCTCTCTTCAGCAAAAAGAGTCGAGCAATTTAACAATTTCAGACTCTAGGGCGCTGCAAACTTTTTCTAAAGCAAAATAATACTGAAACCACTTCGAGAGTCACCATGATAAAACATCAATGATCAAACAATTAAACCCCACAAAATTTCTGAAAATACTTAAATTATTCAGAAAGAATCTGAAGGCAAAGGTATTAGCTTGCAGATATTTGAACAATTTTATAATTGCTTAGTTTGAAAAATGGCTAGAGAAGAATAACAATGCTATGCTCTTGCAAGAATACAATTTCTCACAATAAAAGCTAGCGATAGTTGCTTGCTCATAACAAGCTAGTTAATTTTTAAAGTTGGTCAAAACTAACTTAAATGCTAAGCAGGCCTCAACGGGAATATCAAGATCAATAGAGCTCATGACTAAGAGAGGCCCTGCTTGCAATTTAGTCAGGGTCTACGCCAGATGGCTCATCAGATGCCTTAAATATAGAATGCCAGCCACTTCAATTAGAGGGGAAAATAAATGGGGCGAGATACATCTCACAGATTATAACACAGTGTGCATTGAAGTCTCCATACTTGTGTACTCTTCCTGTAATTTCTATGCCATTAGCAGTAGTGACAATTATTGAGGAAAAGGTCACTGTACTACAATGATTGTCAAGTTGGCATAATTAATGATTAGATTATCCATCAAAGAGCATTCCAAGATAGTATCAAGGCAACTGGAGGAACACCATACACTGCATATGTGCAAAAGGTTCAATTTTGAATTAGTCCCCAATGACTGCTCCCCTGGAATGACTACTCAGTCACTAATAACGATCTTCTCTTTTTTTAATGTTTTCTTTTTTCTAGTGGATATAGGCCAGTGCAGTACGTTCTTACATGTTCAGTGAATAGTAAGTCATATCTAGCTAAAGCAATATCACAGGAAGAAGCACCCTAACGAAATTATTAAGACCAGCAAAGTAACCCCACTGGCTTGCATCAGTCGAGGGGGATCAGTTTGCAGGAATCCACAAGGGCAGCTAGAACTCCTGGGAAATCAATCTTAGTAGTTGTCGGAGGAGGCAGAATTGAGGAGTGAGGGCCGCGATATCCGTCAAAACTTTATCATGAGAAGGGTACATAAGCCCATACGGGAAATATAGATTACCCATCTTACCTTCGACAAACATCAAATAATCAGTTAATAGTAGCCCAACTAAATAGATAAAAATCTTACTGACAGATCTTTCTCTACCTTGGCCATGGTCAAAGACCCAAGAAGACAAGGTTTCCACTACCAGCGCCATGTTGTAAACACTAATTATGAGATCTAGTGGTGGAACTTGAATCAGAAACTAGAATGTAGCATTCCTCAGTCATGGAAACTTGAGAAGTAGATTAAAGATAGAAAAAGGTAGAATTCTTGTACAGCTAGTTAGTAATTCCAAAAGATCTGGTTCCGATCCGTCCTGTATTGTTTTCGGAGATATGCGGTGACGACTTTCCGGTATGTCCAAGGACTTCTGTTTCTCCGAAACTCCAAAAACGCCTCCGAAGTTGAATGGAAATTGCCTTTGCCAAAAGCTTGAAATACAAATGAGTCTGTCAACACCTGAGGAGCATCGTCCAGGTTCATCTTGTCTAACACAAACCTCAGATTTCTCCCAAGCCTCCTATCCAAGTAGGAATCAACAACACAACCGTAAGTGACGAGGTCGGGAACAATGCCGGTGCGCTTCATGTGCTCGAGGCTGAGATGAAGATCCCAGAACATGGACATCGTCGAAAAGGCGAGGAGGCGGATGTTAAAGGTGGTGACGTCGGGACAGAACCCGGCACGAACCATGTTCAAGAATTCCCTCTGCAAGCTCTTCATCTTAAAATTGGCAGCATAAGAGAACAACAACAGGTTCCACAAAAGATTGCCGAGGTCTTTCCGACCGAGACCCACGTCCCTCAAGAACTGTCCTAACCTGTAGAGCTTGCGATCCCTAACGTAAGCAAGAGCCACGGCCGTGATCCCTACTTGGCTGGGGAGATGCCGAGAGCGCTTGAGCCAGGAATAAGCATTCTCCATGTCGTCCAACGAAGCGAAACTGCTGTAATATCGGAGGAAGGCATCGCCGGTGGCGGAATCAATTGGGAAGCCCCGGGACAGCATGAGGCTCAAGGTGTGCTCCATCAGGCGAAGCTGGGCATGGTCGGCGAAGCAAGAGATGGCGACGGAGTGAGCCTGCCGGAGCAAGCCAGGCGGAACCGCCGCCGAAGAGAGGCGGTCCAGAATCCGGAGGACAAGGTCGAAGCGGCGGGCGTCACCGCAGGCAGAGATCAGGAGGGAGAGCAGGGGGAAGGTCGGGGACGAAAGAAGGGTCGGACAAGAGGCGGAGCCAAAGGGGCCACGCCCGATGCAGGAGGCCGTCGCCTGCGTAGCGGAGCAACAGGGCGGAGGACGGCGGGCAATGAGCGGGGCGAGGCGGAGCCGCGAGAGCGACGAAGCGTGGCGGGACCGGTTTCGCAGCGCCAGAAGCGAGCCAAGAAGTTGAAGGAGGAGGAGGAGGTGGGAAGCGGGGGGTGTGCTGGAGCTGAATAACGAAGTGGGGAGCAGAGCAGCGGGTGCTCATGGTATCATGGAAGAAGATGAGGATGACCCAGAAACGAAAGGAAAGAAATTGGGAGCTAGTCCAAAGCGAGGGAAGCTCCTCTGCCTTCCTCCGTCATCGCTCTGCAATGTCTCTGTATCGCCATCTCTGTTTCTGTTTTCTGTGGCTCACTCTCTCTCTCTCTCTCTCTCTCTACTATCTCTCTGACTACACTACTCTAGTAGTGCTCTACTACTTTAGGCTGATTTTGAAAGCGAAGATTTTGGAATTTCAGTGTCCTTTTATTAAATTTTCTTAATTTGTCTCATCCAATCACGTCGCCTTCATCTTGTATTGATCCAATTTGAGTAATCACGAGATAGTATAAAAATCCTCTTCGACAAATAATTTCTCACATCTCTTGGCATGTTTTTCGAAGGGGAGATAAGTCAGTGCTTTTCCTACTAATGTAGCAAATAAATGTGTTTTTTTTTATTGATTATTACATAAACGTATGACTATGTTCTAAATTAGAACGGTTAATTGAGACGAATAAATCACATCTTTTCATTCTTTCCTCGTGCCTTCATGAGTTTGAGCGGATGATTCGACATGTAATATCAAGCGGAGTCGAAACCGAGTCAAATTACTCGTGGGTACTTTAGGCTCACCTCATGACGAGTCTGACTTCCAGTTCGAGCTATTTGAATACCTTATTGAGTCAAGCTCATGCTTGTTTATATTCATTTCGACTGCCTCGTGAGTCTAATCAAGCATATAATATCTTTTTTATTTAATATTTGATAGTTATAAAAGTAGAAATATTCGAGCTTTCGAAATCAAGCCTGTACTTCTCTAAATTGTTTGTGATTAAGTCGAGTTGAATTCGAGGTGATTGCGTATACAAGTTGGGAAGAGACATAGAGGGAGAGGAACTTGTCCATCATGCTTGAGTGGAGTTTCGGACATCGAATATGCAAGTTGAATCAAGCTCGAGCTTGGCACTACACTATCATGGCTCAATGGATCCCGGGTCGAAATCGATAGGTGCGGCGTCAACCAGTTTGGATAATAAATATATAGAAACCAACGTACTAGTCAAACCAACTATTGAGCTGGCTACTCATTTGTTCATGCTAGGCCTCCTTTGTTTCCAAGCAAAAAGCTGAATTAAAACTTTGACGTGATCCACGGAAGATTGGAGGCACCAAAAACTGCAAGTTGAGGATGTCCAAAGGAGAAGGTGAAGTGAAGGAACGAATTGCATCACCCACCAACCAACCTACCAAACCCTCCTTTGACCTATGGAAAAACCTGAGGCTTCCTACCCTGATTGCAAGCATAGCCCATGGATTGCCCGTCCAAAACCATTCGACACCATCTCAATATATACCCAATTTTCCCTCCTCTCTCCCTCCCAAGTCCAAAACTTTAAAACTTTCTCTCTATCCATCTATCTTGGAGAACATGGCTCGTCTTACCCCTCTCATTTATGCAGCTCTCCTTGGATCAGCACTCGTTACTTTCGCCAACTTTCTGACATCCCTTCTGTCCATTCAACCGCCTTTCTCGTCCTCCTCCCTTTATGTCTCCCTTCCCGTCATCACTTACTTGCTCTACGCCATTTTCGACCGTGGCCCCGGCTTGCCCCCGGGCCCCCTGGCCATCCCGATTTTCGGGAACTGGCTCCAAGTGGGCAATGACCTCACTCACCGCCTTCTGGCCTCCATGTCCAAGACTTACGGCCCTGTTTTCCTGCTTAAACTCGGCGTGAAGAACCTGGTTGTGGTGTCCGACCCCGAGCTGACCACGCACGTCCTCCATACCCAAGGCGTCGAATTTGGATCCCGCCCTAGGAATGTCGTGTTCGACATTTTCACGGGCAATGGGCAAGACATGGTGTTCACCGTCTACGGCGAGCATTGGCGCAAGATGCGTCGCATCATGACGCTCCCGTTCTTTACCAACAAGGTGGTGCACACTTACAGTGATATGTGGGAACAAGAAATGGACCTGGTTGTCAGCGACCTGGCCAAAGATGAGCGAGTGAGAAGCGAAGGGATGGTTATCAGGAGGCGTTTGCAGTTGATGCTCTACAACATCATGTATCGAATGATGTTCGACTGCAAGTTTGAGTCCATACAGGACCCGTTGTTCATTGAAGCCACTAAGTTCAACTCCGAAAGGAGCCGCTTGGCTCAAAGTTTTGACTACAATTACGGGGATTTCATTCCCTTGCTCAGGCCACTCTTGACAGGTTACTTGAACAAGTGCAGGGACTTGCAGCGCAGGCGCCTCGCATTTTTTAACAACTACTATGTCGAGAGAAGAAGGTTCGCCACCAATTCTTAGTTTTCGTGTCAAATACTTCGTGTGAATTCGATCGTCTATTATTTAAATGACCTAAAAGTTAATGTTCTTTGGTCTTAATTATCAGGAAAATCATGGCTGCGAACGGGGACAAGCACCAGATAAGTTGCGCCATAGACTACATCATAGATGCGCAAATGAAGGGCGAAATCAGCGAAGCCAATGTGCTCTACATCGTGGAGAACATAAATGTGGCAGCCATAGAAACAACTCTGTGGTCCATGGAATGGGCCATAGCCGAGCTGGTCAATCATCCGACCATCCAACGCAAAATCAGGGAGGAGATCTCAGCCGTCCTGAAAGGGGAACCGGTCACAGAATCGAACCTGCAGGAGTTACCCTATCTGCAAGCAACAGTGAAGGAAACACTGAGGCTGCACACACCCATACCTCTATTGGTGCCTCACATGAACCTGGAAGAAGCCAAGCTAGGCGGCTACACCATCCCCAGAGAGTCAAAGGTGGTGGTGAATGCGTGGTGGTTGGCCAACAACCCTGAATGGTGGAAGGACCCAGAAAACTTCAGGCCGGAGAGGTTCCTGGAAGAGGAAAGTGGGACAGATGCAGTGGCGGGCGGGAAGGTGGATTTCAGGTACTTGCCATTTGGGGTGGGGAGGAGGAGCTGTCCAGGCATCATCCTCGCCCTTCCGATATTGGGGCTTGTCGTCGCAAAGTTGGTGTCCAACTTCGAGATGAAAGTCCCGCCCGGAATGGACAAGCTCGACATGAGCGAGAAAGGAGGACAATTCAGTTTGCACATCGCCAACCATTCTACTGTTGTCTTCGAGCCCATCGCTCCCCTGAAGATTTGATTTCATCACATTAAACCAAAACGGCGGCCACCATTTTGGAACTTCGAACAAACCATTTCTTTCTTCTTTGTTTTTTCAAGTCTCTATGCTGACACTATAAAGCGAGTGAATTTGTGATATGTTTAATTTAAGCACGTAATAATAACAATGTGTCTCGTGTTCTCCTTAATGTGGGATTCCTCTTCCATTTCCCTTTGGTATACATGGACGGACAGAGATCATTGTGCGCCGTTTTAGGAGTCCGCGTAGAAACCGAACGACTTGTCAATTTATGATTGACCTCGTCCACGACTAACATGTTATACTGCACATTTGTAATCTGAAGATACAATTTTCCATTTTAGTTAGCTATTAAAACGTAAACCAGAATCAGGACCCCCCCACTAAAAAACATAAACCAGGGACTATGAAACGAAAAAAGAGGACGGATTGGGAGAGGAAAAAAATTTATTATATGATCAGTAGACCGTATAAATCAAGCTCATTTCAACCGTTAATTAGGGGGGGCCTAGATGGTCGAGATGATATTGGTTCACATGAGAGCAAGTAAATAACTTCTCAGGAGAGAGAGCCTCTTTGCAACAGACGGGATAATGTGCGATAGTCATCACTGCTGAAGGCCGAACACCGGCCCAGCAATAATACATTAAGGTGTGCTTGCTCTACTTAGAGAAGGGCAACACTCCCAAGTTCAGTATCATTTACTGATCTGTCTCTGCTTCTCTAGAGAACACAATCGTGAAAGTAACACATTCCACTATGCCGGATGACTCACCAGATATTCCTTACTTTTCTCCAACGAAAATCCAAAAATATCTGTACAATTAGTTTTACAATCTTTCCTCAACACTACAAAACAATTTCTGTTCAATAAAATGTACAAACTCAGAAGAAAATAAAAAATTCAATGTCAATTCCTAATCTGCTGGCCTCTCTCTAATTAATAACTATATTGGTGCATGGTTTTCAGATGCTTTAGAGGTAGAGGGAATTGGCAAACATTATACCCCGACGGAGACTTTCACTGGCTGCAGCAAATTTGTTTTCGAGATTGGTATCTCCCACCGCATTAGCAGCAGCTCGAAGCTTGACAAAAGAATAACCAAGCAATCAGTAGCACAGTTAACCATACCACACCCAAACAAAAAAAAAAGAAAAAAAAGAAAGAAAAGAACAGGTAAAACCACAAGCCAAGAAGAAACACAAGTACTGTATAGATCAGTATGCAGACTGAAAAAGTATTATGAACCATCAAATTTTAAAGTTTTGCAGGCATAATTGAAGCAATTCCGCGTGATGACATGATAATAATTGCATTTAATCACCTACATCTCGAACTTTGATATGGGGGATGGAAAAAGGACAAGGCCTTCATTCAAGGAATTAGAGAATTGAATGCCTACAGTCTAAAAGAATTATAAAATGATTAGAAATTGATGCAAATATTCACTAATTTTCCGGATAAAATTAGTTTGACAAGTCCTCTGCAGCATTTAGTCCTCATTTTCACATGGCATATTTCGTATAGTAAAGGTTCAAATGTCATACCTGGTTCAAAAACTCGTCCAGCCTTCTGGCACTTCTAATAATGCTACCCTCAAATATATCAGTCATCTGTATAACTTCTGCAAAGCTTGCTCCCTGGAAATCCGAAAACAGGAAACAGTACTTTCATGTCTATCAGGCATTAACCATAGGTAAATTGTCCTATGTTTCATGGGCATCCTCTTGTTCCATAAAGCAACAAACTGGCTACTCATTTAATTAAAATTATGCGGCAAGCAATATGTGTCACACTATGCAGAAGGAGAGCAATGATAATGCAGCATTCAGCAAGTAATGAAGGAGATAGCTTTTAGAGGACATAAATCATAGCTCATTACCAACAGTCTACTTCAGAAGCAGATGATGGGTCGAAAAGTAAAAAACAGTCAACGGAATCTGGGTATATCGGGAAGATGAAAGGCACATCAATCAATATCGACATAACTCCTGTTCCAAGTAGCAACAAACAGGAACTACTTAGATGAGCCATGATTCTAATAAATATCAAACAAGCCTCTCAAATACCCAAAATATTGGAAACACAAGACTAACTTTAGACTCATGATCAACACCATACTTGGGCAAACACTGATAACCATGAATAATCTGGGCATGACCAGCTTGTGAGATCAGATTGTATTCTCTGTCCGCCCTCTGCCATCCCAAGAACAATTCCATATATTTCTTCTCTTCTCCTAGATTTTGCTCAAACATAATACAAACAGATTCGAAGTTCACACTGGACATGAACCTCGAGAAAAGCTGATGAAACCATATATTCAGCCTATGTAACAGAATATGCAAAGCAAATCATGCACACATTACAAACTGCAAGACATGGTACAGATTTCTGTAGCAGTAATTCCACTGAACTGACCTTTGACCAGCAGTAGATCACATCCATTAAGTACGGTCTGACTGTGGATTCCACATATTCATCCACATTTACATCCAACTTGCACTCCCTTTGCACCTAAAAGGACATTGCCAAATGTTTTACACCTCTAACTTGCAAAGTCTATGGAATAAGAAACCTCAATAAAACTACCTCTGCTATTCTCCTTGCACTGTCCTGGAGTTGTTGCAATGGTCTGGCGAGCTCAGTCCTCAAATGAATCTGTTCATTTGATTTATCTCCAGGGATGAAACAACTAGCAAGAGCCGCAATTTGGTGATGATCAAGATCGTTGAATGTACCTGGCCAGAAATCCAAATTTATCAACAATTCAGTGACTAAAAGAAAAGGAAAAGGAAACCTTCACACAACGGCCACTAAAGCAGACACAATATTCTTGATGTAACCCATGGACCATTAGTCAGAAAATTAGTCTCAACCTTATAATAGCCCCTTTAAAAAATCCGCCCAAAGTCTTGCCCGTTTAAGGGAAATTCTTACATGGACCTTGTCCGCATGGATCAGGGGATCGACCCCCATCATCAATGGATGATATTCACTTGGTCCATGGTGGTCTGTGCCACCTAGGCAAGAAACTTTCCTCATTTGAGACCTTAAGCACCTCAAGACTAACTTTCAAAATTACAAGCAATAGCATATGGAAAGAACAGAATTCAAAACAGAACAAGCCAGACAGCTTCTCCCTGCCAAAGATTAGCTCAAGGCCCCACCCCGACAAATATTACCACTATTATACTAATAGCCAGCTGAACCAGATAAGGTATGAATGTTTTCTTTTAAAATCTCTCAAAAGTAGCCAACTTGAGTTTTGAAAATTCAACAGAATTCAGTTAAGGATACACCAATCGAACCCTCTACAATAGTTCATGCAGAGCTCATTCATTCATTATCTCTTTGCCGAGATTGAAAACAATTTCAGCCAAACAGTATAAACAACACAGTGGATAAATATAACTCATTTAGCTGATATAAGGAGATAATTGAGCCTCAAAAATCACCATTAAACATCAGTTCAGTGACAAGTAGTTCGTCCCCTGTGTCAATCAAGCAGGCTGCCCGTCCCTTTAACTGGACAACACCATCAGCATCAATGTGGCCAAGCTTTTTTAAGACCCGAGAACGGTTCTTCAGTTCATCACGAAATTTTTGAAGCTGCAAATGGAGAAATAAGAGAAGCTGACTTGCATGATAGCCAGAGAAGCCAGACACAATATACAACTGTCCGCACCGGTGCACTGACACGAGTACAAAAGTATGCAAGTCACATAACTATATAAGCAGCCCATGGCCCAAGTGACAAAGCATGCTGGATCAAATAAATGAACAACCCAATCCAGTGTAGATAAGTACCTGAGATTCACGCATTTTTGATTTGAGTTCTTGAATTTCATGATTCACTTCTGCTTTTCTTTGAAAACTTCTCATCTGATGTGCATCTTGAAACTGCATTGATACTCAGTAAAGCCATAGCATCAACAATGAAGGATGACATGATAAAATTTTACTCAGAAGTTGACCAACCTTGTGCAATGGATGAGACAACAATTTTCGTTCAAGTTCCTCGATATGATTGACCAACTCAACTATCTCTGGATCCTCAATGCCCATGTCCTGCGAGATGACATTTGCGTAGAAAAGTGGAAAAAAAATGATTATGTTAATTATGCGCTATTCTCTCCAAGAAGAATCATAGGGTATAAGTCATTATCACCTCATTCTTACATAATTTGGTATAAAACCTACTTTTGTTGAATCAGAGGGAAGTACCTGGGTGAAGAGGTCTTTAAAAACAGAGACACTTCACTCAGAACAAAGCAGCAGAGAAAGCGAATAACAACAAAAAGAAAGAGGCTTTTAAAATGGGGTATATTACAAAACACCCTCAAATTTCCCCTCACTATGTACAGTAACAGATATTTCTTTTGTAAATAATAATGGGTAGTAAACTTCCCTGAGGTCACTTTAATCGATTTCATAGGAAAAGAAATCCTAATCCACACAGCAGTCATCTCAAAGTGGTGATATAAGAATAGAAGAGCAAGTTTGTTGAGCATTTGCTTTACATTGTGTCATCAGCTACAAGGTATATGCTGGTTAAAGTTACTGGCAGTTATGTTTTCTACCTCAGGAGGAAAAGAGGGACCAATTGTTTTGAGCAAACTTGTACAGAAATTGCACCCAACAACACCATCTTAGAAGTATCTCACATAATTTAAGAAATAGCTTGTAGTGAGCATATATGTAGGTTTCAAGGGCTGGAACTGAGGTAATTAAATATTTCCTACCCAATTTTATTGACATGCACATGATCTTTACATTATATTGTAACACTGCTGATGAGGAAGTAGCCATCAAATGCAAAAATTTTGATGCAAAATGTTCAATAAACAAAATTGAGTTCCTAATCTTCACCCAAAAAAAAAAAAACAAAATTGAGTTCCTAATGCATTATACTCTGGGATAATGATACAAATGGTCCCTGAACTTTTAATTTGTTCAATGTGGCCCTTGAACTTTAGCCTAACGTGCAATATGGTCCATGAATTTTTAAATTTTTGATATATGTTCAACTTAGTCCCTGGAGTGTATGAAAATATTCAATGTTGTCCTTTCATTAATTCAAGTTCAGGGACAATATTGAACATTTTCATATAGTCGACGGACTGAATTGAACATGTACCAAAAGGCCAGGGACCACATTGGACAAATTAAAAGTTTAAGGACCACATTACACATTGGGCTACAGTTCAAAGACTACATTGCATAAATTAAAAGTTTAGGAACCATATTGCACATTTGGCCAAAATTCAGGGACCATTTGTGTCATTTTCCATTATTCTTTCCAAACGGATAGATCAAAATTGCTCAATTAAAAAGAATTTCTAATATCTGGTCACAAACACACTACTATTGCAAAGAGCATAGATTTAGTAGAGTCAATGAAGACTCTCTCATTTGCAGAGTTTGACATGGGATAGGGATGTACTAAATGGTGCACATGGAGACATCATCAGGGAAAGTGCAAGGGAAGGAGGAACTACTATTTGACCAAAAGATGGTCTTATAGTACGACAATTACTTAATTACGGTCTTATCACCAGAAAAGAAAAAGGGTAAACAAGAATCTTGATGTCTTCCTACAGAATCGTAGGTAAAATACAATCTTCTGCTTAATTCTTCTTCCTTTAACAAACTATCAAAGAGCTTAACTTCTTCAAGAAGATTGATTGTCTTTGAGAACCTAGGAGAGGAAAGAGCTGTATTGAGAGTAAACACAGCCACTGAAGCCATTGTTAATTGCTGATTTTCCATGTCTAACAATAAGATAGTATAAGGCCAAAATTAATTGAGCATTGTGCTAGACTGCTGTATAATTCACCAATGGAACCTTATATTAGCTGGGTAATCATTAACCTATTAGTGAGGGAAATGAGACCCAAAGAGTATGAGAGAAATCCAACCTACTCATTTAAATGGGGAGAAATTATTCTTTAAAAATAAGGATCTGACTCAACAAAGGTTACTACCTAAAACGACATTAAAATTAAACTAAAGCTTAGAGGCACTCCTTATTTACTAAGCAACGTAGTTGCACGACAACAGTCTAAATTGAATTTGCCAAATCATTTGGTTCCTCTTGCTTAGTTTGAAAACGGAAAGTGCCGCCGGTACATCATATTTTGCCAAACTACCTTCACAGGATTAAGCTTTGGGAGACCCTGAGGAAAACGACTCCCAAGCTCTTGGACAGCAAGCAATATGCTTTGCCTTGCTTCCAGTGGTCGGAGATCAGCAGGTATTGATATCCTGAGTTTGCTAAGAGCAGAAACTAAGGACAACTGCACAGGGACCTGGAAAACATAAAAGTGGATGTCATAAATCATAACCTCCATGTTATCAACTGAAAAGCTCAATCTGCATGTTAATGGGAAGCCACAAAAGATAGTGTCAATAGTTGCTCTCTGCAATGTCAACTGACCACATGCATTTCACCCTTTTCTCCAGGGCGAGGTGGGCAAGGTTTGGGCCGTGAACTATTCTCACTTAAACCTGGAGAGCAATGAAGCAAAGTATCCACAATATATCCTCCACCTCGTGATGGCACTGTACCCAAACCAGTTGAGGGCTTTTTCATAACATTAACTACAACTCCCCAACCCCAATCTGTTCCGCCTTCCCTAATCCTCACCTGGGATGAGGAAAAGCACCAGTTACTTCATAAAAGAAGACACCAGATAAAAAACAATAGAAAAGAGGATTGTCAACATGACGGGGAACAAGGGATTGTGATGGCAAAAGGAAACCTGAATATATTAGAAATATTACTCGGTGATTAACTATTTATCATTACAGTGACAGCACAAGGAATTGCGGCTCATTCCTTTTCATCATGGGCAGACTGTATGAACTGTCAACGCATTCAAAGTGCCATGAAAAAGATAGAAAAGGCAATGGCAATTCAAAGGCAATTAAAATTAATATGTTCACATACCAACCGCCCTGGCAAAAGAAAAAAGAGAGCTCTCTCAGGCCTGGTTATCTCTGCCATCATTTTCTTCTCCAGTTGAGCAATTTCCAACTTCAGCTTATGATACTCCGCTACTTCAACCTAGAAAGTCATATACCGTTCAAGGTTTGCACTACACATCCTAATCCATCTGGTCTTTTATCTTTTTCATTTTCAGTACCACTAGAGTAAAAAAAAAAATTGCAATTACCTCCCCAGAAGCATCGAGACTTGCAGCTTCTTCTTCTAGTTTTTGAACTTTTCTGCCAATGTTGGGCAAGGCCTGGAAGATAACAACAATCACTGAAATCAGGCATTGAACCACTATTTTGAAGATGCTAACGCAATAAAAGAATGATGGAATAGGGAGACACCTTCTCATACTGAAACTGATGAAATGAGTTCTTTATGACGTGTTCAGCAGTAAATTGTCCTTCAGCACGGCTCATCAGATTCAAAATTGAGTAGTAGCTTAGTCTGAATGTGCTAACTAAAGGAGCTGGTTTCCCCAAAACCATGTCCTTCAGGGTATTCATCTCCATCTGAAATAAAGTGAGTCAATCATAAACCAAGGAGAACATATTCCACAACTCTCCATCAACTATATCCATAAAAAAAGCTCCCCAAAATTTTCAAAAGTCGCAGCATCTATGACATCTGAGACTGAAAAGTACAAGTATAAGAAAAACTGCACAGGGCCACCCATAGTGCCCTACTCTGCATGCGCGCACAGAGAGAGAGAGAGAGAGAGAGAGAGAGAGAGAGAGAGAGAGAGTGAGTTAACCATGACTACCTGCTCATCAACCATTATGATACAGATACCACGCTCATCTTTTCCACGACGGCCAGCTCTTCCACTCATCTACAAATTAATTGAAAGTAGTTACTAAGTAAAGCAGATGACTTTGCAGAAGTCAGATATTTAAATAAAGTGATGATTAGAAATTTATTACTTAAGCAATGGCTCTTTTACTCACCTGAATGTACTCTCCAGATCCAATGTACCGATGACTATCACCATCCCACTTCTTGACTGCTGTAAAGACCACTGTCTTTGCGGGCATGTTCAAACCCATGGCAAACTGCAGGAAATTACCTATCATACATTATTACCTAGGTAAAAAAATCTAACGAAACCTAATGCCCATGCAAGGTGAGAAACCTTCTCTTTACAAAGGAAAACTCACAGTTTCTGTGGCAAAAAGAGCCTTCACTAAGCCTTCCTGGAAAAGGAGCTCTACCAATTCCTTAAGAACAGGGAGAAGGCCAGAATGATGAACAGCAATTCCACGTTGAAGTAATGGCAGCATCAACTCAATGGCAGGTAAATTTCTATCTTCCTCATTCAAGCACAGGACTGCATTGTGAAAAACTTGCTCCACCACATCCTTGTCCTCTTGTGTGTTAAAATCAAGCTTGGACATTGACATAGCATGTTGTTCACACTCTCGCCTGCTAAAGCTGAAAACTATGACAGGTTGAAACTTACGCTCCATTATCATCTGAAATCATCAAAGATTCTAATTCAATCACTGAGGAATTTAATGCATGAAAAAATGGCTCAATCGAGATAGCTCTGATGTTCATTCATGAATCCAGGAAATAAATATGCAATAAGAGCAGAACAATGGCCAATGAGGCACAAAGTGAATATCACTCAGCATGAAAAAAACAGACCTCTGAAAGGAAGTATAAAAAGAGATGCAGATGCATGATCTGCTTAAGTAAAGTAGAGACATTATAAGAGAGGACATGCTCTCATCAAGTTGTCTCATTTTAAGTAGGTCATTATTCAAACAACATGGTGAGAATCCAACTTTTCAGAACTGTAAGTCACCATTACAGAAAATAAGCTGGCAAGCCACAACAAAAATTGAGCCCTGATGAAACAGAAAAAGAATTCAGCAAAGCGATATCTCAAAATGTAAAGCATCTTATAAGACATTAAGAAAGCAAACCGTAACAATTTAACATTTTCTTCATATCGATATATATGGTACAATATCGTCAAAGACACTTCTAAAAAACGTGCTATCAATGACTAAAGTACGACAAGAAAGGAATCAAAAAACTTACATTTAGGCAAAATAAACTCTCAAAAAACTCTTAACAATATTTACAAATCCTACAAACTCCGCAATCAACTTACCAGCAACTTAAGAGATAGTCCCAAAAAGGTACTTATTATTCTCAACATCATAAGGCATGATACCAAAAATAATGTCTTATAAAATCTTGCAATTAATCCGTACCGACGTCCTTCTAATTTAATAGGTTAAACTGCAATATATGAATGCGGTTTCTCATTCCAATGCCCCAACACTCCCCTCAACAAGTAGGCTAGGATTTCACCTAAGACTGAAGCATAGAAATTTATATTGGAGCAGCGAAAAAAGGGCATAGGCAGATTTGAACACAAGACCTCCCACTCTAATAAGAATTACATATAACATTATGTGTAACCCACTGCAACTGATTAAAAAGCTTAAGCTAATGGATGAAGGTATGGCTTGTTATCTTAATGGTCTAAAAATTCTCATAACTTCACAAAATTAGAGGCCTCCAGTGGCACATATGCACACACAAGAATATAAAGGGTTCAAAAGCTAATGTGCTCATATATATATAAAACTCCTTTTGATATTGAAAAACCTACGAGACAAGTATAGTGCTAATTGGATTTAGTAGACAAAATAAAATGTTGAATGCGAGAATTGAGAAAGGCTACCAAAAGTATACCCATGGCGGTCGAAACCCAGAGAGAGAGAGAGAGGACTGTGCAAGAAAATATACACTAAGCAAGTGAGGGTAAAATTGTCTGCAAACTTACCTTCACAATTTTGTTTATGCTAGAACCCCCGGAGGCATTACCACTTTTGGCAATTCTCCCACTCGCTTTTCCACTAGTAAACTTGCTCCCTTCGCCAACTTTCTGCTTGGTAAAAGTATCTTGAAGCTTGAGAAAGTTGTCCCTCTCTGAATTCCTCATGCTCATCAACTACAAGATACAAACCACTCCCACCCATAGGGAAAACATAATGCTGCAGCGGAGTTGGTCTGAAATCTGTGTATACTACATGGCATGGCTGTTTATGCAAGTTGCAAATCCACTCTGCGAACTCAGTAGCATTTGACATTGTTGCAGAAAGGAAAACCATTTTAATGGCCGGTGGCAAGAATATAATACTCTCCTCCCAAACAACACCCCTTTCTCGATCCCTCATGTAATGTATCTCATCAAAGATAACCCATGCAACTTCCTTTAATACCTCAGAACCCCTATACAGCATTCCTCTAAGAATTTCTGTTGTCATGACCAAGCAGCTAGCATTAGGTGCAATGGTAACATCACCAGTCATCAATCCGACATCTTTAAACTCTTGACTTAGCTCCCTATACTTCTGGTTGCTCAAAGCTTTCAAAGGTGATGTATATATTACCCTTTGTTTATCTCTAAAAGACATTGCAATGGCATATTCAGCAACTGCAGTTTTACCTGCTGAAGTGTGTGCTGACACTAAAACTGACTCCTTTCGCTCCAAACATGCAATGGAAATTTGCTGAAAAGGGTCAAGTTTGAATGGGTAACCTTTTGCCATCTCGCCACTGTAGACAGGATTTGAGAGAGTCCCAAACACTGATTCATCTTTGTTTGAATTATAACCAGTTGGAACAGCAACCTCATGCACACATGTCCGACTCGAATTATGCCGCTTCGAAGCAGATTCATCATTGCCTTGATCTGAAGATCCAGTATAGCAATCGGCGATTTCAGAAGAGGCTGGTTCTTTCCTTTTCCCCAAAGCTTCCATATTTTACTTGTACAAACACCAAGCAAACCTAAATCAAAGTCCAAGAGAAAATAGTTTCAAGAAAGATATTGTTGTCCTATCTTCAGCAAAAAAAAAAAATTGGAATAATTGCACTAGAAGTCCTAAAACTTGTCGCGAAAGTGCAAAAGTTTTGAAAGTTTTAACACTCAATTGCACCTTCGTGACAAGTTTTAGGAGTTCCCATGCACTTATCTCAAAAAAATTCAAGCAGGCTAACAATTTCGGGCCCTTGGGGGTTGCAGACTTTCCATAAACAAAACAAGACTAAAACCCTATTAAGATTCACCATGAATAAACATCAAAAAAGTAAAAACCCAGAAAGGGTCCAGAAAACGCTAAAACTTCCAGAAAGAATGCGAATGCAACAGGCATTAGCTTGGAGACATCTTAACTAATCTAGAATCACTTTGCTTGAAGAATGGCCCAAGAAGAAATACATTGCCATCAGAACACAATTTCTCTTAGTGAAAGATTGTGGTTTCTGAAGCTTGTCAAGCCAAATTGAATGCTCAGCATTAATGCTGATGAACAAGAAAGGCCCGTTTACTAGTCCAGATGTCAAGTCAGAGTTCACTCCTTAAACATAGAACTGCAGGTACTTGGATCAGTAGAGTAGGAAAATAAATGGGGAGGGATACATCTCGCAGTTAACACCATGGTACGCATTTGGAATTCTCTCTATAAACACCCTGTAGTTTTCTACGCCGTCGGCAAAAGTGCGGCAATCATTAAGGAAAAAATGCCACTGTAATCTCATCAGTAGCGACGGAGGAGGAGGCCATCGAGCTGCTAGAATGATGTCTTGTCATTTCCATTCTCTACAAGAAGACCAGCTGAAGGAACTCCAATGGCTGCTTCGGTAGAGAGGGATGACGTGCAAGCAAACCAGAAGGGTAGCTACAAATTCCCTAGGAACTTTTTCCGAGTAGAGATTGGGGGGGGAGGCAGAATCGAGGGGGGAGGGTGCAAAGCATGCCTAGGCTCAAAAAGTCGACAGCGCGACGTCATAGGGGAATTTTGCCGAGCACCTGGCGGCTACACACACACACACACACACACACAGAGACAGAGACAGAGACAGATACCTAGGCCGAGAACTCCAAAGCTGTGGGGGGGAGACTGCTAATGGTGCTTCGAGGTCTGAAGCGGCACGGCGGGCGGCGAGAGAAAGCGTCAAAGAGGGAGAGGGAGAACAACAAACGACACGACGACGACCGGTTGGTCCGGGGCTTGAGCTGGAGCTCCGACGCAAAGAGAGAGGGAGAAAGAAAGAGAGAGATGGTGCTTCTCTTCCCCCCAACGAGCAACGACAGCAGCGGCGGCGTCGGCTCAAGCTTGGAACACTTTCCGGCGGAACCGCAAACGTTTTCGATTTGGGGATTCCCGTTCATTTCCCGGTACTCCAAAAAATATTATTATTTTTTTGAAAAGAAAATCGTTTGTATCGATTAAAAAATAATCATTCACATAAAAATATCTTCAACAAATCATTTTTCAATATTTTTATGAATAATTAAAATATTCCCCGTTAATTCATTTTCCTTCATTTTTCTTTCATTTGTTTCAAAAAGGGAAAATAACACGAATAGTTCCTCAACTTTGACCCAATGTACAATGTGTTTCTTGAATTTTTAATTTATTTTATGTGGTTCTTGAATTTTAATTTAATGTGCAATGCAGTCCCTAAATTTTGAAACTGTTCAATGTGATCCCTAGACTTTTGATACGTGTTCAATTTAGTCATTTGAGTATATAAAAACGTTCAATATTATCCCTCAATTTGAATTCATGGAAGGACAATATTCAATACTTTTATATAGTTTAGGGACTAAATCGAACATGTAACAAAAGTCCAGAAATTATATCGAACATATTAAAAGTTCAGGAACCACATTGCGTGATGGAATAAAGTGCAAAGACCACATTAGGGACGAATTATGTCGTTGTTCCGTTTTAAAAAGTTTTTTCATAAACATTTGCTTCTTTTTTTTTAATGTTTCAAGCAAACTTTTAAACGCATCACGAATGTAGATGAGTGCGCCTTTAAAATCACTAAGAAGGTGAATCGGCCCAAAACATCCCCTCGTTCTTTATATTAAAAAAAAAAAAGAATAGAAAAAAAGTCACAAAAAACCCCAAACTATACTTATTATGACACATTTACCTTTAACTTTTTTTGTAATATAAAAAACTACAGATTATAGCCACTCTGAAATATTTACCCAAAACATTTTCTCACGATATAAAAAATCCTAAACTTATACCTACACGACATATTACTTTGTTTACAAAGACAAGGAATGGATTGCTCCTAGATGATCTCATTCTCTTGAAGCACGAAACTGTGGAGTGATTTGCATCTTTTGATGATTGTTATAAGGGAAAATACCACCAAAAATCTCAAATTATGTCACTTATGACAAATTTACTCTGAACTTTATTTGAGATACGAAAAACCCCCGGTGGAGGGAAGAGAGAAAAAAAAAGGAAAAAATAAAGAAAAATAAAAGATGAAAATATCCATGAGCCAAAGTATTGTGGGGGTAAATATGTCACATGTGGCATGATTTGGATTTTTTCGTGTCACAAAAAAAGTTTAGGGTAAATTTATCACAAGTAATATAATTTGAGATTTTTTGTGTCACAAAAAAAAGTTCAAGATAAATTTATCACAAGTGACATAGTTTGCGATTTTTTATGGTATTTTCCCTTGTTGTAAATTGTAGGACACCATATTCATTCATTTTTTTTTTTGGCTTTAATGTCACGCGCAAGCCATTGCCACGCTAGTATTGGTACGAACGAGGGCATGTTTCTATGGTACAATAACAAATGGTCATGGATCCCTCCGCAACGCAATCTTTGGCGCTAAAATCCCCATTTGTGTCCTTACCAAAAAAACAATCCCCATTTGTGCAATTTGCAAAGATCACCCGCATCCCACAGAAATGTAAACCCTCTGATTTATTTTGTTCTTTTTGAAGAATTTCAGAAGTATAACACCTTAAACAACAATCTAGCGCAACATTCTTATCGCGAAGATAATTTTCATCCCCATTTTTATCGAAATTTTAATTTTGCATGCCCCTAAACAAAAAAATGCATAAACAATAAAACAAAGCCTCTAACCACCCGTCGCATATCCTTTTGAAAATACATGGGAAACAATGAACAAAGGTGCAGAATCATATCTCTAGGCAGCGAGTGATGATTGTATGTTTGGTTAAAGATTTAGGGTGTATTTGTTCCGTGAAAAATGAATAATTTGTCCACAAAATGAATAATTTCCATTCGCTTTAGAAAAATTTTGCTAGAAATTGATTTCTGGAGGTGAAATCTGTTTGGTAAAACATGACTAATTCTGCTCCAGAAATTGATTTCTGGAACAAAAATCTGTTTTGATTTGTTGATTTTTTTTGCACTTAAAAAAATTAAAATTTTACTCAAAGTGGGTGGCCACGGGTATTATAAGCCATTCTGTAAAGTTGTGAAATTTTTTATTTTTTTAATTTTTTTGGGCACCTAAAAAAATTTAAATTTCACTCAAAATGGGTGGCCCACAGGTATTCTAAGCCATTTTATGAAGTTTTGAATTTTTTTATTTTTTTGGGCACCTCAAAAATTTAGAGGCTTAATACCACGAAAAACCCCAAACTGATACATTTGTGACAAATTTACCCCAAAATATTTTTTTGACCACAAAAAATCCTAAACTAGTACACCCGTGACAATTTTATCCCAAACTATTTTTTTGACCATCAAAAACCCCACATTGATATACCTGTGATAATTTTACCCCCGAACTAATTTTTTAGCCACCAAAAACCCAAAACTGGTACACTTGTAACAAATTTACCCTCTGTTAGTTTTCGTTAAATTTTACTATCAAATTGCTAAGTTTGATGACACGTGGTAATTGACATGTGTACCGATTTTGGGGTTTACCCCTCTATTTGTCACAAGTTTACCAATTTGTGATTTTTTGTGATATTAATATTATTTAACGGACACTAACAGAGGGTAAATTTGTCACAAATATACCAGTTTGGGATTTTTAGTGGTCAAAAAATTAGTTCGGGGGTAAAATTGTCACAGGTATATCAGTGTGGGATTTTTGGTGGTCAAAGAAATAGTTCGGGGTAAAATTGTCACAAGTATATCAGTTTAGAGTTTTTAGTGATCAAAAAAATAGTTCAGGGTAAATTTATCACAGGTGTACCAGTTTGGGGTTTTTTGTGGTAAAAAAAATAGTTCGGGGTAAAATTGTCACAGGTGTACCAATTTATAATTTTTCGTGGTATTAACTCAAATTTAAATTTTATTCAAAGTGGGTGGTTACATGTATTTTAAGCCATTCTGTGAAGTTTTTTATTTTTTTATTTTTTTGGGCACCTCAAAAAATTTAAATTTCACTCAAAGTGGGTGGCCATAAGTATTTTAAGCCATTTTGTGAAGTTTTGAAAATTTTTATTATTTTATTTTTTTTGGGCACCTCAAAAAATTTAAATTTCACTTAAAGTAGGTGATCACAGGTATTTTAAGCCATTTTGTGAAATTTTGAAATTTTTGATTTTTTTTGGGTCACTTCAAAAAAATTAAATTTCACTTAAAGCGGGTGTCCACATGTGTTTTAATTTATTCTGTGAAGTTTTGAAATTTTTGATTTTTTTTATTTTAAAAAAAATTCACCAAATTTCATATTTTCCCGAAATCCAACTTTTTTTTATTTTTTGGAATTTTCTATGAATTTTTCTAGAATTTTTCAATTTTTATGCATTTTCTAATAAAATTTGTAAGAAAATAGGAAAATGCATTCAGGAATCAAGAAGCTACAAAAAGTAGCTTCTCTTTTTCTTGCCAAAAACTCATTTTAGATCAAAAAATTACATTCTGGAATCAAGAATGCATTCTGGAATCAAGTATTTTTAACAAATACATTTTTATTCCAGAATGCAAAAATCGCTCTAGAATGCATCCTGGAAATTTTTTAACAAATATCATTTTGTTCCAAAATGCATTCCAAAACAGAATTTTTTATTCCGGAATGCATTCCATGCGCACCCTGAATGTTCCCGTCTTCCTACCATTAACTAGCATTTCACAATATGGAATCTACGTACTTATAAGGATCATCCTCAACGATCCAACTGCATTAATAGCTTGAGAGCGGCAATATCCTAACTCCTGGAAGGAAAGGATTGCAGGGAGAGCGGTGACGAACATTGTCTGTGTTCTGCTGATATCCGTCAACCAAAGAGAACAAATTGTCAAATTCACATACGGGAAGCAATCGAGATACATAACAAGGTAAATCTGAAATCTTAAGACTAAATGTATAGGAAAGAGTAGCACTTGAATGACTAGATATCGAGAATCAGGGATATGACTTCGCGCCGCATCCTTGGCCTCCACGAGGAAAAGGAAGTTGAATGAATATCACGCTCCCAGGACAAGTGGGAAAAACAAGGAACGGGCCATGGAAGATACACAAATTGCATTCTCTTGCTTTGCTCAGATTAATCTCGGATATGATCCCACAAAGTCCCTGGCTAACCAGCAAATGCGCCAAGCATTGTAAAGAGTCCCAGATGTACAAGTTTATCAAATATATGCATTGCCGTCGCTCATTAGGATGCACTCATGGATATCTTACTACAAACCAATACCACCCTAGAGTGCCATCGTACAATGCTCCTTCCTGCTGAGCGGATCAGAGAGACCAGCACTGGAAATATTATCTTGGGCAAAGCATATCATCCTCAGCTCTGTCACTTCACTTCTCTGCGTAACCGAAGAGGAGCTGTGAACAACGTCCACTTCCTTATCACATTGATGATAAATCAATTGACATCCTGAAACATTCTGCACACTGTTTACTACAGCAGACCACAAACCATAAGTTGTCTAAGCCAATTCCCGATTTATGTATTACACAACAAAGCTGAAACAAAGAGGTACCACATTGAAATCCCAAAGCGCATGCCCATGATCCTGGAGCTCCCACTCTTGCCTTGTATCAATGGAACCAGCTCATATTCAATCAAGAAATTTACTAGAAAAGGAAAAAAAAAAAAGTAAATGTATATGAGGCAGGATCGTCATGATGCGCTTGCCGTACAGTCTCAGGCATATGCCTTGCCCAAGCTCATGCAGTGTCTACGGATGGCCTCAGAAGATTGCAATTGTTCAGGAAATCTTTGTTTCTGATATGAACTGATACAAAGGTACATTTTTCCCGATACATATATATAGGCCAATCTCCCCAGACAAAACGATACAACATCCCCTTACCCGACGATCAGGATCATCCATCTTTCAAGAGTTACCCGCAAAACTCACCTCTATCCTCCTATGATTGGACAAAATACAAACATAACTAAAGAGCATCACATCTCATAATTGCTACTTCTGCATTGACTAGGATCCTCTCCACCAAAGTCATGCTGATCATTCACCGGTTTACTGCTGTACATCTGTTTGTTCAGTGCTTTCTTTGAGCGCTTCTTCGCCAAGGGTGGAGCCAGATCCAGATCAGAGGTCTCCGAACGAGGAGATGGGAGACCCGGCGTTCGCAGATGCAACTCTGTTAAGTCATCAGGCCCCGCCCACGCCAGTGGTCGTGCTGTGTGGGTATCAAGATGTAACGAGTCATGTGGATATCCAAAAACGACTGTACACTAGGCTAGAAATGCTGCCACAAGACAGCAGGTGATCACATGTTCTTGTGGATTAATGAATATCACAATCAACAGACTAAACTGGTCGTCTAATGCAATCAGTCCTAGTCTCACGACTCCCGCACACAGCCACAAGAACAAAAATTGCCAAATCAACTAGCCCGCTGAGTGAATCTAGCTGAAGAGGATAAAGTGAAGATACTTAAATTGTCTCTGCGGAAGGAAATTGAAAGATTTGAACTATCCTTAACAATGCAGCAACTGTTCACAGGAAATGGTAATCCATTGAACAGAACACCATTTCGCATGCTAAATATTCGCCTGAACGTTGACTTTCGACAAGCTGTTTATTTAAAGATTACAGAACATCTGTACAAGTGTTGAAACTTACTCAAGAAGACAAAGATAATGATCATCATATGAAGTTTTACCAGAAAAATACACCATGGCATGTAAACTTCTCACCAAATAAAAATGTTTACCAAAAACAAAAGGATAACAAACGGCAAATTGATTAAAGTAAAGGGTGTAAAATCACAAGAATGAGATACAAGATGGATATAACTGGTAGGCTAGTAATCTATGACTATGCTGCCCAGCTAAAGCAGGCATGACTTTACCCAACTTTTCCCTGTACATCAAAGGTCATTTAAACAGTTATAAATTCATCACCCAAGTTAGTGTGAAGCCCATGATTTAGAGAGAAAAATTAATAACAACATAGCATGAACCAAAAGTTGAGAAAACAACTTTAGAACTCTTAAGCAGTACATTAAGAATCTCTTGTACCAACTTTGCATGTGCTCTTAAGAATGTTTTCCGTTAAAGTTTCATATGCCTTGTCAACTTAAACGACAAAGGAATATTCTAATGTGCACATGTAAGGAAGTGCACAAAAATCTCAGACTGGAAGTGACAGAACTTATCGAGTGCTAAAACACAGAAAATTTAACTGCCACTAAAGAAACTCTCTCTGCATACCTTCACGAGGATCAAGAAGCCCGCTACCATCACAAGGGGCAGGAGCGCGAGCAGGACGCTTCCTGACATAATTGTCATGTAAAGGCCTAGGTATTTGAAACGAAAATTGGGAGAGAGTCACTCCATCTCTTGTAAACTCCGGGTGTTCCAGCAAGTACCTATTAGGTTGTTAAAGCTGTGAAAGTCTATAGCTTAACTCTAACTATTGTGAAAACAACTGAACTATCATTATAAATCTGGTATTGGATTCGTTACGTAAGAGAACAGGTCGAACGACAAAGGCTTCGAACATACTTTTGTACCTCGACCATTGAACGGAGCCTCTTCCCAGATGGTGCCACATAATACCTGAAAACAGTAAAAAATGCGAGATAATTTCAACAAGTAATAACTACATCCAGAAGTACAGAGGACAACAATCTTGTACCTAAAGCTATAGCGCCACAGTCAACTCCTATGCTCCCAATTGGACTCTCAAGAAACACAAGATAAAAATTGAAGACAAACCTTATGAAGAAAGATCGAGTGCAGACAGCAGTAGCTATCCCATGAGTTAAAATGGAATCAAAAGGATCTAAGTTAAACTTGTTCATTTAATGCTTGTCCCCAGAAAGAGTAAGATGACAAGGTGGAACAGTATAGACTAGATGAGATCCCCCTCATGAACCAATCAATAACACGGTCAAGTAAGAGCTGATTCTAATATATGAGCTTAGAATATAACACAACTAATTGGGATTTACAACTCCCACTGGAAAGAGAGGGAAAAGGCATGAATTAGGAACCACTAAGAACAGATAGACCTGGTGGGTTAGACTAACTTGCAACGTCATTTGCTGAATCACCTCACACAACCCCCAAAGACAAAGAAAAGTCACCATCAAGATATGTGCTTCATGGTACTCGGGACAAGAGGATGGTGTCTTGGATATTTCTCTATCAACAGGAATGTCCTTTTGTATGGACCCAATGCAGTGACAGATCAATTTTACTATGAAAACATTGCCAGGACTCCTCCTGCCCGACTACTCTCAAAACGAAGTGAGATTAAGAGAGCAACTTGAAAGAGACACATACACATCTGCAAACTTGGTGCTTCCTTCACCTCTGATTCGTAGCAACCGCTGCCACCCAGGGGGAGGTTGGGCAATGTTTGGTTTATCAATTGCCCAAAGTCGGCTACCATCTTGAGATATGTCTTCAGGATCATCACATGAAATATCCGGGCGCCACTCACGGGCAGTTTCACAATAAAAAGGATCTTCTAGGATATGTTCGCGAATTTCTTCATACTTCTCTTTAGTGGGTATCAGCCTCCATTTAAAGCAGTTAGCACACTGGACGGTAAAAGCTCCCACAGATGGTAAGATTTTGGAAGGTTGATTTAGGCCGGGGGATCTCAACAACGAAGGGCTACGGGACTGAATGGGATCGGGCATAGGTACAATTTCACCTTGACCATTCGCAGCAGGGTCATAAATGACCAACTGTTTTGAAGAGTCATCATTCGATTGGTCTGCATCATCCTCTTTCTCCTGAGATTCAACATCCTCCTTTCGAGGCGAAGTATCTATAGTTTCTGGAACAGAGCAATCCACATGATCTGGCGAACCTGAAGATCCTAGCTCTTCCTCTTTCTTTTTTAATTTGAAAATGAACTTAAGGCTGGGTTTTCCAGGCTGCGTCTGCATCTGAATAGATCTCAACTACCTACACGAAGCACTGTTATGAGCACGTCAAACAAAAGGCAAAATTACAATAACTCGAGAAATTGCGCTAGATGACTCGCCTACATTGCATGAAATCACTCTTCAAGAAATCAAAATGGAAAATTCATAATAATGATGGAAATTGGCAAGAAATTGTGCTATGAATCCACGCGCAAACGCCATAATAAGCCATAAGGCCTGTATTAAAAAAAAAATTTCACTAAAATCATCAAAAAATGTTGTGCAGACACTCCTTTTGTAGCTCTGACCCTTGGATTGCATGGGACCGTTGCCGATTTTTCTGTAAACTTGAATGGATGGAGAGAGGCATCGTTTAAAAAATAAACACAAAAACACTCCCATGGGGATGGACCCACCGAAGCCCAAACAATGGACCTTAGTTCTAAACAAGGAGACAAATGGAGCATGATTTAACATCCAAACTCTTATAATAAGGAAACTTTCTTGCTAGAAGAAAGGGATCCATTGTAATTGGTTTGACTGCATCCTAATAATACAGTATTTTTAAAGCATGACCTAAAGAGAAGTTTGCGAACAGCATCGCGCCGTTCATCGCTTTAGCAGGGAACCAAGACGCAGACAATAGAAAAGCCCACTCTCTCTCCCTCTCTCTCTCTCTCTCTCTCTCGAGCATATTTAACCTCACGAGCTATGAGGATCTATCTTCCTATGCATTCCACCGCAGGCGGAGGAGGGCAGGAGCTCAATTCGCGCTATCCCGTGCTATCATGGCATCGAGAAAATGAACCAGAAAGCAGCAACCGACTTCCACACAAATCATCCATCAGTTGAACATGCACCCAAGAAGCTCGGATCGAGACGGCGGGCGCAACGATGCAGACACTATATCTCCCTCGAGGTAGCAACTAACACACAATCCTAGCAGCAGTCATTCGCAACCACAATTGAACTAACTAGTCGAGCAGCCAAAGACCTCCCAACGCCAAAACCACAACGAAACAACCCAAACCCCCCCGCACGGGCCACTGGCAAACAGCATCCTCAGCCTCGCTCAGGTCGACCCATTTTTACTCTGCTTCCGAGGAGGAAGCAACGACCCCGAATGAACAAACACGCCTACTACCGAGACTCGAAGGCGGAGAAAACCCTCGCGATCCGGGCAGCGACAACGGAGATCTACCGGCGAAACATCGTCACGGCACAGGTATTCCCCAAAGGACGGAGCAATTGAGAGGAAGGGAAGGGAAGGGAAGGGAAGAGAGAGAGAGAGAGAGAGAGAGAGATTACGGGAGGAGTGGAATCGGAGAAGGTGATCGCATGAGGGAGGAATGCCGGAGGGATCGGGAGGGAGGGAGGGAGGAGAGCATGCGATGCGGAGGAGATTCCTAAGATCGAAACGTCGTCCGACGACCTGATCTTCCTCTTTCCTTCTTCCCACCAGCTCTCTCTCTCTCTCTCTCTCCCTCTCTCTTTCTTCCTTCACTCTGCTCTTGCTTTGTTCCCCTCGGAAACCGAGAGAAGAACAAATGGGAGAGAGAAGAGATAGAACGTCATCAATATCGAAATGCCTCTCTTTTCTTTTCCCTTTTAACTCCTCAAAAATCAAAATGATATTATTCCCCCCCCCCCCCCCCAAAAACACCCAAAAGAGATCCAATGATATTATCCGAAACGAAATGCGTCTCCCTCCTAATTTTATAAAAAATATTGTTAATTCATTTGTTGAGCGCCCCAATAAGGAAATCCGATTATTTCTCAAGCAACCCCCGTTCTCGTGTAAGTATGCTCGGGTACATTGAAAATTCAAGGCATTTCTTTATTGGATATGATTAACGAGTGCCTTGAGAATACTCGTTGATCGTACCTTCTAAAAACTTCGCCACGATTCTTATTCGCATAATACTTCACGAATTACTCCTCGTGAAAGTTTGTGATTCGCTCTAGCGAAGACTAATATAATAACTTGATAAAAGCTCATTAGATCTGTTGCGCCTCTTATCTTTTTGAATAGAGATGATAATATAAATAATTCATAAAACTTTGACTTAATGTGCAACATGATTCCTAAGTTTTTAATTTGTTCAATGTAGTTCATAAACTTTAGCTCAATGTACAATGTGGTATCTGATCCAGACTTTTTGTACATGTTTAAGTTAGTCACTGAATTACATGAAAATATTCAATATCAATACCATCCTTCCATTAAGTCAAGTTCAGGAACAATATTGAAATCCATATACTAAATTGAATATGTATAAAAAATTTAAGTGCATATTGGACAAATTGAAAGTTTAGGGATGACGTTACATATTGTGTTAAAGTTTAGAGGACACATTGAACAGATAAAAAGATCAAGGATCACATTGCACATTAAATCAAAATTGGGGTACCATTTGTGCAATTTTCCCTTTTGAATAAGCGTGTGCAATTATCCCATTCATCTCATCTTTGTTACATTCACCAATAACATTACTCATTATGTTATTCTCATGATATATTTAAGTTGACGTTTACTTTATACATGGCATTCAAGTAAAATTTTGTGACTTACGTATTCTGAATTTTTTTTAAATTAAAATATTTTGTATTTTCACAAGATGCAAATATTGACATGTAGGTTCATGTAAATTTTGTAATAATTTTTTTTAACGTTTAATTATATTCGAAGTCTCAATTGAGAAGTAACCCGTTTTATATTACTTGATGTACTCTTTCTCAAAATTACGCATTACATCACAGATTCCGTAGAGTATGCATTTTTTGTCCAGTACAAGTGGACAACTATCATGAAAAAAGGTGCGGGCTCCGATATGCATATTCCTGGCTTTAAATTATTTCCCGACCAGACATCTTCTAAATAACGATTTGTCATTTTCCTTTGAAATATACACCCCGACAAAATAGACATTTGGTATTGGTGCACCATATTCGTGTTTGTAATTTGTATCAATTCATATTGATATAAAATATTATGATTTTGATTTTACCAGTGAAATCATTGAATCACGATGAAAGTATTGATTCATGTCAATATAAAATGAAGTATGTCGTGTCATTGCATTTTCATATTTTCTCATTGTAATTCGTATTTTATCTTGTGTCGTATTCGGGATGCACAAGCGGATCGTATTAGGTAGTACTTATAATAACTTTGCAAACCCATGATCATAGAACCTACCTAACCAAAACTCTAACCAAACTCAAGCTCAGCCTCTCCTCAGTCAAAGCCGCCCACAGCCGCCGCCCTAAGACAAACCACAACCATGTCGGCAATGTCTACCCCGGCCACGCTTGTCTCTCCTTCCATCACTATCGTTCCGTGTACCGGCCCGTCCTCTGTCTCTGTTTGGTGTCAAGCTCAGCCAAAAAGTCGGGCTCCGCGATGGCGTCAACCTTGCCCGCAACGTGAAGCTTGATATTGACCTGGTCGAGCTCAACCTCGATTAGGCCTCAAGGGGCATTGGCTATGACTTACTTGTGCAAACAGAGGGGAGGTGGAGGTAAACATAGAGATGCAGTGGCCAACTTGTTAAAGCGACGGCTCCGGTACAAATGAGCGAACAAGAGAGAGAGAGAGAGAGAGTAGGATTTAGATGAGTCGGGAGCATTTTGGTCATTTTAGTTGGGGAACCTCGCCTAAAGATGGAATTTTTGCTTACTTCATTATACAGTAAAATAGTGGATTGCTATGACGAAACCAGTCGAGGCACCTGATACGCATCTGTCATTCCAGATCCTGTATAAACCTTGTCATATCTTCCCGATTATCAACCTAGAGATGCTCATACATTGACCAAAGCTTCCTAGTCCAACATCTCGTGTATGAACCTTGGGTTTAACTGAGATAGACGGCCGGGCTGTCCTCTGTCCTTTCCATCTTAGTAGAAAGCAAGCATTTCAACTCTTTGCTCTCTTCCACACTCCGAGGAATCGGCTCTCCATTATCTCCTTTCAATAACAGATCACAATACAGAGTTTCGAAACAGTGGAAAATGAAAGAAGGGTCGCCTGTTCCTGTTCTAACCTGTTTGGCTAAAGCTGGCTAAATTTCCTCACTACAATCCAAGTCCCAACTCCCACCAGGGCAGGCGTCGACATCCTGAAGGATGCATTTAAGTTTGATGGGACGGAACGATGAACCGAAGCTCCGTCATCCCCAGCATATCTTTCTTATATTGTGATTCAGTTCTCAGAGGGAAAAACAGGAATAGAGGACACTTTCTGCTATTTCCTACTCTGCCAGACATACTACTCGAGTGAGCTAACCGACATAATTTGTCAAACACTCTCCATTAAACAAACTCAAGGCAAGTATTAATCCGAGAAGGGTATTTGCAGATCAATTCGACTTCCAACAAAAAACACCGAGTCCTACGATTCCGACTCAGCACGCAGGAACAGCTCATCAATAGTCAAAAGGAAGCATATGCTAAGAAGATACTTTGCCACATCAAAGAATGGCTCTCTGTCAGTCCAATTTCACGCATTCAAAATCTCTAATGTCCCCCTACATCAGATGCTAACAATTGCTGTCGAGGGCCTGGCTATGAGGGGACCAATCTCCCATTGCACCTTGTCAAAATCAAAGTCACACTTGGTGCGGGAATTTTAACAAAAAATTGAACCATGAGGGACCATACAACAGCTCTTGTAGTCTATTGGTTCATCAAATGCAGAAGAGAGAGAAGAAAAAAAAAATCATATCAGGTAAAATCCACAATAACCATGCCTAATATGCCCAAAGGCTGCTTAAATCAACCATTGGCACCCAATAAATAGCGAAATTGTCAAACAAGTACAGAGATCCTAGACCTCAACCTGGCTAAGAGTTGCTAATAAACATATAAGCCCGAGGATATCCTGAATCGACTCCAAGTACGCCCGTCAATTTTTTAGAAGTCTGTCGAGTTTATGACCAGTATACAAAGGTCAAACATCTTCCTGGTGTAAGTTTGTCAAAACAAATGACTAGAGAAACATTGATCCATCACTAGATGTGCAGGAATAGTGAGGACGGCAAGCCTAAACAGCGTCACACCGATGAGCAATATCTTCAGAACTACATTCCTGCTTCCGCCAACCAAAACATAACCCCTTCTTAAAACGGGGACACATGAACATAGAGAGAAACACAAGAAAAGCAAAAAGAAAGCACACAACAAGTGCATGCCATCATTGCTGAGCATAGCATCGATCATTCCTTTCGAAACCAAGAGCGTGAGAATGGCGAGGACAGTGTAATAGTCAAGTTCTCATAATTCAGGAATTCGCAATCAAATAGAAGCTGGAGGCAGGAATACAAGGATTGAGCTGGTTTTGCTTGCCAAAACAACAATAAACATTAAACGCCACCCACCAGTTGTTGCGCCACAAGGCAAATGGAAAGAGCAACGGCTGTAATTTTTGTATAAGGCATCTGCACAAAACGAGTACCGACAAGTGTTCGAGTCCAAAGAACAATGCTTTAGCGCAACATTCGAGACTCATAACTCTCTTCTGCTATTCTATAATCCTAAGCAGTAGAGTTTGATCTGCAGCGAATCCGTGAAGCACACACAAGACATGGAGAGATTCTCACATATAGTGAAGCCAGTGATGAGACACCGCCTCCTTTCGGACTTCGGCAGACCGTATCATCTCGCTTGTTTTCGCTTTTTCACTTTCTGCTAACAAAAGCACAAAATTTCTGAACCGAAACAGCCAAGACAAGACACAAAGATCGACAACCCACGAGGAGAAAACGATTCGATCCACCAAAGCACGGCGGCCATGACGCGAGAGCAACAAAGGAAGAATCGATAGCAGAAGCGAAACCGACAAGCAACTAAAAGATCGATTACATAGAAGCCGCGAATAGTTTGACAGTATCGAGACGTAACTAAAAGAGTAGCAGGTAAGGGGCACAGCACCTGCTCCAAAAGCTCGAACGAGCAGAAATGGAAACTCGAAAAAAAGACACGAAAAGAAGGGGAAAGAGTATGGGAGAGAGAGAGAGAGAGTACTTAGACGGGAGAGAGGAGCTGCGAGAGGTGGGGCTTGGGCTCGGAGTTCATGCCGATGACGATGACGAGGGGGATGAAGCCGTAGTGGGTGATCACCTTGGCCTTCTTCATCGCCCACGTGCTCCACTCCTTGATCGCCTGAGCCGTCCCCCACCCCTCCTCCTCCGCCGCCCGGGCACCGCCGCCGCCGCCGCCCCCTCCCTTGCCCCCTTTCCCCCTACCGCCGCCGCCGCTCTTCAGCGAAACCCTCGACGCCATCCTAGATCGTCTCGTCCGTATTCGCTTCCTCTTCCGATGCGGCCTCCCTTCTCTATGATCTTCCAGCTTTAAAGCAAAATGAATGCGTGTTCTGGGCTCAGTACCTTCAAAAGGCTTTGTGTGGGCTCAACTCGGCCCATGACAAGTGGACGACGAAGAGCGAGCGTTGATTTGATTCGCCTTCTTCTTCTTCTGCCTAAACCCTAACTTCCGAGTCCGACTCCGATTCCGATTTCGCTCCTCCATTGCTGCTGCTTCTCCTTCTTCTTCTTCGAGTTTCAGTCTCGATCTCGCCTTCTTCGATCGCCTGGGGTCGCCGTTGCTGTGGAAGCAGAGAGAGGGAGAGAGAGAGAGAGGGAGAGGAGAGAGGAAGGAAGGGAAGAGGGAGGGAGAAGGGAGAAATGGCGCGTAACGAGGAGAAAGCTCAGTCGATGCTGAACCGGTTCATCGCCCTCAAGGCGGAGGAGAAGAAGAAGCCCAAGGAGCGCCGCCCTTACCTCGCCTCCGAGTGCCGCGACCTCTCGGAGGCCGACAAGTGGCGCCAGCAGATCATGCGCGAGATCGGCCGCAAGGTGGCCGAGATCCAGAACGAAGGCCTCGGCGAGCACCGCCTCCGCGACCTCAACGACGAGATCAACAAGCTCATCCGCGAGAAGTCCCATTGGGAGCGCCGCATCGTCGAGCTCGGCGGCCCCAATTACGCCCGCCACGCCCCTAAGATGACCGATTTGGAGGGCAATATCGTCGACGTCCCCAACCCTAGCGGCCGGGGCCCTGGCTACCGCTACTTCGGTGCTGCTAAAAAGTTGCCTGGTAATCATCTCTTTCATGCATTTTGCTGGAGTTCCATGGATACATGACCAGGTTAAGCCAGTTCTTGTTTATGTAAGCAACTGCCAACGTAGAAATACTAGCTCAGTAGCATACTTGAGTTATCGGATTCTCATTCACATGGCTGCGCTATGCGCGCTGTCGCAGGTTGACCACCGGCCAAGCCTGTTTCAAGATCTTGTATCGACTGCTGCCACAGCACGATGTGCTTGAATGGATGGTGCTTTAGTTCAGGGCAATCTTTCCGCTATTGCTGCATAGTATAGAATGTAGTGTAGAAGCAGGCAATGCAAAAGAGTTAGTAGAGTTCACCTTGTTCGATGCATGCTAAGCTACTGCTTGTTTTGTGCCCTGTTCAGAATGTGCGAATGCGGGTTACGTTCAATTCGCCAGTTGTCATGTGATATGGGGATGTATCTCTGCAAGTTTGATTCTGTCTCTTCCCTTGTTTGTTTAGCGTCGAGAATGTAGCTGATCTTTCGTCGAACTGTTTCTAGGTGTGCGGGAATTGTTTGAGAAGCCACCGGAATTGAGGAAGAGGAGGACAAGGTATGACATATACAAGAGGATTGACGCTAGCTATTACGGGTACAGGGACGACGAGGATGGTGTGCTGGAGAGAGTGGAGGGGCCGGCAGAAGCAAAGATGAGGGCGGAGGCGGTGGAGGAATGGAAGAGGATGGAGGAAATTAGGCTGGAGGCGAAGAAGGCTGTGAAGAGTGGGGAAGTAGTAAACGTGAAGGAGGTGCTCTTTGAGGAGGAGGAGGATGTGGTCGAGGAAGAAAGAATGAGGGAGAGGGAGAGGGAGGAGAAGGAAAGAACAGAGAAGGAGAGGGAGTTTGTGGCTCATGTGCCACTGCCGGATGAGAAGGAGATTGAGAAGATGATTGTGGAGAAGAAGAAGATGGAACTACTCAACAAATATGCGAGCGAAGAACTGTTGGTGGAACAGACCGAGGCTAAAGAAATGCTGAACATTCAGCGGTGAATTGGTTTATGATTCTTAGCGTTGAGCCTAAAGTTTTCCTTCTGTAACAGATTGGAACATTTACCAATGTCAATTCTTGATGGTATAGTTCGTGTAAGTATCATCTCTTAGATTGCATCTACTGCTTCCTGTTCCTGAGTTTGTGCCTAGGTCATTTTGTTATGGGTTTCTTTTGACACATGACATGATTCCATCATATGGCCTGAGTTGCATGCGACTTTATGTTAGAGACTTCAGACATCCATCGCCAATTTCTCTTGAAATAGTTTGTTGGGTATTTACTCTGTCTTGACAAACCTATCGCAGGATACATGCGAAAGAAGAAACTGGGGTGCTTTTGTTTTACTTTCTCTGGAGTCAAATGATTTGGCTTATATAATTGAGAACAGAAAACGAAAGTAAAATGTCCTTGGTGTTATGATCTTTCCCCAGGTTCACATTTTCATTTGGTTTTCTATCTAAGCCATTGTGATGGTTTGGGTGGCACCTAGTGGAAGTTTTTGCATAACCTTGCTGCATCACCTCGTATACTGTCTGGTAGTTGGGAGATGCCGATGCTTAATGCTGTGGGGGCATCTCTTACCGAGGGGGACCTCTATGGTACCCAGGTGTCGTAGAACATCACGTGTTGTGTCGCTGTCGTAATTAAGTACAAGAACAAGAACGTAGTAATACATCGTATAGTTGTTTTATGATGTTAACCATGTGTAAAAGTGTCGTGAAAAATGGATAATAAGGTATATTTGTGTACTTGAGAAATGTTGCTTACCATTGACGTGTAGTGCACAGTGCCATGGGTTACTTCTTGTTACCTCTCACTTTGCATGGCACTCGCGACCACCTTCGGTTTGTGGAAGGATTATATCGTTGAGCAATTGGAAGAAATGATCAATTGTGATTAACTCTGCTGTAGTTTGTTTTGTTACCCCTTCCATGCCCGTCTAGCGAAACATCCGAAAGTTTTCAAACCCTCCCTGTTGCACGCTTTATTGACTGACGACTTATCATGTCTCTATTATAGGCTAACCATATATATATATATATATATATATATTAGAAATAGCTATCATACTTTGATACAGCGTTCATCGCCTTACTGCCCATTACAACTTGCATGTCCCCTATCTTCACTTTTCCTCCATCGAAGGGCTGCCGAACCGGTCAGGGCCGACCATCATCGGCGACCCTGCTCTTGGCCCCATTTCAGTGACCCATGGCGGTGGGCGGGAGTAGAGGCAGAAAAAGTTGGGCATTTGGAATGTCATGTCGCTAATACTAGATCAAGAATCAATTAATCTCCATCCTCCCTTCCAGAGTAATTCCATGGCTATTTGGACTTTAGCTTTGGCTTGGTGTGTCTGAGCTTGTCTTCAATTTTTTCTTAAGTCTCACATTACACTTCCCCCTTCATTAATAAACAACTTCAAGACGATTTTTTGCAACCGTTACTAACATGATCTACGAATAACCCTATCAGGACAGGACTATTGATCTTCTGATTTAGGTTAAGAGTTATAGTGATGAATTTAGCACGCAACCGAGAACTGGTCCAATTTAAAATCACCGCCAGTTACACAACTCATATCCATCTCATGACAAGTTCGAGGAATGTCTTGCATCCTAAGTACGCTCTGTTCTTTGATCCAGCGGATCATCGGAGCGTCATTTGCTAGTGATAAGTTGTTTGCCTAATGCACTGATCCCAGAGAACTTCCCATAATTCATTGTCATGTGCAGTTGCCATCAGTAGGCGATAAATAAAACATCATCCTCTGTACATCAAACCCCAAAAGCCAGCCAGATAGAGCCCTACGACAACCCCACCAAACGGTGCACTCAACACAGTTGGGTATCAAACTTAAGGCTTATACCCATGCTAAAGAGCTCCTGGCACAGCAACTTAGCACCATAAGGTGCATTTACCTTCACGATGTCATCAGCTGACTCACAGATCCGGCAATAAGGACCTCTTATTTTTCGGCCGCCCGGTACCGATCGCTGAATAACATTCGCCATGGTCTTGCATTTCTGGCAGATGTGCATTTGGGATGAATCGCTCAAGGTAAAGAGGCGCTCATGTAGATTGGCAGATGCGCCATGCGCGATGAGGCAATCTCTCTCCATCTCTCCAAACTTTATTCCGCCAAATCGCTTGCGATCGGCAACTGGTTGCCGAGTGAGTGGGTGGACGGGTCCTGTGTTTCTAAATTTAACCTTGTCTTCGGCCATGTGAATCAGCCGCTGGTAAAATGTCGGGCCCATAAATATTAATGATCGGACCATTTCACCAGTCCGACCGTTGTACACTCTTTCGTTCCCCCACCTCGAAAATCCAGCCCTGCAGCATGTAGGCAGCATTTAACAATTTAGAAAGTCAAAATTGGAGATCATTGAGGACACGCAATCCATACATACGTCAACACATGATAAACACAACAGGATGCACATATGGTGCAGGTTTCAGTAGTCACCTATGCAACTGGTTGGTAATGTCCTCCACAGACGGTGTAGAGAAAGGGGTAGCATATTTCACTGACCCTCCGAGAGCAATCCCCTTTCCTAAAGCAGCCTCCAGTAGCTGGCCAGGTGTTTGCCGTGAGGGAAAAGCGTGTGGGTTTATAACGACATCTGGGACTATGCCCTGCACGGTGAAGGGGAAATTCTCTTGTGACTCGAGAAAGCCAAGGACACCCTTTTGCCCATGCATGCTAGCAAACTTGTCTCCGAGGCATGGGGATCGAACCTACATGGCAGAATGTTATAAGCAAACAGACTATTATAAGCAAAATGATTATGGGAGCAACGTGACATCTATACTGTGGACAGCAGATTTCACCAATAACTAACAGCAAGTGCAAGCTCAAGATGCATGAGGTATGCAAATCGAATTTATCATAACTTGTGATTAAGTGGGAGAAATGCTTGATTACCTGTCTAAGAGAAACCACCGCAAAATTCTTTCCGTCGTCATTTGCAGAGAGCACAACCTTCTGTACCATTCCCCTTTCTGTGTGCTTGAGCTTAATACTGTGATCTGTGCCAGATTCTGCACACCTACCAATGACTATGTCGCCACTCTGCAAGTTGGCACCAACAAATGGAAGGCCATCATCGTCGAGGCTGTCAACTCGTCCAATTTTGCTCTGTATCTTTCCAAAATTTACCAAGTCCTCTGACCTACGCTTCTTTTCTAGAGATTCTTTATTCTCAACATCAGCCTTGTAACTCCTGATGTGCTCTGATCGGAACATTCCCCGTTCCATTGAAGCACGATTCATCACTAAGGAGTCCTCCTGGTTATAGCCGAGATGAACGTTCACTGCTACGATAGCATTCTGGCCATTATAAAACTCCGGCTTTGGTAGCATTCCCTTGTTCCCAAGAGAGTTCCCTTGTTTTCCGAGGCAATCAGATATCATTGTCCGGAAAAGTGGCCTCTGGGGATAGTACAACTGGTGCGAAAGAGTGTCTACCCTGATATTCGGATTTGTTGTGGAGAAACCAATTCCCTGCTGAGAATGTTTCTCAGACTCATAAAGGACTCTTCTTGCGTGATCATGGTTTGCAAAAGGAACGATACCACAGCTTAACCCCAACAGATATGACATGTCAAGTTCACAATGTGTATATCTTACAGAGCGGTTTTGATCATCTTCCTTGAAGAGGTTCTTGACACTCCATGCTGTGCAACAGTCTTCTTCCTCTTCGGCCCCAATAAGTTCAACAATCCCCTTGTTCAACAAAGTTGAGAAATCATATTGGTCCCCTTTCAGTGCTTTGATACGCTTTAGATTGTTGACCACTAAAAGAGGACGGAGAATTCTTCCAGAATCTGAAAATATCCGCACTTCTCCCTGATGTATATCCCTCTTGATCTCCACCTAAAATTCAAAATTAGCGGAATAACTAGAGAAGCAACAAGAAAATTACGATTTGCTGATAAACCAAGATCTGTACTCCACATATGAAGTCGTCAGATAAAAAGAGCAAACTAATCACTTCTTCAGCCCTCGTCCAATAAAGATATCAATGCAATAACTCTGCCATTTTATTTTCTATGCATATTTCAATCAATTCAGTACTACCAACAACATAAGCCCTAGAAATTTCAACTTGCATCGCAGTTGTAATTTTTCCCAGGACAGGCACTCATTCTCTCAGATGAAGACTTTGCCTGGTTAAATTATACACATGTAAATGTGTTTGGTATGCTCTTACAACTTAATTTGGGAGTCCACAGGGCGTGCATTAAGCTGATAAACGAGGGGAGTAAGGAAACTGAATATTACTGGTTAAAGGGTTAAGATGCAATTGGACTGAGCCATAAATCAGAGATTATAAGATCCTACATAAATTGAACGCCCAACTTTCAGCATGGAGTTTCAAAAAAGAACAGAAAAATTTATTCAAACCTCGAGCATTAGATCAATCAACAACCTGAAATCAGTGCTGAACATGCTTATACTGACAGCTCCTGTATATTGTCTACGCTAATGTATAAGCTCCACCCAAGGAATTTATAGGTCAAGCAGGTTGCAATACTTCACAAGCATCTAGTTGAAGGCATCACATTAATATAATAAATTTTGCAGTTCATGATCTTATCGGCTGCTCTCAACTCGAACAAAATGAACTAACAAAAAAAGGAGTATATTCAGTTTAGGGTTAATTTCAAGGAACCTGGGAAGGCAGCTCCTTCTGGCGCCGCTTGTTTCTTAGATTGTTGACAAATGAAAAAGAGTCCTCACAGATGCCAACCCAATCTCCATTCAAGAAAATCTTGATTTTGCCACGAAGTGAAGTAGAAGAGTCATCTGTGACCTTTTCCATTCCACAGTCATGCAGTATTCCGTCCAGAGGTTCCGATGTATTGGTACTCACAAGCCCTGTCGCAGCTAAATTTTTCACCAGCCCACAATTTTCACCATCAGGCGTAGACAGGAAACACACTTTGCCCCAGTGGGAAGGGTGCCTACACAATTAAGAAAGACGTGAGTGCATTTCCAATGACAAAATATCAACTATGTAAAAAAAAGTAGAATCAATGCGTAAAAAATGTCAATTGTAGGATGAAAATAACTACACAGCGCAAGTGATGATCTGGCCAAACAAAAGCATTTGACCTCAAGGCACCTGTTGGATTTTACCTTAAAAATGAATCACAGACCCTGTTGATATCACATGGCGAGTAGTCTGCTAAATGGGGCAACATCAAGCATTTAACATATAAGGAGAGATTACTATACATGTAATACTTACGGGTATCGGGCATCTCCAACTTTCCCAGTGTAATTGACCTGTTGACGCATTTTTCTCATATCAGAAACTGCTTGCAATGGATTTGTTCGCCGTAGAGTTGCCACAACACCAGATATCCTTTCTGCTTTGAAAGGATGTGACCACGCTCCAGTTGAAAATGCCCTAGAAAGACCATTGGTGATGATGGATGCATCTAGATAGTGTTCGATGTCTTGAATACTACGGTCTGGATAAAGATCTCTCTGGATAGCCCTCATCATGCGCCTTCGGGCATTCAAAATTTGCACTCTCAGCTCTCTCTCAAGAAGCTCCCCAGCCAAGTCCAACCTCTTATTTCTAAAGTCATCCTTGTTGTCGCATTTTCTGCGACCGGTATACGCTTGTAACAGGCATTTCACCATATAAGCAAGATATCTAGCCTTCCGTTTACGGCCAGTCAGACTCGGAAACAAATAGTTGTCCAAGCACTCTTCAATTGATTCTGCGGGTGGAAATTTGCAATTTTTTATGCTTTTCTCCACTTCACTAAGTGCTTTACCCCCTTTGCGGAAACCCTTATATTTCTCATCAGCTTCATGAATGGATGCAAACAGAATGTTCACAACCCTTGAATCATCATGACCAAAATCAATTAGCTCCACAACTTCTTTGTCTGATGACACACCGAGGGCAAAAAATAATATCCATATAGGAATCTCCGTCGACAAAAAGTATACCGTGAGAACCTTTTCTTCCCCTCTGATATAATCAACATCACAATTTCCTGCAAGCTTTATATACAACCTCTTCCTCTTCCAGGCCGACCTGTATGCAATTGTCCAACCCTGATTATCAGAAATCCAGAGTTTCTTCAAACTGATCTGCTCTTGTGCTATAAAAGTCTGTAGCAAAACAAGATAGAGCGAGCATAAATCAATATAGGCAATTTCAATGCATGGTCAGAATCTCAAATTGACAAACGAATGAACAATGGTGGAAGGGGATGCACCAACATATTTGAACTATATCTCATTAAGCTTTAACGTGAGATGCCTAAGTTTGGATTTGTTTTTTAAAGGAACAAAAAGAAGCTGTCAAGACAAAATATCATGCACTCTGGATTAATAGAACAAACCAGAAAATCGAAAGTCATGGACTCTTGCTGTGCACAGTGGCATCTAAAAAAAGACCATCTACGTTGTCGAGCAAATTTATGAATTAATTGTCAAGTAGAATCTAGAGAATTTTCAACATATGCATAACATATAATGGGATGATTGCAAGAAATATAAAAAGACCTTCAGAGATTAACCAAAACAAAATCACAGTTATATTCCCTAATGTAAAACTTTAAGAGATGAAAGTAAATTAAACCAAAGGTTTGCATAAAATAAGAAGTTTATTTTAACAGGCCAGTGAAATTTCATTCATTTTGGACTAATGAAAACTATTATCATTCACGAAACAATTACCCCAAAAAATGTCAAGGTGCCTACTTTTTCACCTTGATGCTTTCAACGCATGTCCAGATACTCCTATAATGTCTTAAATGCTCTGTGTAAAAGTGTCGCCAACAGTAAGGAAGAATAATTTTTTTTAATATAGTAAATAAAGAGACTTTATATTTTTTTAGACTAATGAAATTAAAAAAATAAAAATTCCCCAAGATAGCGAGCCTTTTTAGATAGGTGAGACCAAGAGCAGAAAACTTGTTATGAGACAAAGATAAAGAATAAACTAGTTTTAATTTTCTAAACAGCAATAGAGTCTAAATTTGAAGGTAAACCATAGAAGGTATATACCTGATTTAATGGAAATTGTGCAAATATGGAAACCACAAAAGGAAATTTTATCTATCTAGAGAAAAATGAGCGGATTTAGTCATATAGGAAAGGAAATAGCCCCACCCTTGGGATAATTGAACGCCAATGTGTACTAGCCTAAGCCAACAAAATTTTGCACGATGTAAAACCAAGAATGGCATGTGGGAAAGTAATGAAAAGCAAGCTTCGGACTCACCTTTTCTGCACCCTTGACTAGAAAATAACCTCCAAGATCAAAGTCACAATCGCCTTTCTCAGCTCCGCTCATCCAGCATAAATTGGATTTCACCATAATGGGAATCCTCCCAACCACGACATCTTTACTCATATCATTTGTCACCTCCTTGTCCACAAGTTGTTCTTTCCCAGTTTTGAATTTGTCACTGCGCACCAGTTTCTGGGTATACACCTAATGAAAAAGACAATAAATAATTTAATCAATGCTAAAGAACCATATACTTGGAGTTGGTCAAACAGTTTCCAAAACAGACTTCGATGGCGCCACAGAATGCACTGATGTGACAAATTTCTCAGGTTTGATCTAGGACAGATAATCTATTCTCTAAGGATGAAGCAAGTGCAAAAGGTTTCTGGTGATATATATATATATATATATCGAAGCATTGGGAGGCCCAGCGCCACCACCAACGTTTAAGATCACTTTTATCCAAGGGAAAAACATACGTGAGATCACAACTGTGAAACAAGTTACCCAGGGCTGATGCAAACTTATCTCAAGGTGCAGCAAGGAACTCAGGCTATGCCCGACAATACTGGAGGATGGCATGCTGACTAGGAGACATTACCGAGCATTGCAGAGAATCATGCATAAGCAAAAAGAAAAAAACACCTGCATTCTTAGAATTTCAGCACCTGCAAGAAACTGCATATTCACCTGAAAATGTATGTTCACTTTCATCCGTGATGAATATGTCATGTTTTGGAGCCTAGCATGCCTCGGCAGTAAATTCAAATATTCCTTCCCGCATTCGGCTAGCTTATCACCAGAAAACTGCGGTCGATCGAGTGTGACCTTTCCGAACCTCACTAGTGCATAGCGCCAGTCACTTTCACCCTTTTTCGAGGGATCATAACCGGGCTCGACTACGATATCTCCAAAGGAATCAAAAACGTTCTGGATTCCATTTTCGATAAAGTCGTTGAAGGAGTTGATCTGGTGACTGATGAGACCGTACTCATGGAAGAATGCAGTGGATGCCTTTCGACAAAAGCCCATCAGAAATGGCTCTCCAAGATCTAGTAAGCTCGGAGAGTCAACGAGCTCTTCATCGTCACTGGATAGGTCCATATCATCACCAGTAAGTGACACCCCGTCACTTCTTCCGCCCAATTGTTCCCTGTGAGAAGAAGATTCACCCATGGAAAGCAAAATCTGCATAGGACATGAAACATCCTAGTGAGTGGATAATCACGCGGGCAAGGGACAAAAATACAACATAAGCATGAAGTGGCCCAGTTATGCTAAAGCGATTTTTCTAGCACAATAAAAACTAAAAGGTTGATCAAGCCAAAGAGAGAGAGAAGGGCATGACGCTTGGCACGAGATGTTATTGCCCGACTCCGAGGATCACGAGCGACTCGATGCCATCCTCTACTGGGGGTATTCACGAGGCCATAAAGGGCGCAAGTTTTTTCCTTTTCTTCCTTTCGGTCGTCAAGGCAAACAAAAGAACAACAAGCTGACGCTATCCAGCGAAGCGAATCAACTCTCGACGAAGCTGGAACGAATAACCCTGTTCTCTTTTTCCTCAACGATCACCTCGTATCTCGTGAAACTCGTCGGATTCCCCATGGAAAACCGAATATGATCCGACAGTCTACCCTGTCCATTTCTCGTCCAATCGAACGAATGCAAATAGGAGGGGAACATGCACGAAGGACAGCGATCAGAAGCCACGCGAGAGCTCGATTCAAGCGCTCAGACAACAATGCCACGCCCCATTTTCGGAATTTGAACAGAGGAAAATCATCGAAAACCAAGAGATTGGAGGAGGAGGAGGAGGAGAGGAGAAGGTACCTTTAGGTGCGGATGACGACGAAGATCCAAAAAACCCTAGCTCTGCTGCTGCTGCGACAGAGAGAGCGATTGAAAGAGAGGAGAGCAGCGAGCGAGTGACTAAGAGAGTACGATTCTGAGACCGATGAGGCTCTCTACTCTACTCTACCGCTCTACTCTTCCGTGACGCGCCGATTCCCATAAAAGACCCGTTCTTACTTTTTCCCTCCCTTTTATTCCCCCAATTGTCAATTTGCGTTTGCAGGGAAAAATGTAAATGCCTATTAAGAAGTTTGATTGTTTATTCACAACCCAACTCTTCTCTATAAAATTATCGTTTTCGAGAAATTAGTTTCCGACCTTTTCGTTGACGGAAAATTAACCGAATTACCGGAAAAACGTTTTCTCGATGGATTGGATTGAAAACAACAAGTTTAAATTGGGCGAAAACGACTTCCCTTTTCTGGGCGAGGAAAAAAAATATACTTCCCTTGAACTATCAAACAAATAAAAATTATAAGGTATGTTTGTTTTCAGGGGAATCTTTACGGTGAATGGACATGTTTTCCAAGAAATCGTTTTTTTGAGGAATTGCTTTCCCTTTTTTAAATTTAGAGAATTCACTCTCTTATTCGACCAAAAAAAAATTAGATTTCTTAAATTAAGGGTCTGTTTGATAACGTTTCTGCTCCTCTTATTTCCGATCGGAAATAATTTCTATTCCCTATAACAATTTCTAAAACGCGTTTTTAAAGGCACAATGAAAGAAGAACTAATAAAAAAGAAGTAAATGTATTTGTTTACATAAAATTTCTATTCCTTGAATGCAAAATTTTTATTCCCAATTTTTTCATATGATTATCTACCGAAAGTTTTTGAAGAAAACAACTTCTTTGCTAATTTTTAATTACTTCAACATTCCTAAACCCGCTTAGAGGTGAGCTATGCAGATCTGGACTAGACGAGAGGCGACAAAAGCAACGCCACATGAGAGAGCCGACCAAACGGAGGCGACGCCACAGGAGGGAGGCAACCAAACAGAGGCGACGCCACCAGGGAGAGCTGACACGATAGAGGCGACGCTTTGGAGGTGTAAGCGGAGATGGAGAGCACGAGCTGGAGAAGCGAAGGAGCGAGAATGGAGACATTAGGGTTTACTTTGTAAAAAAATTGTTTCTCATTTTTGTTCCAAAAATTTTTGTTTCTCCAAATCTATTTTTTCTATTTTGGGGAACAAAAAAATTACTTACATTATTAAACGGACTATTCTTTTTCTATTTGGGGAATAAAAGAATAGAAAAACAAAAGAAACAAAAAGTTACTAAATGAGCTCTAAGCATGCTTTTTAATTTTATAGATGATTTTCAATCGATTATTTTTAACAAACAAATTGAAAGTCAGAAAATTAATTATAGAAAATTTGGATTCAAACAAACCCACTGAAAACTTGATAATATAGGAAAATATTTTCCATTAAAATTATTTTGAAGGAAAATAATTAGTTTTTTTTGGGAAAATAATTATTTTAAAGGAAAATATGCAGATTTGGACAAGACGAGAGGCGACAAAAGCAAACATGAGAGAGCCGATTGACGCCACCCACGGAGGAGGCAACCAAAGCGGAGCTGCCAAGATAGACACGATAGAGGCGACACTTTGGAGGTGTGAGCTGAGATGGAGAGCACAAGTTGGAGAGGCGAAGGAGTGAGAATGGAGACATTAGGGTTTACTTTGTAAAAAAATTGTTTCTCATTTTTGTTCCAAAAATAAAAAATAGATCTTTTTTACTTCTTGCTTCTCCAAATCTATTCCCTAGTTCTATTTCGAGGAACAAAAAAAATTAACTAACATTATTAAACGGACTGTTCTTTTTCTATTATGGGGAATAAAAGAACAAAAAAACAAAGAAACAAAAATGTTACTAAACGAACCCTAAGCATGCTTTTTTTTCTTTGACTATAAATGATTTTTCATTGATCGATTATTTTTAACAAATCAAAGTGTGAAAGTCAAGAAAATTAATTCGTAGAAAATCCTTTCATTCAAACAAACCCACTGAAAACTTGATAATATAGGAAAATATTTTCCATTAAAATTATTTTGAAAATAATTAGTTTTTTTTGGGAAAATAATTATTTTAAAGGAAAATATGCAGATTTGGACAAGACGAGAGGCGACAAAAAAGGGAAAATAATTAGATAGAGCGGCAGTTTGGAGGTGTGAGCTGAGATGGAGCACAAGTTGAGAGGCGAAGGGGTGAGAATTTTTGTAAAAAATGTTTCAAAAATTTTTGTTCCAAAAAAAAAAAAACCTTTTTACTTCTTGCTTCTCAAATCTATTCCCTAGTTCTATTTTTGGAACAAAAAAAAATTAACTAATTTAAACGGACTAATCTTTTTAAACTATTATGAGAAAAAAAACAAAGAAACAAAAATGTTACTAAACGAGCCCTAAGCATGCTTTCAATCGATCAATTATTTTTAACAAATCAAAGTGTGAAAGTCAAGAAAATTAATTCGTAGAAAGTCCTTTCATTCAAATAAACCCACTGAAAACTTGATAATATAGGAAAATATTTTCCATTAAAATTATTTTAAAGGAAAATAATTATTTTTTTTGGGAAAAGTGTCAAAAAGATCATAAACCTATTGCATTGGTATCAATTTAGTTCTAAACATTTTTTGGTACCATTTTACCTTTAAACTTTTTGATATAGTGCAAATTCAATCATTTCAGCTAATATTAGACGGATATTTTAACGTGCCGGGCACAAGCTTGTTTGGCAATGTGCCAAATAAAAAATTTTGTTCTTTCCCAGAAGGAAACAAAAATTTGTTTGTCAAAATTTTTGTGCCCCGGCACAATTTTGCAAAAAATTGGTCTTAGGATCAGTTTTGGAATAAAATCAAGAAGCAAAAAAAAAAAAACTTCTTGATTCTGGAACAATTTTTCTAGAACTGATTCTTCTTGGTTTTCTTTTTTATTTCTTATTTGTTCTTCATCTTCTTCTCGACCCACCGTCGGCGATCGGCCACTAATGACGGGCCAGGGCCGGCGAGGGTGGCCCTCGCCGCCCACGGCAATTGTGAGGTTGACCTCACCAAATCTAGGCGAGGTCGAGCCTTGCCCGGCCATGGCGAGGCCAACCTCGCCGCGGTGAGGGTCGACCCTCGCCGACCCTCGGCCCCGGCTTGATCGCTGGCGCCATGGCCAAGAAAAAAAAAGAAAAAAAAGGAAAAAAAAGAAAGAAATATTAAAAAATTTAAAATGTTATTAAAATATTATTAATAAAAATTTTTTTTGTGTAGTTACCAAATGCATTTATGTTATTTTTTTTTTCTAAGAATAGAAATTTTGGGCAGCTACCAAATGCCTTCAAATGCTTGGAAATTGTTCCTGGGCATCGAATAAAAAAGAATAATTTCTTATCATAATCTATTTCCGGGCACAAAATGATTGCCTTGTGCAGCCTTACGTGTCATCACCAATATTGACGTGGACAATTTTTATGATATTTCAATATTTTTTGTCGATTTTTTAATTATTTTATCTGATTTTTTCTTTCTTTTTTCTTTTGTCGGCGACTGGCCATAGGCGATGGTTGGGTGGGCTAGCTTCACATGAGTAAGGGTCACCATCACCTGGCCAGGCAAGGGTGAACCTTGGCGAGGGTCGGCCTAGCCAGATTTGATGAGGGTTGTCCTCACCTAGGTGAGGCCCGGTGAGGTCGCCCTAACCTAGGTGAGGGTTAGCCTTGCCATATTTGGCTTGGGTGAGGTTGACCCTCGCCGGGCCTTGCTTAAGGGAGCCCTTGCCCAAGCCACGGTGACCTCATCGAGGCTCACTTGGCTGGGCCTTGTCCGACCATGGTCGGTGGTCGATCACTGGCAAAAGGAAGAAGAAAGAAAAAAAAAGCAAAACAAATAAAATATTAAAAAATCAATTTTTTAAAAATTATTATTAACAATTGTCCAAATCAGCGCCAGTGGTGCTACATAGGCCGGTCGATATCCACGTTAGCAATATCTGGCCACAATTAGCTGGAAGGACTAAATTGTCACTATGTCAAAAGATTAGGACTAAATTGACATAAATGAAATAGATTTATGACTTTCATGACATTTTTCTCTATTTTATTTATTTGATGGTTTAGGGAAAATAAATTCCCTCTTGTTATAAGGGGAATTCGTTTTCTGTTAATATAAGTTTGCTGTTTTGAGTTCATGGAAAATGTTTTTCATAAATCAATTAGTTTTCTATCATTCAAACACCATAGAGTTGGAAAAGAATTGCTTAGAAATAATTTTTCTTCAAACAAATGGACCGTAAAAATTTTCCTTGAAAATGCTTTTTGTGAAAAATATTTTCCTCTATCATGAAATTTTCAACGAAACAAACGCATCCGAAAACATTTCTTTGAATTCTCGAATTATTTTCCTAAATTCTTTTCCACTCCTTCACTCTCCACTCCTCATTTTGCTAGTCACTTTAGTGATTACGTACGATTTGAAGAAGATCAAAGAGAAATCTTTTATCATGATCCAGCATCTCCTTCTAGGGTTGTGGTAAAGCAATCTCATAATCCTATATCACGATTTAAGCTATAAATTCTTATATTATGACATATTGTAAAAATTTGCTCGGACGATTCCAGAGCTCATTTTTTTAGCATATTTCTTCATTAAACTGGGGATGAATCCCAAGTTATATCATTACCAAAATCAGCAACGGGGCATGCATATAAGGAAGTATATTAATTATGTTCCTAAATGAGAAAATCATCTCAATATCCCCGTCTATAAGAATTATCAATTACCTGCTCATGAAAAAATTTACCATATTCGACAGAATTTGTGGCTATATATATGTGTGTGTGAAAGAGAGAAGGAATTCTCCACAAAAGTGTCTAGGCATTGCAAGAACAATCTTTCAAAGTGCAAAAAATGGGCAGGCTAGTTGCGGTCGTGATGTGCCTAGCGCTGTCATGCATTGGTTTCCAGAACGCGAGCGGAGCGGAGTACACGGTCGGAGAAGTTTAGGCCCAGCGACGTGCTGAGTGAGTAAAACTAGACTTTGTAATAGTCCCTACTGTTTTGGATTGCGTTTGTGCATGCAGGAAACTCATCACCACCATCTTTTTCATTCTTGGCATGCAGTATTCAACTACGATCCCTCTCTGCACAACGTGGTGTCGGTGGACTTAGATAGCTACGACACATGCACGCTGGGAGAATCTCCCAAGATATATGAATCCGGGAACGATCGTGTGGTGTTGGAGAAGGGCAATAGTTTCTTCTTCAGCAGCAAGGGTAGGGGCTGCGATAACAAGATGAAGATCGAAGTCCAAGCTTGGGATTTCCCTCCTCAACCGTGAGAAGGAAAAAAAAAACATATATGTTTGTCCGACGGTCCGAGATTTACTGCCATTTGTAAGAGCATGAAATAATTCCCTTGTTTCTGTGTGCGTGGCTCATGATCTGTGAAAGCTCCAATTCTCAAAACTGGGTTTCGACACGATTTACTCAAGATTATCGCTTACTACTCTTTTGACTGCAATTGTTTTGCATACTAAACAAGCTGCATACGGATCACTTCCTAATAGCTCATGCTTTCATCGACATATGATTGTCCTAGATATGTGAATGCGCGTCATAAGATTATCCACCAACATGGTTGAATGCCGTGAAAACCAAGGTATCCACACTATATTCCTATTGACGGTGAAAATAGTGAACTGCATCCTAGGGTTTATTATGGAGCTCGAAGCTGCTACAGAAACACACGCGCACTTGTCCCTGCATCGCCAATGTGCGTTTAGTGCATGTTAAGCAGAAAGACAAACTAACCGTCTTTCTCGAGGCAGGGCGCTCTGTCAACTGTTCAACAACCAAAAGAAGTCCATTATCAGTGTAGGCAAGTCCTTGTTTGGGGGCTCAAGGCTAGTGGTGACCTGTTGACCTAATTGACTAATTTTTTAGGTCATAATGGTCTTCCAGGCAGTCTCAAGCAATCAATTTTTGGGATCAATGCACCCTTACGTCTTCATTTTCCTTCTCCATGCCTAGTAGACTAGGAATTGGCTGTCCAATCTCTACTCCGATATTGTCGCCATTCTTGTGGAAAAGAAACAGTAATAGTTCCATCTCGTTCACTTGCCAAATTTAGCCTAATATAGTCAAGGTTGGTTCGTAACATCCATTCAGAAGAACAAAGAGAGAAGGAATTTCCTGCTTAATGTCAAAATCAAAAGAATTCTTTCAGGTTATAAAAGGAGCTCACAACCATCAAATGCCAAACCCTACAGGGTCTGTATATTAATAATAGCATCTCAGAGCTTTCTAGTCGGAGAGCCTGTTCCGCAACCTGATTCAGATTTCCTTTTCCCTAGTTGGCTAGTGCTTGCATTTGAAACGGATGGAACTGCAGTCTCAGGATCTAATTCCTGAATAATCAAATCCAACGAAAATGGTGAAAAGGTGAAACAAAAGTCAAACCAACGAGGAGTTAATGTTGACAAAAGCCCCCAAACAGGTTTAGGGAATAAAAGTAGAGGCACTCCACTTACCTGAGAACTTAAACCAGTACATTCACCCTTGGATGGAATTATTGCTTGTCCCTGTCCAGGAGAGTGTGCCTCATTTGGCTGCATAGGGTTTTGCTGAGGTACAGAGCCCCGCACCTGTTGTTTTAAAAACAGGATGGTGGAAAAACAAAGAAAATGAGAGACAAATAAGAGAAATATCTGCTAGAGACATGCTGTGGCGATCAAATGTACATGAACTTGCCTGAGGTTTGAAGCGAATTGGCAGGGGGCAGTCCAAACAAACATGGCCCATTGCTTTACAACGAGTGCATCGTTTATTCTGATTTTCATCCGGTTCTCCTCTCAATGCCCGTAAAATTCTCCTTATTTCAGCTTGCCTTGAATATGGCATCCATGGACAATTTGATACCTGAAAAGGCCGGAACTATGAGGAAACAAAGATAAAAAAACAGGATTCACTGAATTTACAACCAATTTAGCAGGAAATGACTGAGACATACATATTCCAGAGCATCGTTGTGGTTGTTCTCTTATAACTTCGAGTAGGTGGTGCTGATAATAGTTGTGCATCAATAAGATGGGCGTAAAATTGATTTCGCAAATTCATTTGGGCATGACACCAGCTAGCACACTAATGTTCAAGTCTTCAGTTTATGGATGGTAACATATTGCATATCAAAGACACCTCTATTCACTTGTATATCCAGATGGATACCTGTAGTTTTGGTCATTCAAGAAATGAAACAGCTATCTATGTAACTATGCAATGCAGTAGTATGATGGGCATTACAAATGTCAGATAAGAACAGTACTATATCAGAAAAGAAAAAATCAATGATGAACATGGAAACACGAAGTTGACAGATGATATATAAATGGCCCAACTTTGTGCAAACGACAGGACCAGTTAACCAAAGGAAAAATCAGTAGTTTGTTATCAAAAACCTGGAATGTATTTTCTGCTTTTGCAGCTGCAGAATTCAGTCTTGCTTCCTCTTCCTCTTCCTCTTCCTCTTCATCTTCATCTTCATCTTCATCATCTTCTGCATCTTCTTCTTCTTCATCAGTATCACCATCATCATCATCATCATCATCATCATCTTCTTCTTCTTCTTCCTCTTCTCCTTCTCCTTCTTCATCTCCTTCTTGTTCTTTGTCATGAAAGAATTCTTCTCCTCTTTCCGGATTGGGGTAATGCTAACAAAATCAACAAAAGAGATTTTGTTACTTTAAATTGATTGAAGTATGAGTATGCATCCTGACATTTCCTTTGATTCTTGCAATCGATACAACTCTTTCATATGGAAATGTAAAAGCAGTAATTATCTATTAGCATGGCCATAGCATGCATGAATGGTTGCAAATCACAAAGTTACAATTATTTGAAAAGTGTTAAAGTAGGATACTTTCCTTTAAGGAAGTTCATACTTGGGAAAGAGAATTTTCCCACCAGTGAGGGTTTCACTTGAGGATAAAATGTTCCTTCAATATTATATTATCAGGTCGCATATCAAAATTTACTGAAGAATATCAGTTGACGCATCACATTGGCACATGATATGCCAATTAAGGAAAATAAGTATCACGGCAATTTAGATACATAGAAGGCAACATCAAAATGCATGTGCGTGCGCAATTTCAATGACACAAGAAGACAGTTTACACACGTTATCTGTGTTGGCAGTTACATGTTATATGCGTTTGCAAATGTTTTACATAGTGGGTTACTCGGAAAGAGTAAGGATGCTGTTCCCCCAGCCTCATTGCAGTACTTCACGTAACGGTGGACTGGTGGCAGGAGCATTGAAGTTGTGATTGTCTTGTTAAGTTAACCAAGATGCATTATCTAGTCGTCTTTAGTGCATGTATTATCCCCACTTGGAACCCCAGAGAACACATTCTCCCATCGAACTAACCTATCTCATGTTGATATCTGTTTATGTTTTTTTGGTCATAGATATTTGTTCACATCAAACAACACAAAAGCTAGTTGTTTCCTCACATATCTTGCTTTGCGACATAGGCACAATGCTCAATCTGTCCAACATTGATTAAGTTTCTGTTTTAGATTTCTGTCTCAATTCATAAAATCAGAGTTGGTTTTCTCTAGTAATGCATTGCATGGGAAAAAGTGCTTTTCATAGAAGGAGACTTCTCATCAAGGCTCATTCCTTAAGAGAGCACAGATGGATTTTGATAAAAAAAAAAGATGTTAAACTTCTTGAGGATATTGAAGGAAGAGATAAGCTTTCTGAATGCCATGCAGCTGATAAGCATAGCAATTTCAGATGAAAAAAATCAAAACATGATCTAACAGAATTGTAATTAGATAGATTGGAAAGCACTACTTTAATGAGAATGCAGCCTTTGCAAAAAATTATATTCTTTAGGTAATTGACTAATAAATGAGCTTACTTTTTTTTTTGGTCGGAAATAAATGAGCTTACTTAGGTCAGTTGTTCATTTGAAGTTTGTGTTCTAGCATTTTCAGCAGCAAAATTAGCGTTGTACTTTTTTTCTAGGAGGCACAAATTATTTTATGCTATAGGAGGATAAGGCTTCCAAGGGTAAATAATAATTTAAAGGACAAGTGACACGGAGTAAATCAAATTTACTATATCTGAAGCTCATTCTTCCCTTCTTCGTTCAAAAGCACTGGTAAGCTTGCCTTATAATCTATACGAACACTAATGGAGTACTAAGCTTGATTGAAGAAGTGGAGGAGATATCTTTTCAAAGAAGAGTGTCTCAGCCAAATATCCATACTTATACTTTCTAGTCCGAAGGATTTGCTGCTTCTGTACAGCTATCAGATGTCGATTGCCATCTTACTCCACCTGAGATGGCTAATGTAAGTGGTTGTTTGACTTTTCTAAAGGTTCAGATGATAGTAGCTCCTAATTTACAGGTGGATAATGATCGCTGCGTATCAAAAGCTATCTGTTGGTCATAGGGCTTTCTTCATTTCCTTCCAGGTTTTTTGTTTCTATCAGCCTCATTATAAGTTCAATAGTTTTTACCATAATTAGGATGTTTTAGCTCTCAAAATTTCTCATCATTAACCGTATGCGTAATTCCGGATTCTTAGATGATCAATTGAAGGTGTTCGTTTGAAATAATTGTTACCGCCAGTGAGATTTAGAATCTAATTTTCTTATGCTAGCAAGCTAAGTTTGCCAATTGTTCCCACTAGCCCCAAATTCAGCACTCACATGACCTAAATTCTTATCAAAAAAAGAAGATTTCAGCGGTTAAAATTCTGAATTTGCTCTCCGACATTCTAGTAATATAGAACTATAATTATAACGTGGATTCCAGTTTATTGGAGTTATCTGTCCTATAGCCGTACTGCCATACTTGACCATCCTCCTCTTAACAGCTAGGGGGAAGAGTTGGGGCATAATCCATAGTTAGCTTAACTAGTTCGAATAGTTTAAGGTATCGGACTAGGAAGAAGTAGGAAACTGCTTAGCCTCATGCAGCAATCAGGCATGATATTTTCCGCCACTCAGTGAGTTTGCTGCTTAAGAAGCTAGCAAATGTGACAACTTGAAATTGCACGAGTACAGAACAAAGAATGCTGCGTGGCATGTCTGAACTTACAGGTATCCTGAATGCTCATTCTATCGAACATCCTACGTGAGACAAACTGAATTGAAAGGTGCACAACTAAAACCCATATAACCCATGCCTGGTTGCATTAATGATTTAATGCCACAACTGTAGCCGCTTCAACAACAAGAGTACACTTTCCTTTTAGCTAAAAAATTTAACGGCATTAAACCATAGATGGGATGAAAAAAGTTATAAATGTTGTTTCTACATAGGAAACAAGTAGTTCCGACTGTTAATATTCTGTTAGATAAAATGAATCAGTTGATCGTAGATGGAACACGTGTACGTCACGGTTACTATACTTCCTACTTCATAGTTCAACCATTTCTCTGCTCTGCAAATTTCACGCCTTATGCCATAAAAAGAAGAGAGCGTGTGCACTGTATCTCATATACTAGCAATCTAACACCAACCATTTTGTCTGCTCCAACAGAACAAAAGCCTTCCCACATGACCATGGCAATGTAGCATAAGAGAAGTTAAACAGAAGCCTAAAACAGTGTGAGACCGCATGTACATGTGCAAGACAGATACTACAAGGGGAAATATCCTGAGCTCAGAATTTTGAAGAGCTTAAAAAGTTATATGATCCTAGCAGGAACCTGACCTGTCGAATGGTTTTGCTTGATGAACACACCGAAAGGGTTGAAACACAAGTGATCATGAATAAGGTAAAATTTCAAAACTAAATGTAGTACACAGGTAAAACTGTGGACAGAAACAATCAACGAGAACAACAGTCAACAAGCTTCACTATGTTTGGCTATACACGAACGCAATCTTTGTTAAGTCTGCCATACCAGTAGTCTGAATTACATACAAGTGAGATAACAATAGATAAATAAAAGCAATGACCGACCAAAAAACTAATAAAGAAGAAAGGAAGAAATTCAGATAAAAGGGCACACCTCGACCTCAGTACCATCATCCACTGAAGAAAGAGAGTCTAATGTTGACGATGATGATGATGAATTCCCCTGAGCATCGGCCATTTTTTCAACCCCCCTCTGAGAGCAACCCAGAAAGCAATTCTCGTCTTCTTTTCTTTGCGTTGCTTGTATTCGTACTGAAGCAGAGTCGGTCTAGTCTTAGTATATTGTATCAAAGAGTAGTGTAACGTTCGATTACGATAAGAACGAGGGACAGGATTTGAGGGTGCAACCGGTCGTGAAAACACGTGGAGTGGAGTGCCCATTTTCAGTGAGTGCATGAAGAGAACCATTCTTTTGAGGATTATTAATTACACGTTGATTTCCTTATGATATGAGGCCAAAAGCCATAATACCTGCTAAGCTGCGAAGTAAACCCAGTTTGGATGACACCTAATTCTGTAGTCTAGTGTTCTGAGTTGCAACGTTTCTGTTACTACTCGTTTCGACTCTTTCTGCATCTGGGCTTGGCTCAGAGAGAGAGAGAGAGAGAGCGTTAGAGGCGTTACCGGGTCGAGTTGGTTTAATGGGTTCCAAAACGTGGAGAGAGGAGGAAGACTCTGTATCTGTGACATTGAGGAACCCAATTCACGCGAACTCTGCAGTAAGGAAGGCTCTGTTTTCGTCTCCTTCCTCAATCTGCTTCGCTTTCCAGTTCCAACCCATCAAATTCAACTACAATCTGCTGCAGCTCTCGTCTCGATGGTCTATGTAAATCGTCGTTCAAGTTCAGGTAGTGCCAAAGCAGTCAAATTTGGAATATGATACATTCTCAACATAAAGATCTAAATTCCCCGAATAATCATTCTTTATAGAAACATCAAATGTTTGACAACCATTTGACCCAGATTTCTTTCCGTTTCCGGCGTGCTCATTCTTGGCTAGTGCAAATCTTATGTTGCTCGTACAAAGCTTTAGCGCTTCGAGGGGAACATCGAACTCCGTTCTAGCTTCTTGTAACATCCAAATTTATGTTGTTTATATCGTCTTAAGATTATGGGCGCTCCACATTGAGTGAATGTTCGATTCAAACTAAAAAATTTCAAGAAATAAAAGTAACAAATAAAAATAAAAATTATCCGACGTACTGGGTAAAAACTCAAAGCTCCCAAATAGGTTCTATCAAATGGTAAAAGAAAAACAAGAGGTTGTTAAAGAAGTTCTTAAAGAACGAAGCTGTGTTGATATGGTATAATATTCCGGCATCATCGATCCTAGCCACGTGCTCGATCCATTCAGAATTTGATCTCAAGAGTGCCCAAATTAGGAAAACAACCGTCCCTTTTCCTCAATCGTTTTATTAGGTAAGGGGATTATGAAACGGTCGTATTCTACTAGAACGATGCGTCACGAGATATCGAATGCCGGAGAAGGTATTTCAAATTCGGGTTTTGAATAAAGGAATCTCCTTTTTTTGCTCATTTCTTTTGCTTTTCCAATACGTGAAAAGCACTAATCAGAATGATAAAGTGCTATGTATATAGCATCATTAGACTGCCTTCAAATTGGGTTTTTCAATTGTACCTACCCTTTACGCATAGTAATTGGTGATGAAAAGGAACATGAAGACAGGAAAGAGATAAAAGAGAAAAATCGATCATATGTATTTAAGTCTTCAATTATGTTCAACACAAATCGATTGAAAAGTAATGTATCGGACAAGCAATAGATAATGTCTCCTTCATTCAAGTATTCCAGTAGAAATTACCAGAGAACGGAGGAAATTCAGCTACTTAATACCAAATTCATAGGTCAACACTGCCTTGATCAGGTCATTGATCCTTGCTTGGAGTAGGAGTAACATTCCTTTGATACGTCCATTAATAGGTAGCATGGTGTTCGATAAGGAATAATTATACGGTTGTAAGGTGCAGATTAGGAGGCTGCATCTTTGGCGAAGCCGTGCATCATCCGTATGTCCATTCATCTGAGTTCACTGATTTGAATAGAGAAGAAATCTACCTGCTATTGGGTAGACATGGATCATTCCATACATGTATATTTTGAATTTATTCACCCGTCCGAAGAACAAGCTACCCACAACACAGGTAGGAGTAGGATCATTACAAGTCACTATTCTACACTCCAACGTTGGATGGCTAATGAACACTGACGAAGCCAAGAGAAGGACACCCATCATAGCACAGTGTTTGTCCCACCAGCTTTTTAGTTAAACACCTAGGATCATGATATTTAACCAACTACACACAGGATCAAACAAAACACCCAGTCACATCTACATATAGTTGAGATCTTCATGCATCACCACCCACAATGGGAACATCCTGATAATCAAGGAGCAGGCTGCGAAGGTGGAGAGAGGAAAGGGAAGGGAGGGAAAGTGGAGGAAGGTGGAAAAGGGAAGAAGGGATCGGTGGGCATGGTCAGGAATGTCGGGAACGTTGGGATGTCAAATGTGGGAGGAGCCAGCAGTTTACGAGCTGCTTCTGCTGGGTGTATCTGCATCGACACCAGCAGAAAAGCGCACAGGAGGATCACCATGTATTTGGAATAGTGTGATGGTGCCATGACCGCCATTATTTGCCAATTGGGACTCTCTTGGACTGCAATTTGAAACAACAGGAAGACTTTTTATAGCTAAACAAGAATATATGATTCACCAGGTTGGCCATGGTGGAAATGAATGGCCTCCGGGGTTGGTAAGAGCTTGTCAAGCTTTTGCTCTCTAACAAATGGAACTACCCAACCCAGGACAGTACGGTAGAGTGCGGTTACCTTCCAAGCAACCCCATAGTTCTTTATTTTCATAAATTTGCCTGTCCGTTCGATCCAGCCAGGACAGCATACGGAATATGATAAGTGTGATCTAAAGTAGGTTGACATAAGTAGGAGAAAGGCTGAGAGGCTAGTTGGCCTTTGCTGATTTGCTCTAAATTTTTGCTGCCCATTTACATCTGCAAAGCAGTGGGGACTTTCAAGGCCAATGAAAGAGTAACCTTCCATGAAAGCCCTTTCATGTTGGCCAACATTTACAAGAAACACTTGTTCCTCGTAAAGTGCGCGTACATGGATGAATAAAATGGATAAAGACTATCCGGATGCCAAAATGAACATGGAAAAACCAAAGGGTTCCTTGCGTATACAGGAAGAGCGAATGCATCTGGATTTGCTTTGCAACATTTCCGGTAAAAGGAGAACTGACAAGTTTGCATTTTGTTTAACAGGTGGTGAAAGCTTCTCATGGTGTCGAGCTATCTAGTACCTAGGGGAGAGGTTTACCGGTGGGCTGGGCCTATATTGCGCGACGAGACAATACAAAGGAACAGGCTGGGCTTTTTCCGGCGATGCGTTTCATCGTCCCATGTTCTCGAATTCGGGCAGACGATAGAAAGCCGTTGGCGTTGGCACTCGCAGCAAACCGACGGACATGCCGTGCGCCACCGCACTGTCCTGCAGTCCAAGGCCAAGCGCTCGTCCTTCCCTTGCGAAATTCCCTCTGCTTCATCACCCGGCTCTTCCCATCTCTTCTCCATCCAGCTCTACCCCCAGGTAATGCCTCCGATTCCTTTGCTTTCACTCTCTCTCTCTCTCTCTCTCTCTCTCTCTCTCAATTGCTTTCCTAAGTTCTCATTAAGAAGCGCAAGTTGGAATTCAACTTGATTCCATCTGGGTGGCATTGCATTGTCTCATTGGAATCCTCTTTTGTGCTTAGGAGGAGCAATTCATGGGGTTGGACGTGGACTGGGAGATGGGTCTCTCGATTTCTTTCCCTTTACTTGTCCCTCCTCACCTCCGTTTCTGTTTCACAGGCACATGAGTATCGTCCATCTCCTTCCTTTACTCACGCCTGTGAGGATATCGACACTTATTATGTCCAGCTCCGGAATTCCAAAGGCCAAGCTCTTCAGAAAAAGCTGCATTCCCTCATCTCTCCTCATCGCTCCTTGTCCTACAAGCAGGTCACCTCCAATTCCTAATTCTTGATGTTGGCGCTGTATCGTATTGTGTACGTGTAAGGAAGCTATCTTCTTTCCATAAACAGGTGTGGGATGCCCTCAAGATCCTTGATGCTGCTGATGTTGATAACCCCGAAGCTTCGCCTGGGGTGTATGGTTTCTCATACCCATTATCAACATCCCAGTAGCATTTCATACACATGTATCCTTATGCAACTCTTAGAAAGGAACTAATTTTCTTTTTCTTGTTGCGCAGAGTTGAAATTTATACTCTCAAGATCGTACCAAAGGCTTTAGCTGGAAAACCTGAAGGATGGAATAGTGAGTCACTTCCGTTATTTTTCAGCTAATTGCACACGGTACATAATGCATATTGTATTGCTCGGGTGTTTAAGTACTGAAGCAGCACAGATTATGTTGGGTGCCATTTTCTTTCTTTTCCCCCCCATTGAAGTCATTTTCTAAGTGAAGTGGCTTGGTTATATCCTGTGGTTCCAAACAAGCTATTCAGTGTTTTTGCCATTGTTGAGAAAGAGGGCTTTGAGGTATGGTGCAGATGCAGTGGTCTGAGCAATCCAGTTGAGCAGATTGTTTATGGTGATCATATGCTTTGGACATTAAGATGAACCCAGTCTGATCAGTTGAAATTCGGTCACTAAACTCAACTTTTACCTTATGTGGTGACATCATAATTGGCTTTGATTATGTCCTATAGCAGTTGCAATAGATTCAGAAGTGTTCACAACCGGTAACCAACTTTTCCAGGGGAGCATTTATGGCCTCGTTCTTATGGGTTAATTGATCGTGTGTCACTGAGCGATTTACACAACCTTCGCCCATCTGATATAAATGGTAAGAGGTAATCCTGCTTTAGTGTAAATGGAGATGCCAATCACAACATGGAATAACATGCCATAATTGTCCCTTGCAGTTAATTCATCTAGAGGAAACAAGTATTATGGAGAATGTACTTTTACCTCCGCTAAATGTCTGAGACCAGCAAACAAGGAAGCTGCAATTGACACAGAATCAGATAGCAAGAGATGGGCTCCACCTAGGCAGGTCCATTCTTTTTCATGGCTTTGCCATGCTTGCAATACTTTAAAATAGCTAAAACAGTGGAACATAGTTTCAAAATTTGGGGGACAACCACTAAGCATGTTGGAAGGGAATTATGTGTGGTTGTGGCAATGTCCACATTATTTTGAAACTTATCAATAGCATACGTGCCACAATAGCTTTTGCTTGCTAATTGAATGCTGAATATTTAATGAATCATATGATTCATGAATATTCAGGACAACTGAATCCGCTTTTACGCTAATCTGGTATGAATTGGTCTAATATTTCCGTTTAGTTGATCAGTTGAATGTTTTGTTTTTCTGTAGCTCATATCTTCTTCTTGGCATGAGATCGGAACGCCATGGTCATGTTCTTTTCCTATCGTCAGGTTAGAGGGGATATTGCACGGGCATTAATGTATATGGCTGTCAGCTATGGGTTTCATCAACCAGGTGGTGGCCCTGATCTTCACCTCTCTGATTCTCCAAGTGTTGGTAGGCTGAACTAATTGAGTGTGTCTTTTCTCTTTCTGCATCTGCTACTCCTTGACCTGCATATTCTCACTCTCTTGTTTTGCAATGATAACTAGGACTGATATTTTACCTTTGACATGAGAACTCTTAGATCTGTCTCCCATCATCTTGTTCAAGTACGTACATACTGCGTCATGTTAAGCTTAATGAAAGCTTTCTACTGTAAGAAAATTTTAAAACCCAACTAGACTTCTGTCAACATACTAGCTTCTCTGATTCCTCCCCTTAAATTTCCTCTTTCTTTCCAATTCGGTACTAAATTTGGTCATGCGATGTAAGGCAGGATAAGACTGATATTATAGACATTTAATTCCTCTGCTCTTGACAATTAACACAACAAAAATGTCAACTAGGACCTTCTAAAAGATTCATTAACTAAATGCCTGCATTTGAGGTGTAGGGACTCATTTGGGAAAATTTTAGTGTGATACCGAAGCTTGGGGACCAAAAATTACCTCACTAGTGTATTGGCTTTTAAGTGGAATCAAGTACCACAGGAGAAGGAAGTTACTTTGTTTGTTTTGGGCTTGTCTTATTCCTATTCAGTAATGTCTGAGCTTTAGCATTTTCTAGAGTCTAATCTTTGACGGAAAAGTCAAAGCCGGGACTTTTGGTTGTCTTTCACAATCGATCCTGTTCAAATGTCTCAGTGGAGTTTTCTGATGTTAACATAGGAGTGTCTGCCTTTTTTTTGTTTCGTTTTTCTCATCTATGGTACATGAATCTAGTTATCTCATAAGCTTAAATGGTGTTAGATATAATTTACGATGATGGTTTCTATTTTTGGTATATTCCTAGTTCTGTCTGATCATTGATGCTCTTCTGCTCTGTGCTTTTGCTCTTCTCCATTACAACCAGCTTGATTCACTGGCAGTTTAAACATCACATTCCAATGACTTATTCTTCATGTTTATCTTGTTGCCTTTCTTCTCTGCCCGGTTCTTCATTTTCAACTGGGAAGTTTAACATTCTACTTTTCGGGTCAAATAAATTTTGCCCGTGACAGAGCATGTCTTATAATGTGTGCCACTGACTTAATGCAGAGAAAAAGGAGATGGGACTGCTTTCGACACTGCTGAGATGGAATAAATTTGATCCACCATCAAGGGAAGAGAAGCTGAGAAATGACCGGATATGCAAGTTTTATCAGTATAATAGAAATCCTTTTGTTGATCATCCAGAGTATGCTGATCTGATATGGGAGCAAAAATAGTTAAGGCAAATCGATCTTGTCATTGTCAATGGGGTTAGTCCACATTAGATGAACAGACCGAACAATATGATTGTGATGTGAGGCGGCATTTCTATGTGTGCTGCCAGTCGTTTCATTTGTCATCACGCCAAAAGGCCCACGGACTTGCATTCTGTCACATCGCTTCGAGTACTTTCCAGTTGACTGGGAGTGTATACCAAACTCAGTCCTACTGTTTTGGAGTTGGATTTTGTTAAGAGGACTATGGTGCTGACGGCACAGCACCTACCTAGGGCAGAGGGTTGTGGCGCTCTGTTTCTTTTGTTTTCTTAATCATAGTATTTCTTGATAGCAGAAAAAGTGTTTTGCATGGTTTATACTTTCCGTGTTGGGAAATCCGGTGAAATTCAATGGAAATTTAGGAATTGCTTTTCTCTGTCAAATCCCTGCAGAGTGCTTTCCCAAGCTGTCGTAAGTTTATCTTGCAAAATTCAGCTCCCTTCTTAGAGCACAAGGATAGGTATCTACAGTCTTAGCTGTGGAACGGTCCATTGGAGGTACAGGGCAGGAGTAAGAGTTCTGTTCAAGGGACTACTGATTATAGGATGTAAATGAATTAGTGGAATAGCTTGGAATTCAAAAGCAGAATGATGGAGATTGATTGAGAGAAGGCCTGAACTGAGACCGAAGGATGACACAGAAGTAGCACCGAAGCCCCAACATCTTAACATGGGAATGATTATTAACTCTTAAAAGTAAGATGCTGATATAGATTTACACTTTGCATGTTTTGTAAGTCGGCAGAGAAGAACTAATGATCGCTGGCGACTCATTACGGTTTGAAAGGGACGGGTCGTGCAAAGTCGCCCCTTACAAGAGAATGGCAAAGGGAAGGCGGGCAAGTACATGTAATGTTTGCTTGTTCTCTCTATGCAAGTACTTTTCATGGCAAATACGGTGGAGTTATACCCTTAAAGAGTCCGACAAATACCGAGCAAGACTTCTTCTCCATCCTTTAAGGGCCGTCACATGATTATATGTATACCGGCAACCTGGTCATCTCGCCCATCAGAATCTCCCTCCCGAGTACATTCTGTTGTTCGCGCGCGCGCGTGTATATATATAATGTGGTCCTTGCTTGACTGGGGATCCCTCCCGCTCGTTCTCTTCGTGCGCGTAACACCGTCGTTCCCCAGAGGAAGGTGGGGGACATGTTCACCATCTCCCTTCCCCACTTCACCACCAGATGGCAACATCGTCTTCTCCGAAGAAGCAGAGGAAGACGCATCACGCTTGGGTCATCTCCGTCTTCCTCGCCTTGTTCCTCCTCTCCGTCTTCCTCTTCAACCAGCGCTCTCGCTCCCTCCAGCCCTCCATCTCCTTCATCCGTCATCTCTTCCCCCAAACTCGTTCTCCTTCTCCCCTCTCCAACTCGTCCCTCCACCGAGAACTCCTACCTCCATCTTCTCCGGTCGAGCCGTCGGGCTCAGATGTCGATGGCAGCCCGGATGCGGGCCGCATTTCCGATTCCGAGCAAAACCCAGTTTCCAATGTTGCGCCTGTTGGTTCAGTCGCTGATAAAGGTGGCGACTTGACGGCGGATAGCCTCAAGAAATGTGATTTGTACATGGGGAGGTGGGTGAAGGATGAAGAGTACCCGATTTACGCGCCTGGGTCGTGCCCCTACGTGGACGAAGCTTTTGATTGCCAAAACAACGGAAGGCCTGATTCGGACTATCTAAAATGGAGATGGAAGCCCGACGGTTGCGACCTACCCAGGTAATGCCTACTGTTGTTTTCCTCCTTCCGTGTTGTAATTCTAGCTGCGTCTCGCTATGTGCAATGTTTGGTAGCTGTAAAAGCTTTGGATGCGGCAGTGAACATTGTGGGTGAGGCTAGCTGGCTTTGGTTGTTTTAAGTCATGGTTTCAATATCTACTTCTGCTGTGATGGGTAGGTGGAAAATGAGGATATGAGAGAGCGCACGCTTCAGGAAGAAACAGAGGACTGGTCTGAGCATGATAGAGCGAGAGACATTCAGATAGATTGAAACTCAAAACAAGTAATTTCTGCGTGTAAGTTCATGGCCCGTGAATGAAATCTCCAACTTCGTCATTGGGTGATTTTGCTCGTTCAGAGTGAGGTCGGTTTATGAATCAATGGATTTTCTTGTTGAAAGAAGCTAATGACAGTGCTTAGTCAATACCCACCCATCGGTGGCCGTATTGGTTTGTGCTCAGTTCTTTTCATGAGAGGTCCTGGGTTCAAACTTGCACATCGGTGATTTAAGTGGAGAGTCGTGGCGGTGGGATGCTGCGCTAGCCCCCCCCTTGAGGACTAGTCGGGCATCACCGTTGATTTGAGCCCTAGCTCGCCGGCTGCGCGAACACCTCGGTTATCAAAAAAAAAAAAAGACAGTGCTTAGTCAATTATCCATTCCAGAGCATCTAACTACGTCAGCCTGAGCTGTAGTCTTTACCTCATATTCAAAATCAAGATGTTGAACAAGAAGCTGGTGATTGATAAATTGGTCCAACATGCCTAGATGTAGAGTTCCAACGCTTGAAAATTCTCCAGTTAGTTTTTGTTCTGATGATGTAATTCTATATTCCTGATATCTAGACACCGAGGTAAACATGTGTAGAACACGCTTGTTGCTAAAGCAGTGGATAGTGTGGTTGGGATATTGATTATTATCACGTGAATGGACAATTTCCATTGGATTGTCTTCACTTTTAATGTTTATGCAGAGACTTCTATATGATTATCTAGTCAGCTTGAGATGACATATTCCTTTATTTCTTCTTCTATTTTCTTTTTTTTGTTTATGAAGACATATATCTTCATTTCTTCATAAACAAATAAGAACATAATACATGATAAGATGTGGGAGGTGGGCTCTCATGAGGTTTTGGTCAGTTTCATCTCAGAGATTAGATGGTTTAATTATCAATTCTTTTTGTAGGATAGATATAAATGCTTATGTTGCGGGAACTGCTGCATATCCTATTTCTCTTTCTATAATGTTACTGCTGTTCAAAAGTAAATGTGCCTTACAGAATGCCTGTTTCTACTTAAGTTTTACTGTAGCTCAAAAGTTGGGTGTACATATCTACTACTACTACACACGCACACACACAAGCACGCGTGTGCGCACACAAACACAATTGTTGTTGACAATAGATCTGTTACCATTGAATCCCTTGATGCCATTATCTTTCCACGCTCACTCTTTTCTTTTATATGGCCAATTCCACATTCACTCTTCACTCGTAGGTTTAATGCAACAGACTTCTTGGTGAGACTAAGAGGAAAAAGGTTGATGCTGGTTGGAGACTCCATGAATCGCAACCAATTTGAGTCCATCCTATGCCTCCTACGAGAAGGCCTCTTGGACAGGAGTGGAATGTTTGAAATCCATGGATATAAAATAACCAAGGGAAGAGGTTACTATGTGTTCAAGTTCACGGTAATATTGATTGCTCGTTTTTTATTTTGTTTTTAATAAATTTTTGGCACATGAATAGAAAGGTTTGATCCTGGTTTACTCATTTCATTGCCCAACCAAGATTTTGTGGTATGTAGTTTTTTATCACATGAACTCTGCATTACATGGTATGGCATTGGAAGAAGATGCTTTAGGGACGAAAGTCGGCCTTAGTGATCCAAATTGAAAAGTGGGCTTTCAGTGACCCAAAACCTCGAAAACTTAACCATCTAACTTTACATCAAAGATATAGAGTCTAGACCCTAAAATGCCTCAAATTTCTCTCCCTCAAAACACTACTGGAGGATAGTGGCAAGCGTCGATCTTTTGATTCTATGATTATTTCATCGTTGTGGAATGTTGTAAGGATTGAGGAGGTTCCGCTTGGTTGGCCAAGAATGGGACTTGCTAACAAGGCCTATTTTCTCTAGGCAGTTGGCTCTTTTAGTGTGCTTTCGACACCTAGTTTCTCCCTTTCTCATTAGGTGGACAGTGGATTACATTTATGTCCGATATAAAGAGCTAAAGAGAGAAATGATCCTCGTTACAGAGATTGATTCTGACTTGATGAAGTCACAAGTAACTTTGCATGTCCCATGTTTCCATTTTCTCTTGGATGGAGTCCTTCATTGATCAGAACTGCATGAGCTGACTTAATAAAATTAGAAGTATGTCAATTAATGTTTATTTTAGAATATCAAGTGCCTTCCACATGGATGTTTGCATGCTAGAGCATCACCAGTTGATTTAGGAAAATCATGGTTTGTGGATTTAACTTGCATGCATTTAATTGCTTGAGCAGGATTATAACTGTACAGTGGAATTTGTGAGATCGCATTTTCTTGTGAGGGAAGGAGTGCGTATCAATGGACAAGGAAACTCAAATCCAACTCTGTCAATAGATAGGATCGACAAATCAGCTAGACGATGGAAGGGGGCAGATATTCTTGTATTTAATACTGGCCACTGGTGGACCCATGGAAAGACTGCTAGAGGGTACATTGCTGCTATCTATTTTCTTGATATGCGATTCAAATTCATGTTTACTCTTGTATCTGACCTGTCGTGGTTTTCTGTTTTGGTCATTTATTTTTATGCTAGTGTGCTGACTATATATTGGTAGTATGATGATTATGGATGTTTTTCTTGCGGTTTTGTGTTCATTTTTCTCGAGTTCTTCTTTCCAAATGCAGTAGTAGGTTTGTGAAAATTAACTCTTGCACTTGTGTTCTGGTCTATGCTGATGATTAGATACACTTAAAGGTAACAGAATCGTTTCTTCCTGATGTTATTCCTTCAAATTTCTGGGAAACAAGTAGTTGTATGTCTTTTTCTTGCAGGAAGAACTATTATAAAGAGGGTGACTATGTCTATCCAAAATTTGATGCAGTAGAGGCTTATAGAAGGGCTTTGAGAACCTGGGCAAAGTGGATAGATGAGAATGTGAATCCTGAGAAGCAGCTGGTGTTTTATCGTGGATACTCATCTGCTCATTTCAGGTATGTCTACAATGATCATAAAAAATTCGGTATTTACTTTGAGCGAGTCCACATTTGTTGAACCTCTTCTTCTAGTTAACTTTACCTGAGAAAAGGAATTCTGGGGAGCTATTAATATGGAAGTTGTTGCAGAGAATGAATGTCTATTATAATTAAGACAGCCTCTAACATAAGGGTGTGATGCTTATGTATTTTACTTGTTTACAAAAACAGAGGTGGAGATTGGGATTCAGGTGGGACATGTAATGGAGAAACAGGACCGATCTCAACTGGGGGCTTCCTCAACAACTATCCTTTGAAAATGAGGATAGTGGAGGAGGTCGTCAGGGAAATGCGAGTTCCCATGATGCTTCTCAACGTCACAAGGTTGACCAACTTCCGCAAGGATGGCCATCCGTCAGTATATGGAAAAAACACCACTGGCGGAAGGAAGGTATCAACCAGGCGTCAAGATTGCAGTCATTGGTGTCTTCCTGGGGTTCCTGATTCGTGGAATGAGCTCATATATGCCTCTCTTGTTTTCCAACAAGCCATTTCCGCAAGCTACACGTAATACGTGAGTGTATACGTTTCTTTCAAATTCAACGGTGGCGGACGAGACTGTGAGGAACATGTAAAATGGTGCGTACCCATGTGGAGAGAAAAAGAGTTGACCATTAGGGTGTTCTGCTCATGATTGATTAAAAACAGAGGACAAAAACATGGGCGGTCTTCATTCAAACTCCTCTGTAGATTTCCATGTTGCTTGTGCGGGAGGGCAGCGCCCTCAAATCTTGTCTCGGATGATCTAAGGTTACGTTTGGTAGTCAGGATAAAATTTAGGATAGAATAAATTTTATCCTATCTTGTATTTGGTGTTTACTCAAGATAGAATAAAGTCGGATATAAAAGGAATATAACCCGGATAAAATTATTCCAGGAGAAAGGTGGGATAAAGGTGAATAGGATTTTTAATATTCATAATATAAAAGTTATTTTTCTCTAACAACAAATTTGTTAAATTAGTAAAATTAGAATAATATTAGAATATATATAATATTTGATTTTTAATATTAAAAATTCAAAAAAAAAAAAAAAATAATTTTTTTTTATTTATATATTTAAATTTCTTTTTATCTTATGATGTAAAAATATATATATATATATATATAAATAAATACATTTAGTATTTGTATTTATTACATATTTTAGGTATATCAGAATAGTTTACTATTTAATAAAATTTTATTAGAGAATAATGGAGGGGAAAAAAGAAATAAAATAATTAAAAAATTAAAAAAGGGAGGGAAAATAAGAAAAAATAAGAAAATAAAAATAAAGTAGGTAAGAGTGTCGTGAGAGATTTTTATCATCTCAATATGTTCAATTTTTTGGTTTATTTACATTGATATGATGTTCATAGCAAATAATAGAAATGGTAAAATATGAAAATATACGACTTTATCACTGTAATTTACCAACCAATTTAGCAAATTTCTTGGATTTCATATTTTATCTTATTCAGTCCTGTCTTGACTAGAAATCCAAAAGAACAAAAATAACCTAAAGGGAAAGAAGAATTGTTATATTATTACTCGAAGCAAGCCCGAGGTCCCTACCTCCATAATTGGACCATCACGACATTGGTCCAACAAAAAATAATCATTTCAAGACGAAGCCCCCTTGAACGGTTTGGTAAGACTAGTCCCCAATAATATTAAACCCATTTCATGGTGACAGGAAAATCTTTGGTCTTGATAAGATATCGTATCATCACCTTCCCCTGGTTGACTGCCTTTGAAATGTGTCGTGCAATTGGACCAGTAATGCACAGGAAACATCCATTTGCAGCATTCGGTTTGTCCAAAGTCTCTCATTGCCAAACCATGATTCACACCGAGGAAGAAGACAGACCACGCCTCTTCATTGATTCGTTTTTTTATGGAATGGACATTGTTAGATATATTAGGATCGATCTTTCAAGCACGAACTATGCTGTGATCTTAACCACTTAACCGGGGGCTCTCCTTAGATCCTTGGTATTCCGTTAAGTGATAACCTTACTAAAGAGAGAGGAAACAAGCTTCCTTACGAGGACCTCTGCAAGCTATCCGTTTGCAAGCAAGGATGGCGGGCTTTGCAGATGCGTTCCCGCGTGCCTTACAATTCCTAATTCCATCCTAATCTTTATCTTCCCATAGTGGTAGGAATACCCTCTTAGTACTTTATATCTTAAGGATACCGAGATTCGAATGAGGCTCAAGATGAAACCCTTTTAAGGTCATGCTTAAGACTTAATGTACCCAATTCGTCAGCTTGTTAAAGTCTAACGCGGGCTGAATCCACCAATCATGCGCCCGCGAAAAGTAAACCTAGAAAACAGAGGGAATGATTTGTGGAATTGACTTTGTGAGGAGAGACTTTTTCGAGTGGCCCGCAGCGAAGAGATCGAACGTCTCAAGTTCTAGGAAACTTGACAGACAAGAACCCCCTTTTTGAACGGCAGAGGGGGGGATGGCAAATATTGACTTCCGCTGTGGCTCTTGATTAAGATTTTTCCGAAACAATTTGTGCGGACCATGGAGTTTGTGCTCCGTTGACTTTCTCTTATCCCTATCATTCCTTCTCCAGGACATGCTTGCCTTTCACGCTTGAAGACGCACGATGAAAAGTGGGATCGACGTCGCAAGGGAACGGAACGGAACCGAATCGCTACACACGGAATTAGCAAATCCTGGTCAAGGAAAACGAATGTTGCCGGAAAAAGGTTGGAGGGCTTTTGTCAATCGAATTTCGCACGGTGTGGATGGCTATCCAAGGCTATATTACATGCAGCGCCTCTTGATTTTGGGGTGGGGTGGCGCGCTCCATTGCTTGACATCTCGCAAGCCCACTTGTTTAGCCGTCGCCTTGGTTATTAGGATTAGGACGAAACTAGAAGCTAATACTCTCTACTCACAAGCCCTAAGAAGAGATCAACATAGTTCTCAATTATAAAGGGTGTTGTTGGAGTTAGATCCCTCTCCTCCCCCGCCCCGCACCCCCCCTCTTTTTCTTCTTTTTAAACCTTTTTTCTTTTGGGAAACCCAATTTCATTTTGTGGGGGTTGGGATGTGGTTGGTCATTTCCAAATTGCTCTTGATTGGCAGGCGTACTAAGACGAATTAGATTGCTAGGTGGGGGCGTGGTGGCGGGGGGGGGCAAAGGACTAGAGAGTAGCTCTCATATATTATATTCTCTTACCGTCTTGAAGGGAGGCAGTCTTTTTTACCAAATGATTTCGAGTAACACGTGGTAATTAAAGACGGGCGGGAGGGAGGGATTGAATTAGGGATTTTGATTAAAGAGGAGGAAACGAGGAGATTGATTGGGGGGGTGGTGGAGGGTGGACCTCGCTCCCTAATTCCATAGCCTCATCACTGTTTTCATGATTTGATAATTTTGGTGGGTGGTGGGGATGCTTCTTCTAGATACGGGTGAAATTTAGATTCCACCCCCAGCCCCCTCAGCCGTACTTGAAGTTAGGCTTAGACAATTTGCCATCCATTGATTGCTCCCTCCCCTCCCCCCCCAAAATTTCCTTATCTATAGAAAATCAAGAGGAGCGCGAAATTCGCAAATCATTAAAAGGCTTCATCTTGGGTGTTATCGGACCACGGAATTTCTGGGATGTAAAATTTTTAGAGGGTACTCTTTCCCTCTAGAGAAGACAAATATACATGAGAAATTGGGGTTGTACGGGACTGGCCGTGAAGGTTCTCGTATGAGCAAAAATTATATTGTTTTGATTTTAGAAATTTCAATTTCGCCTCGCTTGTGCATGTTCTAGAAGTAAGATATAGTCTAACCTCAACGAGTTAGTCTTAGCATGCGGCTAGCTTTTCACCAAATTGCTTTCTTTCACGTGTTGACGATTTAACGTCGAATTATTTGATTTCTTGCTCGATCCTTATTTCTTTCTCACCCTGAGGGTTGGGTCCAAATGATGCTCGGAGTAACTTCTTGGGCCGCCTAATCAATCGGGATTTTTCCCCCCTTCCTCTTAAGATGCATTCCGAGATCGAAACAAATATGTGGGAATGCAATGCTTGCAAACTCCACGTGAAGTGACTCGTTTTTTTCTAACCGATGTCCTGGCAACGAAGCTGCCATCCATCCTTTCATTCATTCATAACAACAAATGGACTTTGGTTATGTTATTAATTGAGCGGGCTCGCATCGCATGCACGCATGCGTCAGCAGGGATTAGGGCAACATGGGAAAGCGTAATTAAAGAAAGTAACCGTGGAACACGTGATTTTTATCCTGTAGTTGCTCAAGAGAACCAACAGTTACTTTCATAATTTCACCCGTAGAAGGCTCTTTAAACACGGTGGAGTTGAACCCATTTAATTAGCTTTGGTAAAGTTGCGCCCCATAATCACGTGGCCTCCATCAATTACTCTAATTACACTTGAATTTTTTAGGCACATCGAATGTCCCATTTTAAGGAAAGTACTACCCCGACTTCACTAATAACGCTACAGCTCCACTTCGCAATCACCCCTTCACTTTTTCTCCTATTTTTTTCTAATATTTTTCATAGTTAATTGATGCATTTTGCATAAAGATAGTGTTTCGGACAAAGAAAAAACGACCTGCAAAGTGCATGCTGAACTTAAAATAGTAAAGATAACGGAACATCGTCGCCACGGATGCTAATCATTGTATTATACCAGTGTGATGTATGGTGGGATGTTATTTCGTAAATATCGAGATTAGCAAATCTTATCCAATCTTAAAAGCTAGAATTGCAATACACGTGACGCCATCTCGAGCTCACTTATATCGACCGCTTATTATGCGCATTTAATCAATCAAATTGGCATTCGTGCTGCACTTCTCTAAATCCTACCGTAATGTTAAATTGAAAAGTAATGTTAATTCAAGAGTGAGGATAAAAACGTAAAGCATGGATCTTGAGGAAATTGGCGTATTGTCTAGTGATTTTAGTACATGGTGGACATTAAGGATCCATAGAAATTGCGGGCTTGAAAGAAAATAAAAATTCAATCATTGCAAGTCCTCAAGAGAACACCATCCCATCTTTGCAATCTCATCCATTTACTTACAAGAAAATATTGGACACTAATACTAATCTCTAGGGTAAGGTGAAGAAGGAAGAGCAAAAGTAAACATAGATCAAGAAAACTGGGTTGGAAAATTTTATTCTATTTTCCAAACAAAGTTTTCTTAATCTATCTTTACTTATGTTCTTTCTTTTTCACCTTACCTAATCACTTCAATGAATATAGAATATATATACTTGTTTCTCTGGAGGAAAATCTGTTTCCGGATATGCACAACATAATAATGCTTTGTCAAACAAGAAGTTTCTGACAAAAAAACAGGAGAAAGTTTCCATCATTAGTCAAAATTGGAAGACGGCAAAAAGGACCCTTGGAATTATAATTTCGCTCTTTGCAAAGTATTATTTGGCTACAAAATCTCTATCATTCATATATAAAATATTTGTATACGCAAATTCATGATGATGATGATTCGAGAAAGGAAAAAGGCATTTAAGAATCCGTGGCACGTCAAAACACATTATTATCTCCTATTCCGATCACCCAATATATAACAACAAGGGTCAACAGCATATTTTCTAATCGAAAACATATCACCTCTTATGTTCTCTTTCCTTTGGATCATAATATTATAGAAATTATTTTGCCAAGTCAACATCTTCTTCCACCGTCATTACAAGCAAAAAAAATTCATTGTCCCCCACAAAGATGCTGGTCCATCTACGTATACCACACCATCTGTTGATCAAAAGAAGACACGAAAAGCTTCATGAAATGGTGGGTAAAGCACGACACATCATTGCCAGCCGACTATATTACCAAAAGAAAAATATAAGAGAAAAAGGAGGAAGGCATTCGCAAATTATGGACATGGGAGGATCCATGCAGATGCGATCAAACGACTGCTTCGCATACCTCTCACCCCCAGCTTTCAGTTTCCACAGAGAAAATTCGCAGTCAAGCCACATAATCATTATTCTACGGTCAAACTCCCTCAAGAGAGCGAGAGAGATGGTCAAAACACAAACGGTGTGAACGCGACGAGTCTTTACGGAGAGATTTATTCACTTATTGTGCCAATCGAGACCCCAAGTATGGGCAAAGAGGAAACATTGAAAACCCAGAAAAGAAAGAAAAAGAAAATCTTGTTGCGCCATGAAGTTCTCATCAATGGAAAACAGACATGCAAAAATCTCTGCATATTCCATGCTTATTCCTATTCAAAGTAGACCCTCTCTCTCTCTCTCTCTCTCTGTGTGCTCAGGTTAGCTACAAGGGGTTTTGGGTAAATGGGCTCCTACATGATCATAAGATAAACTAGAGTGTCATTTGATTAGTTCGCTCCACCGCCTGACCGGATCCGCTCTGCTTTTTCTGCTACTTTGTCTTCCCTTCTTCCCCGGAGCCTCAAATATCGCAATTCTCCTTCCTCATAGCTTCGGGTTGCCTCTCGCGAGTTCCTCGCAAGAAGGGCATAACATAAGTGTCTTCGGTGCTTGGACATACGGCGGAGACGGCGACGATCTCAACTCCTGCAATTCTTTCTTCAGCCTCCGGTTCTCGTCGCTCAAGGTCTCGCAGCACTTTTTCAAGAACTCGCAGTCCACTTCTGTCTGCTTCAGTTTGCTCCTGCAAATATCGGTCAGACTCAGATACAGATATATATAGTTCATAATTCAGAAGCTATAATATATTTATTATAGAAATATAAAATAATCAAAATCCCAGAGATGAGGAAGAGAAGAATGAATTCTTGGACCTTGCTCTCCTATTCTGAAACCAAACTTCCACTTGCCGAGGCTTCAACATGAGTTGGTCAGCCAATGATTGCTTCTGTGCCTGCATGGAAGATCGATGAACTTTCCTTTTCGTTTTTGCCCTTCTCTCGGAACATATAAACTCGAAACATGTACGGATCATCATAAGCAGCATGTGCAGAACGATATTGAAGAGCCCAATCCCAATTGAATCCATGGTCAATTATTATTCATGGATTCTAATTTATCTGGCATATGATCCTCTACATGCATAATAATTAGATGCAGAATAAATTACTTACAAAAAAAGAACAAGGAATGGACTCATACCGGTGTGAGAGTGGTGTGAAGTTTGAAGCTTTCTTCGAGCAAGGCAGACTGTTCTCTGGTTAATCTGAGCTTCTTCCGGCCACCGTTGAAATCTCCGGCGCTGTTGTTGCTGCTACGAGGTGGACTGCTGTGGTCATCCTGAGAGTGGTCAAAGCTGTCGTGGAAGCTTGACCTGGTCGAATATTCAGTGTTGTTAATGCTGTTTGAGGGATGATCATCAGCTTCCATCTTTGATGATGAACAGTCGATGGAGAAGGAAAGCCCCAACCCCACCGCCGAATAAGTGTTATTCTTCTTATTCTTCTTCTTCTCTTCCTTCCGCTTGGCCGTGCACCCGCCAACACCTAACCCCAGAAACAACCCCGTGTTGCATGCTTCTTCAACATCTCCCATGGCTGAAACCACAGAGGGAGAGAGGGAGAGGGAGAGGGAGAGGGAGGGTGTTGAAGTGGGAGAAAAGGGTGCTTTTAACTTTGCAATTGGCAAGTGAAAGGTGAAGGAGGGGGTAAGAGAGGGTTATATTGGGGAACGAATAAGTTATTAGTGGGAGATTCTGAATTGTGTGTGTGGCATTACATAAATATTAAAAACAGTAATTAAATTATTAGAATCGAGAAACTAAGGGAGTAAAACACTAACGACAATTAGTGACTGGCTCCCATATGAAAAGCGAGTAAAGGCATGCGTTAGAATATTTGGGACTTGACTCCTTTGAGGAAACCAAAATAACTTCCCCTTTGAATGCTTTGACTTTGCACACATTCCATCCAATTCCAATCACACCTCTCTCTCTCTCTCTCTCTCTCTCTCTCTCCCTCTTGATAAGATGGCATGATGACATTGATATCTCTCTTTCAAAGTCGGTCCAAACAGGGGCATAACTATTCTACTTGCGCCATTATTTGTGGAGAAAATACATGGTTCTCCTCCAACCGAAGTCCATAATTGATTTTGAGGGGCGAGGGCTAATTATAAGGGTGACTCAGCGCCTGTTGGTGGTCACCCCCCTTTATTCCTCCTAGTAGCATGATATCGACAATAGCCCTAAATTTATTGCCCTCTTATAATTAAGCTGCTTCCGAACCCTACTTCATAGTTAGATTAGGACACAACCCAGTTTCTTTAATCTCCTTAGTAAAAGAAGAATCAGATCACAACAACTCAACAACCCTTTGGTTTTTCGAAAGAAGAGAAGAGAAACGTTTATCTACGTGACTCCTCGACCTTCGAGACCTCCTTAAGAGTTTGAATAGGCTGCAAATGCAATATTGACTAGCTTCAGTGGTTCCCAAACAGAAGCAAAAGTCTTGTTGAACTAGTTTAGCTACTCTCTTCTAGAGAGAGAGAGAGAGAGAGAGAGAGAGAGAGAGAGGAATCGTTGAGATAGAAATTATCAGAGCCATCGTATTGTTTCGTGATGGTAATGTCTTGGCAGGTAATTTCGTGATCTCGATCTTCAGAGCCATTGATTTGAGGGAATATGGAGTCATCCACACAATATGGAGTCATCCACACATTATTCTTTATACATATTTCTTGTTCTTCCTTTCTAGGCCCCAAAAGATCCCCCCTTTTTCCTGCCCCACGATTTCGCATCCTAAATTTGAAAAACAGCTGCAAACCCAGATTTACCAAATCGCTTCGTCAATTTTTCCTACCTTGAATATATGTGTGACTGTATAGATTGGTCCACCAAGATGAAGCTTGCCGAGAAATGTTTCTCTCAATCTAAATTTTGGGATATCTCATACTCTAACCATTTATCCAAAGATATCATACGATCTAGTATTGTTTATTTGAGTCCGCTAGGATATCGAGATTATTTACTTTGTTGCATTCCTTTGTAGGATCAGTTTTTGCCTCTTTCAGAATATAAGTTAGAGAATTCTTCTCTGGGTCTGCCCCCACAATGAAGTTTAATCATTTAATGGGAGTTTGAAGAGTGTTTATTCCTAAGAGTGGGAATACCGCTTTTGAGTATCGATTTTGACAATTAGGAAAAAACATGCGAGAGAACAAGTTGAGGAAACTAGGGACGGGCATGAGAAGAACGATGATAGGCCTTGCCTTTAACGTTGTCAGTGAATGTCAACTGAACCGCCCATATCCGCAGTTGGGCTTGCCCGAGTCCACAAAAAACGCATGGCTTTGGACATTTTTTAGACAGATCTATCTGGTTCGAACATAAAAGTTAGACAAGCATGAAAACGGTGCTTGCCGTTAATCATGTTTCTCGTGGAAAAGAGACCAGAAAACGGTGCACGACTGCATATAATTATGCACAGCGTTTTCTGCAAACACTCTTAATCGCATGGTTAAAAGGACCCCATTTCTGCTAATATCAGGGATCGGATTGTGGGGCGGCGGCTGATGGGTGGCATTTACTGTTACTATACCGAATACACTCAGGCAAAGAAGCCGCAATTTGCACGGGATTAACTGAGAAGTGATTGTTTTCACCCTGCACAGATGGAACACGACTCTTGACGTTTGAGGCCATCTCGAGCATCGAAACCAAAAGAGAAATCAAAGATTCCCAAGATCCCCATTGTTAGAGAGAGAGAGAGAGAGAGAGAGAGAGAGAGAGAGATGGGGAAGAAGTTTTCAAAATGTAACGTAGGTCCGATAGGCTCGTCCGGAAGGACCAAGACAAAACATGATTCAATCATGCAGTCATGAGCGGTCTTGTTTGGCATGGAACACTCACGTGAACTCCAGCTTCGCTTCGTCATTTGACCGACCCAAAGACCCATCAAACCATAACGTAAGAAGCTCATGTCCTCACCTCACTCCCCTGTATCATGTGATGATATACTCTCCGCAAATCCATGTGCTCTCTCATTCATCCATCTCTCTTTCTTTCTTCCCATCTCTCACCTGTGTAGCCCTCTAGATGATGAAACCTTCACTTCTCCTCTCCCTCTGTCTCCTTATTACTACTGCCTTCTATCTCTGCTCCTCTTCGAGCTCACCAGCTGATTCCTTGGTTTTACATGACACAGGACGACGAGCCACGATGACAAGAGATCTAGACATGCCCTTTGTCAACAGAAAGCTCAAAAGCCACAGCGTCAAGGTACATTTCTGTTCTACTAATCAACAAACAGATTGAGTTTAGCTTCCCTTGCTGCATCTCTTCCATATCTCTCCAGTTTGCTCAGGTTCCTTCAGTCCCTATAATCATGACGTGGATACATAAGTGCAGGTTCTTGACGACAAAAGGGAAAGATCAAATGTTCAACAGGGTAGCACTGAACTTCAGACTTCGAGCAACAATGACAGCACTGATGACCTAGTGTATCACATCGACTACCATGGAGTAACAACTCATCCAACTCCAACTCCAAAACACCCGTAACATACAGCAAACGCCGGCCATTCAGCTTGTCCAACTTTTTTATGTATCCTCGACAATACAAAAAATCATGATGTATTAGTCACTTGTATCATTAGCAACATTCTTCATGCATCTTTTCCTGACATTTCGGTTCCATAAAGGACATAGCTGTCATGGTAATCCGCAAAGAGGAGATGAATCATGTTTAATTAATCTAAAAGAAAATTCAGCTTTGTCATCCACTTGCTCAAAACAGTGACCAAGAAAATCATCATCTATGTGGTTGCCTACTTTCTAATCTAACAGCTCTTTGTTCCTCAAGCCTCTGAGTGATGCCTGTTGTGATGATATATTTTGCAGGTACTAATATTAAGGCTACATGAATGCAGCTCCTCCCTTTACATTCTATACTAAAACGAAGAAAACAGGTTTTCAGTTCCCCATCGGAATCTATGATAATCATGTTCATTAATATTCTTCCTAGTTGAACATTTTTACAGCCTTCTAAACCACAACATCAATCTCCATACTCTCTCCAACTGTGATATTTACAATGCCTCAAGGTTTCCTTTCATCAGCCACTTTTGACTTAATTTGATCAGTTAAATGGCTACGCTTTGCTGGTTCTAGTGATGAGAAACAGCAATTCAGATCCAAAGAAAGCAAAACTAGACGCAACCAGTCAACTCTTTAAAGACTTTGAATCTCCACATGGCCAATTTTAACTTGACCATAGAATGGAATGGATCCTCAGGATCAAGGAAGCCATCTGTGCAGCGAAAAAAGATGCAAACGAGTTGCTTCTGGAGCTGAAACAAACAAAAGGGGCACAATTTATGGCTATAGTTCCAAATCACCAGAGAAAAGGATATCAGTGCAATAGCTTGAGTTGAACAATCTCCTGACGTTTCTGCTCCTTTTAAAATGAAACATGGCAAGGAGAGAGCCTGCACATCTTAGAAAACCATCGTTTTTAAAAATGAGCTCCAGAATAGTGAAATCATATTCACCATTTCTTCCTTGAAACCAGCCTTCTTCACTTACTGTTGTCAGGTTTGTGTAGAGAGAGAGAGAGAGAGAGATTCTCCCTTACTAGCATAATTTGTTCAGGAATGTCCATAAAGGCAGATAAATGTGGGCCTCAATATCTGCTTATGGAAACTTGTCCTTTGGCCACGACCAGTCCACGTGCATGCCTTATTTTCTCGACTGGTCCAACAGATTAATAGATTTTCTTAACGCCTATGTTTAAAGAAATTTTCGACATTGTTGTAAGATTCTGAGATTTATTGGGAGAGAAACCAATGAAATTATCTGGCCTGGCGAAACTACATGTCCAAGTATATAAGAGGACCAATGTGATGTGTTGATGCACAGGGACAAAGAAGATCACAAGGCCTTCTAGGCCAATATGATGGGTGTAATCAGTAATCTTAGCAACTTGCAACACTAAAGACATGACAGTTAAATAGGCATATCAGAGGGGAGGGGAGGGGAGGGGAGGGGAGGGGAGGGGATTTCCCCCCAAACTCTGCTTATTGACAAAAGAGTTCCCAGTAGGGAGAAGTACATTATATTTGTTGAGAAAGAGACAGAAAAGGGAGAGAGATGGTCAGAGATAAACATCTGCATGCTTTTATTGCAAGGTTGAAACCAGACAGGCAGAATGATATCGGTGAATTGGATATGAGGAACAGGGTGGATTAAAACTTGAATCAAGTTAAACGGGTACTGGATATGCAGACAAAAAGACTTTGCTCAAGAATAATGAAATCAGGGTGAGGGCTATTGAATAAAACAACACCAGCATGTGGGTTGCCTTGTGACCAAGTATTGCGTATCGTTAATATATTGTTGTTTATTTGTTATTTTGTTATCAAGTCCTTAGCGTCTGTTATGCTGATCCTAGTTTATAGGAATTATGGGTTAGTGGATTTATTGCTTAATATTAGTGGTGGAAGTGGAGAACGTGGTGCAATTAATATTAGTGGTGGAAGTGGAGAACGTGTAAGTGCACCGTTTGAGCTATCAGCCTATATAAAGGCAATGATATGCATCGAACAAAATATCCTAGACAGCATTTTCTCTTCTATTGTTTACTCTCTCTACAGGTTATTCAACCATTCTTGCCGCTTGTTCTTTCATCAATATGGTATCAGAGCCAAGTTCCGGGCATTTTGGTGAGTACCTCTATTGCCAAGATGGGTGATCTTCAAGTCATTGGCGGAATCAAGAAGCTCAATAACCAGAACTACAATTCTTGGTCTACCTGCATGATGTCTTACATGCAGGGCCGGGATTTGTGGGAGGTTGTAAATGGAAATGATGTGAGACAACCGAAGGCTGAAGATGCGAATGGGACATTGCGGAAGTGGAAGATTAAAGTGGGCAAAGCCATGTTCGTTTTGAAGACGACAGTTGAAGAGGATGTGCTGGAGCATATCCGGGATGCGGAAACTCCCAAAGAAGCTTGGGATACGTTCACCAAGCTGTTTTCTAAGAAGAACGATACGAAGCTCCAACTCTTAGAGAGTGAGTTGTTGTCGATGGCGCAATGCACAATAAGACGCTATGCCGAGAAATTATTGAGTTGGATATGGAGGCTTCTATTGGCAATACCAAGATGAAGCAAATTATCATCCATGGTTTGAAGCCAGAATTCAGGAGTTTCGTTGCTGCCATACAAGGATGGCAAACTCAGCCGTTGCTTGTAGAATTCGAAAATTTGCTAGTTGGTCAAGAAGCCTTAGCTAAGCAAATGGGAGGAGTCTCGGTAAAGAATGAAGAAGGGGCACTCTATGCCAACAAAGGTAGGTGGAATTCCAAGCAGCATGTCGACGGTGGATCCAAAGAACGATCACAAAGAGAGAAGTCATCAAGGCGAATGGAGCGTTCGTGAAGGGAGAGGTTCTAAAAACCATGGCAATGGTCAAAAGTTTAAAGGGAAGTGCTACAATTGCAAGAAGGGTCATATGGCAAAAGATTGCCGGTCAAAGAAGGTCGTCAAAAGTAACACTGTTACATCCAAAAGTGAAGACAAATGGGATGCTGAGGCTTTCTTTGCTACAGACGAAGAAGAGCTAGCCCTTACAACAACATTCAATCAAATCGATTATGAGAATGATTGGATCGTTAACTCAGGCTGCTCAAACCATATGACCGGTGACAAAGAGAAGCTGTAGAACTTGTCAGAGTACAAGAGAAGTCGGGTGGTGGTGACGGCGAATAACACAAAGTTAACTGATAGCTCACATTGGTAATACGGTAGTCTCTCCCCAATGTAGTGATACCGAGGTGCCACTTCAAAATGTCTATCGTGTTCTAGGTACGAAGAAAAATCTTTTCTCGGTAGCACAATTAACATCTTCTGGCCATTTTGTCTTATTTGGTCCACAAGATGTGAAGATATATTGGGACCTTGAGATTATAGAAGAGCCGGTAGTGAATGGATGAAGATTGGAGTCAGTCTATGTGATGTATGTAGAAACAGCATATGTAGACAAGACGAGAAGGAACGAGACGGCAGATTTGTGGCACATGCGGCTAAGTCACGTTAGCTATTCCAAGCTAGATGTGATGATGAAGAAGACGATGCTAAAGGGACTTCCACAACTTGAAGTGAGAGCAAACAATGTACGTGCAAGCTATCAGTATGGAAAAACGCACCAATTGCCGTATGAAGAGTCCAAATTTAAAGCGAAGGAACCATTAGAGTTGATTCACTCTGATGTGTTTGGACCAATTAAGCAAGCCTCCATTAGTGGGATGAAGTACATGGTGACCTTCATTGACGACTTCTTGAGGTATGTGTGGATTTTCTTTATGAAGGAAAAATCTAAAACTCTTTCAAAGTTCAAAGAGTTCAAGAAGGTAGCGGAAGCGGAGGTTGATAAAAGAGTCCGTTGTCTACTCACTGACAGCGGGGGAGAGTACACCTTAGATGAGTTCTTAGATTTCCTTCGGGAGTGCAGAATATGCCATCAGTTCACATGTGCTAGCGCTCCATAGCAAAATGGTGTAGCAGAAAGGAAGAACAAGCATCTGGCAGAAGTATGTCAAAGTATACTTCACGCAAAGAATGTTCCGGGACAGTTTTGGACGGAAGTGATGAAGACTGCGGCCTTCATGACCAATAGGCTTCCTCAACACAGGTTATGCTTTCTTTCACCTTTTGAAAAAATATGGAACATGAAGCCTGCTGTTAGTCATTTTTGAGTTTTTGGATGTGTATGCTATGCATTTGTACCTGACCACTTACGTAGCAAGATGGAGAAAAAGGCTATTAGGTGTATCTTTGTAAGATATGACAGTCAAAGGAAAGGATGGCGATGTTGCGATCCAACAGCTGGGAAGTGCCACACATCTCAGAATGTGGTGTTTGATGAAGCTTCCTCATGGTGGTCCCCAAACAAGGAAGTACTACCGGACTCAAATGTTTTTAAGGAAGTGTTAAAAATTTCTCAATTTCAGTTGAGTTCAGGTAAAATAGAGGTTGCAGACGATGGTGGAGATGTTGAAGAAGGCATAGCTCAAAATCCTTGGCAAATAGGTGTATACCAAAGGCCAAGTGAAGAAGATGAGCCAAGTGGAGCAAGTACACCAATTGCACTTTGAAGATCAACAAGAGCCAGAAAGCCAAATCCCAAGTATGCCAATGCCGCTATAGTAGAAGAAGTAGATGCAAAAGAATCAGAGACATTTGAGGAAGCGTCTCAGAGTTCGGAGTGGATTAAAGCTGTGGAAGAGGAAATTGTTGCATTAGAGCAAAATCAGACTTGGGAGCTTGCACGAAAGCCAAGAGATGTGAAGCCTATTTCTTGCAAATGGGTGTACAAGATAAAGTGTTACACAGATGGATCAATAGAGAGGCACAAGGCTTGTCTTGTAGCCCGAGGGTTCTCTTAACAATATGGACTAGACTATGATGAAACGTTTAGTCCAGTTGCAAAGTTTACAATTGTATGAGTCCTACTAGCACTTGCAGCTAGCAAAAGTTGGAACTTGTGGCAAATGGATGTGAAAAATGCATTTTTGCATGGGGAGCTAGATCGGGAGATCTACATGGACCAACTGATGGGCTTTCAGAGTCAAGATCATCCTGAGTATGTATGTAAGCTCCGGAAGGCTCTTTATGGATGGGTTGAAACGAGCACCGAGGGCTTGGTAAGGTAAGATTGCCGAATTTCTTACTCACAGTGGTTATTCGGTGACATCTGTGGCTTCTAGCTTGTTTGTCAAAGCTAAAAGAGGGAAGCTAGCTATTTTGCTGGTGTATGTGGATGATTTAATCATCACAGGAGATTGTGAAGAAGAAATTCTCCAAACCAAGGAGAATTTGTTAGTTCACTTTAATATGAAAGAACTTGGACAGCTCAAGCATTTTCTTGGTTTAGAAGTTGACTGTACTCAGGAATGAATATTTCTCCATCAGCAAAAGTATTCCAAAGATTTGTTTGAAGAAATTTTTAATGCTTAAATGCAAGCCAATCTCGACACCGATGAAGCCAAACGCCAAAATGTGTGCTCATGAAGGGAAAGATTTAGAAGATGCTACCATGTACCGGCAATTGGTGGCTAGTCTTATCTACTTAACTTTAACAAGACCAGATATTTCTTTTGTAGTTGGTGTGATGAGTCGCTACATGCAAAGTCCAAAGAAGACTCATTTGGAATCAATTCGTCGAATCCTGAGGTATGTGAAGAGTACGCTTGGCTATGGTATTATATACAAGAAAGGTGGAGATTGCAAACTAGTTGGCTATTGTGATGCTGACTATGCAGGTGACCATGATACTCGGCGTTCAACTACCAGGTATGCTTTCATGCTTGGGTCTAAAGCAATTTCTTGGTGTAGCAAAAGACAACCAACAGTGTCTTTGTCAACCACGGAAGCAGAGTACCGAGCAGCAGCGATGGCAGCTCAAGAAAGCACTTGGCTTATGCAATTATTAAAAGACTTGCATCAGCCAACAGAGTATTGTATTTCTTTGTACTACGACAACTTGTCGGCAATACGTTTGGCAGAGAATCCAGTTTTTCATACAAGAACTAAGCATGTGGAAGTGCATTATTATTTTATCAGAGAGAAAGTCTTGCAAGAAGAAATTGAGTTGAAGCATGTCAGAACAAAAAACCAAGTTGCAGATTTGTTTACAAGAGCCTTGAGTGGCAACAAGTTCGAAAGTTTCTGATGTTAGCTCAGTATGGTGAAAAGAGTAGGAGCTGGTGTTGAGGGGAAGTATTGAATAAAACAACACTAGCACGTGGGTTGCCTTGTGACCAAGTATTGCGTATCATTAATATATTGTTGTTTATTTGTTATTCTATTATCAAGTCCTTAGCGTCTCTTACGCTGATCCTAGTTTATAGGAATTACGGGTTAGTGGATTTATTGCTTAATATTAGTGGTGGAAGTGAAGAACGTGTAAGTGCACCGTTTGAGCTTTCAGCCTATATAAAGGCAATTATATGCATCGAATAAAATATCCTAGACAGCATTTTCTCTTCTATTGTTTACTCTCTCTAGAGGTTATTCAACCATTTTTGCTGCTTGTTCTTTCATCAAGGGCAGCTTTCAAGAAAGAAATGCCGGTTTGCTAGTTCAATCGATCTTGAGATAAAGAAGATTATGCAGACCACTAGGGGGAAACCTGATAGAATTCCTTTGGAAGATTGCAACGACTCTGAAGAGCCATGCCTACTTAAGCTGCATAAAAACTATATAGAGGACTAAAATGCCTTGTAATTGGAGAAGCACCTATAATAGAGAGGACAGATTTTCTTCTTCTTTTTCTGTGTGTTTTGAAAAACAGTATCTAGCTTCCGAACATGATACTGGAAAAAGAGATTTAATATGAGGCAATCAAAGTACAAGCAACTGGAAGAAAGACGCCCCTCTCCAGTTAGGGCTCATAACTCAGAAGTCTTGAACATTTTTCTGATCAATGTTCCTAAGAATCATTCTATCCTAACAATCAGTGTTCCTAAGAATCATTCTAAGTCTTTTTCTTCATTTCCTGCTCTTATACATCGGGGACTAGCCAAGCATATGCAAGAAGATACTCAGTGATGCATGGTATTGGTGCCGTAGCATTCAGCGCTTTTGCTCTCCGTGCACTTTGCTCAAGATAGAGGATGCACCAGACGAGTCACAATTAGAAATGAATACAGAGCAACTATGCTAAACCTTTTAGCTAAGGTGGAATCACCCTCAAGGGTGGGGGGGTATAGATGTGCTTAAAAGAAACGGGTGCACAAACACAAATGGCTCACTGTCCACACTGCCAACCTTCATGACCATGAAGGTCAGCCTATTCAAAAACTATAGTAAAAGGAAAGAGGTAAATTATGACATGTTAAGTCTGGAGGACATAGAAACCCCCAAATTAAAGAAAGCATACACAGGTTCAGCCAACGTACACACGTAGTTAGAAAGAAGGGAAAGCCATGAAAGTGGTGGGAGTCCTTATGATAACTCGGAGAAGCATAAACCCAGATGCATTTATTCATAGAGCAAGGTGTCATCGTTTGTTCCTTGTATATACATACTCTTCCTCGGTATTACAACGGCATGGACAATTACACTACAACATACTCCCGAGACATCACTGAAGGCAGCATAGGTAACGAATCCGAAGAAACAAAAGAAGGGACAAGGAAAACAGAAGAGGAGAAAGATGCGTACAGGAAGAGAAGACGAAAGCTGAGTAACTCCCCCTCAAACGGCAGGTATGTTGGCAAAGGAGAAACCTTTATATCCCTTATATGCATAGTAAGCAATGCGCGTGTAATAGAACCCGGGAATGAACAAGATCGAGCCAAGAACCGCGAAGAACACCCCTGCACCGCGAGTCGTCCGAACGCAATGAATCAAGCAAGAAAAAAGGAAGAAGAGAAGCTCGGAGGAGCGGAAGCGGAGAGGGTACCGTGGGTACGGTCGCCGCCGACACGGTAGGAGGCCATGAGGGTGCCGAGGACGATGCCGAGGGTGCCGACGACGAGGAGGGAGACGGCGAGGGCGATCTCCTTGATGGGGGGCCTGCTGTTGACGGCGTAAGGGGAGTCCATCATCATGTCCTCGTCCGAGATCGAGAAGGCATGGTCCACGTACGCCATCTCCCCCGGCCGAAAGCAAAACGAGAACCCCGCGTTTGGTCTTGAGCTGAACCAAAGGCTGGTCGAGTTCGGTCGAAGAAGAAGAAGAAGCACGGGAGAGTTTCTGCAAATTCGCTGGGTTTCGAGGAGAAGAAGAGAAGAAGAAAGGGATTGGGGATGACGTTTTCTTCTTTCGAAGCAAAAGACAAGACCAGAGAAGACTTTCTGGACAGCAGCAACAGCAACAACAACAAAAGTTGGTCTTTTCGACTCGGGCCCAGAATCAAGCCCACGGTTTCTCAAATTTACATTACATATGTCCTGTTTTGAGATGGATAGATATGGATTGGATACTAATGTTGCTGAACAATAATAAAATCAGAGGAAGAATTTGTTAAAGCATAGACAATAGTAGAGTACCCTACTCCTAATAAGCATAGAACATAAATGATTTACATTAATGAAAATAAAGTTACCCACAGACTTGCATAAATGAAAATGAATCTGTAAACAATTTTCGTGACGAAAAAAGATAACCAGGAGTAATTCACGCTCGCTGCATGCGCTTGACGATGTGGCTAGGCTTCACTTTGCGTGTGGCTTTCGGGCGGCCAAGCCCATTAGCCACCAGGGCGGCTCTTATTGTCGTGTGTTAGCATGTGATTTGTCCGTGTCATGCTCACTTGGCATTCCTATCTCCTGAATAGCCAAGCCAACATTTGACGTCGTACTGGCATGTGATCTCGCCACCTAACTCTGATTGGGCGCTGACGTCACTATTTTTTAGATTTCGCCAAAAACTTCAAAAAAGCGATGGAATATTTTGTAAACCTCCAAAAACATGCAAATAATATGTTGGAGGAAAGCTTGTGTCGAATACTCTCTAATGGTTTAACTTTTGTTTCGCAAATGTGTTAGCCTTGGAAATTTCAGCTTTTTTTAAGTACGGTATAGTCAGAGAGTGAGGAGAGTTAAAGATAGGACAGACCAAAAAAAAAGTATTGTGCAATTTTTTCATAAATGGTGCACCCAAAGAAAGACCAAACTTTCAAGATATGATAAACGGCATATTGGCTACAATTTATATGAAAATAGTGCAAAAAGAAAATGGCTTTTGGAAAGCGCCATATTCGCACTTGATAGTTTTGAACCATGCAACTAGCGAATACAGTGCACGGAAAGCAATCGACACTTTCTCTCATACTAATATTGGCTTTGAGTTGAGCGGAAAATATAATTTTTTTTTGCTAGCCATGATCGACGGTCGTTTTACCCATTATATGTATTATCGGTGGTCGAAAATGCAATCACAAATTGGAAAAGGCCCAAGTTTCCACAGCACATTATGCCAGTTGATCAACACAGTTCAAAGTTTACTCTTACATATGATATTGTTTCAATAGAGACGTGGCATATCGTTCTTTGACAAGGAAAGTTAACCCATTTTCTTCGTCCTTTTCTTGTCTTTTCTTAGGGCGGACCAAAAATTTGTGCAAATAAGAGATTGTTCTGTTGTCTTTCATATCCGATCACCTCTTCTTGGAACCCATGTGACTTGTTTGAAGCGGAACGGGCCTCGTCTTTGCTGTCTGTTCCTTCAAAAGAGCAACTTCAAAGAACACAGGTCGGGTTTCGGGTCTATCCATATGGACGAACTGGACGTGATATCCAACAATTCTCTACTGTAATTAGTGAAAGAGGGCGAGCGAATTCGCTCGCACAGATTTTGCCAAACGGAGGAATTTTAGAGGAACAGGAAATGGATCTATAGCATTGAAGGCTGCGCTTGATGCATATTTCATATTTATGCTCTTCGTTGAAAAATTTTCTGACCCTTTCATCTGTTATGTGTTAAGCTACATTTCCACGCGTGAATCGCACTCGAATATCGTTTATATACTTCGATTTGCTCAGCTATGCGGTCGTGCCAGTGCAAATACTTTCGATGGAAACGAACCGATGCTTGGTGTAGGCTGGGTCCAAGTCTAGTGGGTTTACAGATCTGTGCTTTGCATGATTTTCCCAGCACAAATTAACTGTTAACGCAATCTAATCATGTAGTGTGGACTCGTATTCAGATCTCTCTCAAAAAGTACCACCTATATTTACGGACTGGCAAGGAAACCCAGAAGAAGAAGAAGAAGAAAGAAGCCTAATACATCGGCCATTTAATTTACACTACCTTATACTGAACCATCATGACAAAACAGAAAGATGACTACAATCAAATAAAAGTGCTTATGTATATAGTCAGGTGCGTATAAATGATACTACGGGAACTAGCTAGCTGGAAGAAGACATCTCTCTCAGCTTGATCTTATCTTCTTGGAAGGCTTCGCAATGACCAGGAAGACGGAGGCGAGATCATCCGGAACCTGAAAGAATCCTTGAGGAGGAGGCCCTGACGCTTTTCTCCTCGGAGGCCGAGGTTTCTTCGGTGCTGGCGGACACGCATTGGCAGCATGGCCAGTCATAGGATCAAGACATGACTTGGGGGTGCGGCACTCGTCCTCATCATCGGGTGAGGAGCCAACCTGCCTTCTCTCGTGTTGCGGTAAGTCAGAGAGCTTAGATCCGGAGCAGACGACGATGGTTCTAGTAGGGGTCGATGGCCTGAACTCTTCTGAGATTCCCATTCCCATGTTGTTTCTCCTCTTACAACCCGGGTTGCTTGCTTGGTGCACGTACCTTCTTCAGTTCGCTGCGCAGTTCTGCAACTGAGAATCCCCTTGGATACCGAGGTCTTTTATGATATTTCCAGGGAGGGAGAGAGAGACAAAGGCGTGCATAAAGGCAATCGAGAGGATGATGATGAGTGGCGATGAAAGAGAGACAGATGGGAGTGATGAGGATGAGGACGAGTTGCTGCGAGGCTTGAAAGATGAGTGGGGCAACATGACAACGACCTTTTTCCCACGTTTAAAAAAAGGCAAATGACAGTTGCGTTCTGGAAGTGAGTGACTATATTTCATTCTCAGCTTTTTGGTTTTTGGTAGACTAGGGGCATGTTCATAAAGGCAAAGATACCTGAAAGTTAATGCAATCCCCCGGGAGTCCCATGACACTTAAGTTGGAATTATTTTATCTATGTTGGTGATTTTGATTCATAGCAGCTTGCCTATAATTTGTACGATTTGAATAGGTGAATTTTAGTTCCTAAACTGAAAATCTTTTATGCTCCAATCAAGTCATGAGTGAAATTATTAAGTTAATGCAATGTACCACGCTACACTAATTCTAGATGATTAGGTCTATATGAGACCCAGGCAAGACTCACATGGGACCTCTCATTTTTATTATTTATATTCTACTTAATGCATACATAAAATTAATTCGATAATTTCACCTATTTTCATTACCTAAAATATCACCACTCTTGTCTTGCATGGCTATTTAACACCTAACTAAAAAATCCTATCCCCTTCCCTATCCTATGAAGAAATTGTTATTTGAAGCTTATACATGCATACAAATGAATTTGACTTTTAGATATGGTAGGAATGCTCTCTCTCTTCAACGATCGCGGCTGCCACTAAGGTTAAGCTAGTTAGTTCGATCTAGTTTGAAATGAAAACCGAACTAAACTGTAATACTACGATTTGGAAAATTCCAATACCAAACTTGAATAATTAAGGATTCGAAACCAAATTGAACTATACTAGATTTTCTAGTTTGATTCGGTTTGGAATAGAATAGAATTGAATTATCGTTTTTTTTTCATTTATCTTATATAATGTTCTTGGTTCTCATTCGGCTTTTAACTTTATTGGACCCAACCAAACTGCCAAATTCAAGTCCGGTTCGATTTATGAACCGAATTCTCGAAATCACCTCCCCAAACCAAATTGAACTAACAAACCTTTATGACCTTGCTAGTTTTCTTCTTTTTTTGGGTCAAAAAGCACTTTCATTCTTTAACGATTAACGAGAATCAATAGAACACAATATATGAGTTTTCAAACATAACATATATCGAAGACCTTGCTAGTTTGATTTGGTTTTTTTACCTTAAAAAATCCCCGCATGATGCGGCTGGGCACCTCGTGTGTCGACCGGGAATTGTATCAATACGAAGTCAACTCATACGCTACGTCGCCTCCCCTTTCCACCTTTGTTTTTTCTTTACAGTAGAATTGTACTTTCACTGTTAAACGCCCCCCCAAATTACACAGCTCAAACATAGGTTGACGGATAACTTCTGCAACCTGTCGCGGCAGCGATCGGTTTCTGCACCAATCATCCGATTCGATACTGCTGCGTCGCGAGGGCCGAACAATTTCTGGCGGCCTCGCTGTTTTCACAGCGAATATCGCATGAAACTTGTCTGTTTGTTTATGCATAACAATAATTAACATGGAGGGAGAGGTTGCTTAGGATCCAATTCACATGAGGAACACTATGGCACAAGCGAGCAACAAAAGCTGCAATGATCACATGCTTCTCTGGCCATCAAGTGTGTTTTCGCTAGTGCTCTACGATCAACTACAATCATGAACTGGCGAGATCGCACCTGCGCGAACGATTCGGCAACATGTAGTTTAGACAAAGCTTTCTTATCTCTATAGTAATGCTTTGAGCATGCAAGGACACCCCACCATGCATGTGTGTTCATGCCCACTCATTCTATCTCCAAAATTTCTCTTTTTGCCAAATATGTCGAGGGTAATTGTCAAACGCTGAAATATATCGGACCCTCTTCCTTAATTTGGGGAATTAAAGTTGAGACGTTATTTTCATGCGGTGACCGATTGTATATGTCAAGACGAAAGATCGTTCCCTTGTATTGAAATGCACGTGTATTAGAACCTTTGTGAGGACCACCACGTGGTGATGTCCATATTTCTAGTGAGAGGCCAAAGTTTTGAGGGCCTAGAAAAGATTTAGCAGTCAAGCGACGAGGAACGAGGCAGCTCAGATCACTAGATTTTCTTATCCTCTTTTTTTTTTGTTTGGCCTAAAGCTTAGGATCCCCAGTTGATAAACAGTTATATCTATGTAAATGTTATCTTTATAAAGAAGAATGTGTAATTATGTCCACATTTTGACAACGTCCTCACTGTCCGAATCCTAGGCCACTGAGGTAATGGACCCCTTCTATGGAAGTACACAGCAATTCTTGAGGCCTCGCAGCAGAGCATATCGTCGGTAGTGCTGAAGCCATCTCATTACGGTACGGCAATCAGCACCCTTTTGGGATTTTGCTAATGTTTTCCAACAGTCATTTGTGGTTCAGCATTTTAGGAGGTACGCCTAGAGTTTCTGATGTGATTATGGAAGGTGATTGGCGCAGGCCTCCGGCGAGATCGGAAGACCTTGTGGGGAATTTCAGTCAGCTTTACCGTGTTGCTCTTCAACCGGACACTAGCTCCTCTGGTAGCATGATCCAAACGATGTGTAAATTTGCGAAGAAGGTGTAGGTTTTTTCTGAAGGAATTGATTCGTGAGAACTTCTTCAGTAGGAATATACAGTAAGGGGGAAAAGAGAGAGGAAGAAAAGAAGATAGCATGGTCTATTCTAACTCGTGTACCCTCGTCAATCCCAATAGCTAATTCATCCAGTTTTTAGGCCAGAGTTCCATATTGCGACTAGAATCGAGTGCTCATGTATATAACCATCGAAAGAGTGTTTGCTTAATGATCTAATCAAACATGGTTCGCAGAAACTTGTTACTGAATCAAGCGTCTCTCAGTCTTGAATCCGAACGCAGCAAAATAGGGTCTGGTGTTCTCCCAGCTGGTCGTTTTACAATCACCAAAATGTCAAAGCCGGTCAAAACTCGTGGGTGGCCAACTGTCCAGTACTGGGTCTAAATGTTTGGGCTGGTCAAAGCCCCCGCAGATTTTGCCAGCACAGTCGAGCATCGAAGGCGATAGAGATGTTGGTTGGGCCTCGTTCGGACTGGATCGAGCATGACAGAGACGCTTTCCCCCCTTTTCTTTTCATGCGACTTTTAGTTCCAAATGAAACAACTCAGCCCTACTGTACTGTACAGCTGTTCTCGTTCGCTTCCAATACCCTCTGAAAATCTTAAGAAATTTTTACACCTTCCCGTTTGAAATTTGAGTTTTACCTAACGTTGAAATAATACTATCGAGTACAAGGTCCACGTTTTTCTAAACAATCCATTTCTGTGACCTTAATACACACAGAGAGCGCAGTGAGAATCTGACAGGCCCTCGGGGTGTTCATGGTCAACGAAGCAATAAGGTTGGGGGAGGAGGTGGGGCACGGGGGGGTAATCCCAATGTTTGACCTTGGCGCACGAATCACGACATAAAAGTAGGGCCCCACCACCCACCCGCCCACCCACCCACAGTCTCCGACTTTTCGTTCGACAGTGGGCATCTGATGCCCACTTTCGCGATGCGAAACCCCACATTGGATCCTGTCTCTTCTCTTATTTGCACACGAAAGTCCTAAAGAGAGAAAAAACAGCCATCAAAGTCAAGTCCAGAAATCACGCGATGAAAATGATTAACGGGAGGAAGACAAATATGAACTCGCCATCTTCATTTCAGTGGTTTTTTTCTTTTTTTTTTTGCTTGTTTTCAGCTATAATTTACAGAAGCAACCAAAAAAAGAGACGCCCCATCCACCGCCAACTCTCTTCCCATGGAAGCATGCGTTGAATTCCGTGCACGAGTTGAGAACTCTCGCCCTGTCCCCCCCCTTGTCTTTTTGCTCTCCGCCGCTGCGGTTTCCCGTGACCGCCGCCCCCCCCACGGCGAGGCCCTCTGGACCAGATCTCATGAACCCTTTTCTCGGTTCTCAAGAGTCGGGCACTGGGCCGTAGGAGATGGTGTTGGGGACGGAGTGACGGTGCTCCCCCTCGTACGTCACGATCATCATCCTCGGATCGTCCTGGGCTCTCTCCACGTGCTTCCTCGCCGGGCATCCTCTCACGCTGCTGCACTTGTAGTACCCTCTGCAATCCGCGGATCCATCAGTCTCATCTCGATCCCATAATCAATACGATGGCGTACATAGAATAGATGGTGGTGGCGGTGTCACTTACCGTGGGAATGGCGATCCTTTGATGGGCTTTTGCCCGTACTTCCTCCACGTGTACTGGTCCGCCGGCACCTCCGCCGCCACCCTTATCGTCCTCTTCACCCTGTGCTTCCTTTTCTTTGAACAGTGGCATCTCCCAGCGGAGAGGGCCTCCTCCACGCACTTCTTCCTGTGAGCCGACGCCAGAGGCGGCTTCCGGCGGACATCGTCGGGGGCGACAGCCCCTGCTTGCCGTTTGAGACGCTGCCGTCGCCGGTGATGGTGGAGAGGAAGGACGAGGTCGCGGACGACATGGGCTGGGACATGCTGAGGAAGTCCTTCGACTGCGACTGCGACTGGCACAGCGAGGGGTGATGGTGGCTCTGGCTCAGGCTCAGAGGCTTGGCCATCGGCTTCGTTTCGGGTTTGGATTCAGGCGCAAGATCGAGGGGGAGCGGATTCTGCGGGGCGCGGCGGAAGCGGGCGTGGCCGGTGCGGTTCAGGAGGGAGATGACCTGCTTGAACTTGGAGACGGTGAAGTGGGTGAGGTGAGAGGCGGAGTTGGGGGGCGGGAGGCTGTGGGGATCGGGGCTGGAACTGGAATCGGAATTAGAACCGGAACCGGAACCGTGGGGAGCAGCTAAGAGGGAGATGAGATGCTGCATGCTCTTCAGCCCAGCAGCGGCCGCTTCCTGGATGGCCCTCTCGTTGTCGTCCACTGCCATCTTCACGCAGTCCACCGCCATGAAATGAGATCCGTGCGAGCAGGATGCGAAGCTCAAGCTCCAGAGGTGTGGAGAGAGGAGGAGGAGGAGGAGGAGGAGGAGGGCAGGGTTAAAAGGAGAAGAAGAAGTGGGGTGGAGAAGGAGAGCGGGGGATATAAAAGAAAGGGGAAAGTGGGGAGGTGGAAGGAGGGAGAATAAGAGAATCCAAAGCTGTTTATTACTCGAGGCCAACGGGGAGGAAGACGACAAAGTCACGCAGATAGAGAGTTAGTGGGGGAGGAGTTACTGTATAAAAGGAAGGCTCAGTTTTGAATCCTAGTGGTGGGGGTGGGGTCCTCTTTCCGAAACCATCAAAAGGAACCCAAGAAAAATCAATAAGAATTTGTGATTTCTTACAAAATCATTGATCACGCATGGGCGAAACACTATTGACTCTATCATTGATTTACAATGCAAGATGACATGTATGCATATATATATGTGCATATTTATATAATGTGTTTTTTGGGTTAAAGTCGTACTGTGCATTTAGTGAGGGGGTTTGAATTTTCGGGAGGAGAGAAGAGCGAAGGGTCAAAAAGTTGATCAACCAACAATGGGGAGCACATCATTTCCTCTCTCACTTCTCCCGCTTTTGCTTTTGCTTTCCCTTTGCACGTTGATTGGTTCCTGCTTTTGCACCAAAAGTCAACGACCCCGCCCCCATGGTTTTCTTAATGCAGCGCCCCCCGGATCTATTCCACTTCGCATCTTTTTTTCTTTATAATTAAATCAAAATATGAGGTGGATGCGTGAAATGTCAAAGGTGCTATTCCCTTAGGGGGGAAAAACAAAAAACGGGAAGGTCGTATGTGGCGTTGGATTCTCCGCTATCTCCCATTATTGCACGTTTGACTATTGCATTTGTCAATTCTTACATGCATAGAGTTCCACACATGATTGCTTTGGCCTCTAACCATCTCTCCAACATGCTGTACATTCAAGATCCACCTTCTTCTACTTTTTCTATTGAGATTGATGTCTTGTATTATGTTATCCGAGAGATTATGATGCGATTTCGAAAGGTCCCCTGATGATTGGACAACACGGGGGTTCCGCTCCCGGTGAGTGGAATTTGAGGTCCGGGGGGGTCACGGAGGCAATGGCTCCCGACCCGCCAAAGGCGTTTTATGTTCAGTCATAAAATGATTTATATGAGAAAACTAAATATTTTAGGCTATGTGGATAATTTTGTAATTTGTGTCATGTAGGGTTTCACTATATATATTTACGGCGAAACGGATCTCTAGAAGAGAGGCAGGGGTGAGAAAGAGTGAATGTACACTTTTCTACGTTGTTAGTGAAACGGATCTCTTCTCCCCGTGGACGTAGGTAGGCGGAACATCTCCCATGCTGAACCACGTAAATTCTTGTCTTGTGCGAATTTTCATTACTTTCTTGCATCGTTGATAGGATCGAATTCAGATATTCGACATCTTCTTCTTCTTTTCATCGGTTAGTCTGAACCCAAGTGCCGAATCTCGATTTATTTTCCAGTACCAAAGTCGAATTTCCGGATGATATCGGCAATGATCGAAATTGGTCCGTTCCCTTTTGCGGGTGGCAAGCGAAAAACGAACTTCTTCTTTTCATATCTATGGTTACGCTTTTGCGGAACCATAGCTAAGGACGGGATGAGCATAGTGCTGTTATATGTACAACATAATATATAAGCTAGGAGTAGACTAACTTGGCGCAATACTAAAGTATTGCTCTGGAGCACAAACAAATTGACTATAGTTTATGATTCCTGGGGAGGGGTCAAAGACTAGTTGCGCAGCTAGGACGAAGAGGGTGGGAAAATGCTGATTTCTTTAATTTGGGTGGGGGCTTTGCGTGGAATTGACCCTAGCGGGGAGAAGTTTCCTCCAAAATGTTTAGGGAGCGGGGATGGGTCCCCCCCACCCCCGCGAGGTGTTGACATTTCCCTATCTTCGCGAGTGAAACTGTTGACTGACTTTTGAGCAGCTTCCTGCAGGGGAAGGCAGCTCCCATGCGGCCGTCGGATGCTCGTCCCCCCGTCCCGTGATCGGACGGCCAGCGTGGGGTTCCCGTAGTGGTTGACCTGAGAATAGAAAAGAATAATGATGCAGGAAACCAGATGACGTCTCCCGCTTCGGGTTTTCCCACCACCGCGTGGGGGTGGTGGAGAATAAGAATATTAGTTTCCCACGTCTCTCGTCTTTAAGGGTTTAAGGATTAGGAACGTAGTGGGAAGTTTCGTCTGAAACTCCACCACCTCCTCTCCCTTGTTTGTTCTCGCACTTCAGTCAATTTGCTTCGGCTTCATCTCCTTTTCCATGTCCTAACTTGGATCAGATGACGGAAATATACTGCAGTTTTGGCTTTTGTTCCTTAGAGTTCAGGGCATGTACTGATCGATATCTGTTCCCGATTGTTACGTGGCTGCTTGCACTAGTGTTTTGCCGTGCAAATTTGGACCAAGTTAGGGACGTGGAATCGACGACCGTAACTTTGAGAACGAGGACGACCCGAGAGAAATCATTTGATGTTGAACTTGCTAGTCAAGCTTTAGGATATATGATGCATGATCGTCGATGGGCCTTTGCACGATATCGATGATTGAGGGACTCCTGCGATTCCCCTCTTTTTGAAATGGCCGTGTGTTTGGATCTGGGCAACTCTGAATGCTTTCTGAAGGAACGGGTGACAAAAAAGAGTGCCCAAAAACTAAGTCAACTTGCGCCATACTCATTGTATTAGTTGCGGATTTGGACGCGCTTCGTCTAGGAAGAAAGGGGTGAGACGACGAGTGAGGAAAGTGGGCCGAAACAGTTAGCGAGAGAAATGGGGATATGAGGGGCAACAGAAACTTCCTGGGGCAAAAGAAATGGGTCTGAGTTGGGTTGGGACATTTCCCAAGCTTCCACACTGGGTGGTCCATACACTCTCATTACAAAACATGTGCAACCGCACAAATTTAAAGATTAAGACTTGGCTATTAATCCGGGTGCTGACTGGGCCGAATTTGAATTGGGCTTGCGATGACCAAACTGGGCTGGGATTGAGGTCCACATCGGAACTTGGAGCTTGTGGTTTATCCAAGAAACAGGAAAGATCTTTGACTTTGAGTCCAATATGGATCTTAGCAGCTCCCAACCCCTGAAGCTTTGGCGTTGACTTTCCACCTTCTCGAGTTTGGGGTCCCATCCATATTCAACTTTACTTGTGCAAGATGCAATCGTACTTTTTTGAGTTGTGTTCTCTTTTGACACATCTCTCGAGCCAGAAGGAAGATCCCCGAAGATAATGGAAAATGCGTCCACGAGGAGACATGCATGTGAGCTGTGGAACTCCCAAAAATACTGTGAATTCGTCCTCCCACGTTGCCCTACTTCTTAGACTGCTGCACCCTAGTAATCATATAAACACCAACCAAATCATTTCGACTAGCCTAACTTCTTCGACTGCCCCACCCCACCCCACTACTGAACTTCATTATATAAGTAAAAATTTTTAATATCCATAAGACGGCACCATATTCATCTATAGAGTGTTAGGTTTATAGAATTGGAATGGATACGTTTCTCGTTAGGCACAAGACCAATATATATATACAAGAAGGGTATAAGCGTAAAAACATACAACTCTAAAATATACAATGTAACCTAATATATACAATACATCTAACACCCCCCTCAAACTCAAGGTGGGTCAACCAAAGAGAGTTTGGAAAGAAGAGCATCAAAACGTTGTGATATGAGAGATTTGGTGAAGAAATCGGCAAGGTGAGTTGCAGAGGCTACAAAAGGGAGAGAAATGACGTGTGTTTGAAGTTGATGACGTGTGATGTGACAATTGATGTCGATGTGCTTGATACGCTCATGAAGGACCGGATTTGTAGCAATGTGAATAGTGCTCTTGTTGTCGCAGTGAACAGGAATGGGAACAAAAGAGGCAACACTCAGATTAGCAAGGAGATGATGAAGCCAAATAATCTCAACTGTAGTGTTGGCCATAGCACGATACTTAGACTCAGTAGAGTAGTGAGACACTATAGGTTGCTTCTTAGCATGCCAAGAAATGAAAGAATCACCTAGAAAAATACAAAATCTAGTGATGGACTTGCGATCAATAACATCTGTCGCCCAGCCAGCATTAGAGTAAGCACGAAAAGCAAGTGAGGAAGTTGATAGGAGAAAAACAGAGCGTGTCATAGTACCACGAAGATATCGGAGAATCTGGAGTATAACAGCATAATGAACTGTGTGAGGAGTCACTACAAACTAACTAACAAGATGAACAACATAGGCGATATCAAGATGAGTGGTCGTAAGATAGATAAGACTGCCAACTAGAGCCTGGTAGTGAATGACATCAGACAGAGGCTCACCATCATCCTGACGAAGCTGTAAATGAAGTTCAACAGGAGTAACTGCGGTACGATTATCAGATAATTCAGCACAAGTAAGAATGTCAGCTATGTACTTTTGCTGGGAGAGAATAATACCATGTCGACTTCGAGCAACCTCAATACCGAGAAAATAGCGTAAGAAACCCAGATTCTTCGTAGCAAACTGACGGTGAAGATGTTGCTTAGTATAAGCAATATGAGCAGAGTCATTCCCAGTAATAATCATATCATCAACATAGATTAGCAGAATAGTACAACTAGTAGGAGAAGTGTGAGTAAACATAGCATAAGCATTTTCACTCTGAATAAAACCAGCTGATCGAATAACATTTGTAAAACGCTCAAACCAAGCTCGAGGAGCCTGTTTGAGACCATAAAGGGCTCGACGAAGACAACAAACTTGACCAGGAGAATGAGCAAGACCAAGAGGCGGCTGCATATAAAGTTCCTCCTGAATGGCCCCATGACGAAAAGTATTCTTCACATCAAGTTCAAATAGAGGCCAATTACAAATAGAGGCTACTGCAATAAGAGTGTGAACGGAAGTCATTTTGGCAACAAGAGCAAATGTCTCCTCATAATCAATTTCATACTCCTGATCAAAACCATGAGCGACGAGACGAGCTTTATATCCCTCAATACTATCATTAGAGCGAGTCTTTGTTTTGAAGATCCATTGACAAGTTATCAAGGACTCTCCTGGTGGAAGAGGCACAAGGTCCCATATACCAGTGTGCTCAAGAGCAGACAACTCCTCGGACATAGCACCACGCCACTCAACATGATGTACTGCCATACGATAATGTGACGATTCCTGCAAAGTGTGGATAGCAGCCATAAAAGAACCAAACTCATCAGAATAACTCGTAGCAGCCAATACCTAGTTGAAGGACGATGATTCCTAACGGTGGGCAAGAATCATCAGGAGGCGTCAGAGTGGCAAGTGAAGTAGACGAAGGAGGAGGCATAATAGGAGAATGTGGTGGCATTGGGCTAGATAACGAAGACATAAGAGGAGGATCATGGGGTGAATCAAGAGGAAAATCCATAAAAACAGATGGAGCTACCTGTGAAGAATTAGAAGAGGCGGAAAAGAACGGTAGGCGCTCAAAGATTTGAACACTATGAGAGATACGAATACGCTGTGAAGAGGGATCACAGCACCTATCGCCTTTATGTTCTATGCTGTAGCCAAAGAAAGCACACTGAATTGACTTGGCGGAGAGTTTGGTGTGCTCATGGGAAGAAAGAAGCACATAACACGTACAACCAAAAACATGAAGGTGGTGATAAGTGGGTGATTTTAAGAAGAGACGTTGGTGAGGGGTGGCTTTAGAGAGGACAAGAAAAGGAAGTCGATTTTATGAGACAGACTGCAATAGAGAGTGCTTTAGCCTAAAATTCAGGGGGAACAGAATTAGACAACAGAAGAGCACAAGTAGTATCTAGAATATGACAGTGTTTTCACTCAACAAAACCATTTTGAGTAGAAACACTAGGCCAGGACAACTGAGGTAGGGTTTTATGAGAAGTTAAGAAAGAACAAAAAGTTGTAGAGAGATACTCCCCATCCGAATCAGAACGAAAGACTTTAATAGTTTTAGAGAATTGAGTAGAAATCATGGTTGTAAAAATTTTATAGATAAAGAGAAATTCATCACGGGAATGCATGAAATAAACTCAGATATAACGAGAATAATCATTGATAAACGATACATAATACTTAAAACCGCATCTAGAAATGTGCGGGGGAGGGGGGGGGGGCAGGACCCCAAACATTTGAATGTATTAAATCAAAACAGGTATTAGAAACAAAAGAGCTAACATGAAAAAGAGGTGCAGATTGTTTAGCTAAAGGGCAACTAGTATAAGGACGTATAAAAAATGATGGAATAGGCCCAAGTACACCTTGCTGACGCATAAGAGACAAATGAGATGTAGATATATGACCCAGACGTTGGTGCCAACGGCCAAGGTCAAGGATGGCAAGAACAGGTTGAGGTGAGGGAAGCTGAAGATGCTATATCGTATACAATCTTCCATGTCTATTACCCCTGCCAATCGTCCGACCACTCGTACGATCCTGCACAGCACAAGAATCGGCGGTAAATGTCACAATATAACTCATATCAGCAAGTTGCTCAACAGATAAAAAATTAAGAGCTAAATTCGGTATATGCAACACATTAGACACATAAAAATTGCCAGGGATAGTAAAGTTGCCATGCATAGTGGCAGTAAGAGAGGATCCATCGGCTGTAAATAACTCTTCTTGATTTTTAAGTGCAGTCTATTGAGTGAGATGCTGCGCAGAGGCAATCATGTGGTGAGTAGCACCAGAGTCAAGAATCCAGGAGGAATTATCACTTGAGGATTGCACAGTAGCTGCAGTTGCAACAGAGGAAGATGCACTAGAAAAACCAAGATGAAGTTGAGCTAAACTAGAAAGCTGAGCCTCAATAGTAGCAAGACGATCATCCGAAGATGAGGATGGAGTGACACGGTCCACAGATGGAGAAGGGACATGTGCAACTGAGCGCGCGAGGATCCATTAGAAAGATCACACAACTTCTGAAAACATCGATCCTCAAAATATCCATTTTGCTTACAGTAGTTACAAAAAAAACATGAACCTCACTAAGAAGAGGTATGCTGAGATGAGCGACGTTGGGAACTACGTTGAGAGGAACTGAATTGGAAAATAGGCTATGCAGTGGCAAGTACTACAGAGGGATCTAGAGATGGAGGAGCACCAAGACTTCCTCGTCTAGTTTCCTCGGCCTGAAGTTCCTTGGCTACATTAGAAAGAGATGGAGCAGGATAACGATAGAGAATCTGACTACGAACTCCCTCAAAATCTGGTGAGAGTTGCATTAAGAATTTGTAGAAACGATACTTATTTTGATCTTCAAGCATTGATGCAGCATAAGTAGTGCAACCAGCACACGTGGGACATGCTGGACGAGTCAACACATCAAGTTGAGACCAAAGAGATGTCATATAATTATAAAAATCACGAACAAAACGTGTACCCTGGGTGGCATAATGAAGTTCCTACTTAAACTAATAAATACGGACAGAACTTGTTTGTGTATACATCTTAGCAATCTGATCCCATAAATGTTTCGCACCAACAATTTGAGAAAATTGGGGGCGAAGATCAGGGCTAATAGAGCCAAATAAAATTGTCCATGCTTTCTGATCAGCAACATGCCAAGACTTAATTTTAGATTGACATTGATCAATTTGATAAGCACTAGGTCTGGGCTCAGTCGTATCGGACAAAGATGTAGGACAAGGATGAGTACCATCAACATGCTCATATAAATTACGATAAACAAGAGCAGCCATCACAGAGGGTTTCCAAATAATATAATTGTAACCGTCCAGCTTAACATCAATACGATCATTACTGTAAGCCATCGTTATGAGATTGATAAATCAAAGCGGAAGCAAGAAAATATATGAGTGAAGAAGAGAAAACCCGAGGTCGATTGCAAGAACGAGGTGAAAGGCAAAGCATACCAGATCGATCGACACAAAGTCGAAGGAGAACGGATCACAATGAAGAAGTCGGATGGATCGTGAAGTCAGCACAATGATGACAACGTCGGACGGCCACAATAAAGAAAAACCCTAGCTCTGATATCATGTTAGGTTTAGAGAATTGGAATGGATACGTTTTTCATCAGGCACAAGGCCAATATATAGATACAAGGAAGAGTATAAGCGTAAATGCATACAACCCTAATATATACAATATAATCTAATATATACAATATATCTAACATGGAGAATCTAAAGATTAATTAGTCTGCTTTTAAACAGCACTATCATTGATTGAACAGGCATAGAAAGTGACAACAACAAGAACCCCATCTTATGTTCTGCTTCCGCATCCGACCGCCTGTTGAAAGAGCTTTGTGAACATAAATGATGGTAAGAAGGAATGGTATCCTCAATTCGCTTCCGTTCAATCATGTATATACGCTCTTGTTTTACATGTAAAAACATTTCAAAGCTAGGAGCATATGATTGAGAGTTCGCTAACACAAAAAGCAAATGCCCTTTGTTTCAATCTAAGGCTGAGTTATGTTTACGTAGACTCATTTTATTGGACCAAAAAGGTACATGCCCCGCTGTATTTCCAACTCCACATTCTTTCTAGAGAAAAAGAAGAAGAGGAACAAGAAGAAGAATCACATCGTAATTCCACGCATTACCGTATCCCTCAAGGGTAGCGGTGTCTCGATTAGAATAATTCTCTCACGTGGGGCACGCAAGCATCCAGAGTTGTCATCTCTTGTTTAATAGGGTATATGCTTAGTCTAGATCACGAGAATTCAGAGCTACTAAAAAGTGCACATGAAGGCCCCTCCCAAATCTTGCCAAACTCCCAGACATGTCCGATTAAACAATGGGGAGTTTTTGAAACCTTGTCCGCCCCCAGAGCCGACGCCATGCATCCAGGGACAGCAAGAAGTTCTGTGCCATGTGGGGTCGCTCCCACCCAAGCTTAGGGCTCAGCCAAGGTATCATTAATAGCTTATCGAGCTCCAATAAATCACGCCCTTGTGCATCTTTTCTTGAAATTGATTAAAGAAAGATTTTCTAGACAGAAACTGTTCCATCCATCCCATCCCTTAATTTACTCTCTAGGAGTTTTATGTCGGCAGATTCCTGTTACATTGTTGGAACGAAAAGAATAATAAAAACTTTGGAAATTTGGAATAAGAGCACGAATAGTAATTGGAGGGAGAATTTCCTATTGAGAATGCTTTCTTTTTATGGCTTCGTGTTTTTCTTGATTTACAATTCGCGACTTCATCCCTTTACATAGGAATTGAAGATCACAAATGCCAATGATTACATTAACCAAAGAAAACATAACAATCCATCGTTATTAAGAAAGATAATAAAACAACTTAATCTGTCGAAGAAAATAAAGCCAAGTTGAAGCCTTTATGGCTCTTTTTTAATGCTTGCAGCTTAACCGACGTGCACAATCTCACCATAATCAATTTTATGTTATTCCAACGGACATCACCGCCTTCTCCACACGAACTCTCCATCTTGTTCTTTTTAGCTTAGCTAGTTCTGGTTTCAAGGCAACTTAAAAGCCCACCTATAATTAGATGACAAAGCCCCGGTTTTAGTCTCTTTCTGGTCCCTTTTGTTCTCCGCATGAAGAGGAGAAGAAGACTTCCTTGCGATTCATCTGTCGCCCTCCATCTCATTCGTGCACCAGTTTAATCAAACCACAAAGCCCCATACACTTTACTTACTTAGCACTACTCGTGTCCCGTTCATGCGTGTACTATCGTTTATCTCCTAAAGAAGGACAGATTCTACTCACATCAACTCCCTCGGGGATCACTCACTCACTCCCCTAGCCCACACTGATCTTCAACAACAACAACCACCATGATCACTGGGAGGGACATGTACGACGTGCTTGCGGCAGTGGTGCCGCTCTACGTGGCGATGATCTTGGCCTACGGGTCAGTGCGGTGGTGGAAGATCTTCACCCCGGACCAGTGCTCTGGGATCAACCGGTTCGTGGCGGTGTTCGCTGTGCCGCTTCTCTCCTTCCACTTCATCTCCACCAACAACATATATGCCATGAACTACCACTTCATTGCTGCCGACTCCCTGCAGAAGGTGGTCATTCTCTTCGCGCTCTTCCTCTGGCACGCCTTCACCAAGCACAGCAACCTCGAGTGGATGATCACCCTCTTCTCTCTCTCCACCCTGCCCAACACGCTGGTGATGGGTATTCCTCTTCTCAAGGCCATGTATGGCGACTTCTCGGGCTCTCTCATGGTCCAGATCGTGGTGATGCAGAGCGTCATTTGGTACACCCTCATGCTCTTCATGTTCGAGTACCGAGGCGCCAAGCTGCTCATCAACGAGCAATTCCCCGAGACCGCGGGGTCCATCACCTCGTTCCGGGTCGAGTCCGACGTTGTCTCGCTCAATGGTCGTGAGCCGCTGCAGGCTGATGCCGAGATCGGTGAGGACGGGAAGCTCCACGTGGTTGTCCGCAGGTCCAACGCTTCCTCCATGATCTCATCCTTCAAGTCTCATGGCCTCAACTCCATCACGCCGCGTGCCTCCAATCTGACGGGTGTTGAGATCTACTCAGTGCAGTCATCCCGAGAGCCGACTCCGAGGGCTTCGAGCTTCAACCAAACGGACTTCTACGCCATGTTTGCGAGCAAAACGGCAAGCCCCAAGCACGGAAACAGCAACAACAGCTTTCAGGGAGGATGTCTGGACGTTTACTCTATGCAGTCGTCCAAGGTGGCGACACCGAGGACATCCAACTTCGACGAGGAGATGATGAAGATGAGCAGCAGCAATATCGTGAACGCCAAAAGACGCGGAGGGAGGAGCATGAGTGGAGAGCTGTTCAACGGGGGTCTTGGTAACAACGTCTTCCCTTCGTATCCGCCTCCAAACCCAATGTTTTCAGGGTCGACGAGTGGCAATACGAAGAAGACGAAGGACAGTGGAAACAACAAGGAGCTGCATATGTTCGTGTGGAGCTCGAGCGCGTCGCCAGTGTCCGAAGGTAACATGAGGCACGCTGTGAATAGAGCCACTTCCACTGAACTCGGGCTCGTCGAAGCCGCTAAGGCATCTCTTCAGCATGCAGAAACTGCTCCTGCTAATTCCAAAGGTACATAACTTATTACCAATTATTGACTCAGTGTGAGCTTTTGCATCTGGCAGGTATTTAGGGAAGCTTCGGGATTTATCTTCTTTTCCATCACCAATAAGGCCTTCTTATTTTTTTCTGTCCACATGAAGCGGGAATGCAGGATTTGATAGAGAACATGAGTCCACCACCAGGAAAGAGAATAATGGATAACAATAAGGAAGTGGAACAGAATCAGATAGAGGATGGATCAGGTGCATGCAAGTTCCCGGTAAATGGGTCGCCATACACCAACAGCTGCCAGAAGAACGTGGCCAATGAGGAAGAAGGGATTGGAGAGAAGAAGAAGCAACAGATGCCGCCAGCAAGTGTAATGACAAGACTCATCCTCATCATGGTTTGGAGGAAGCTCATCCGCAACCCGAACACCTACTCTAGTCTTCTCGGTCTCGCTTGGTCCCTCATCTCTTACAGGTACCATACTCTTACTAGTAAATGCAAAGTCTTTATAATTGGAGTTCTGTAGAACTAGAATGTTGATTACCTTTTCATTTCTAGGTTACATCACACTGTTTCCATACTGAACTGAGCTCCTATATAAGCTTATGTTCTCTCTCTCTCTCTCTCTCTCTCTCTCTCTCTCTCTCTCTCTCTCTCTCTCTCTCTCTCTCCCTCTCTCTCTCTCTCTCTGTGGCAGGTGGAACATTGAAATGCCCTCGATAGTAAAGGGATCCATCTCGATATTATCCGATGCTGGTCTTGGAATGGCTATGTTCAGTCTAGGTATGTAATAAGGACCGCAATTTCGGCTCGTCCTTTTAATCCAGAGCGTTAATTATTAGCAATTCCTACTGATAAAGCATAACATAAGGAGTCTTATGCAACCAGGTCTGTTCATGGCATTGCAACCGAAGATCATAGCATGCGGTAAATCAGTGGCCACATTTTCAATGGCGGTGAGGTTCTTGACCGGCCCTGCTGTGATTGCAGCGACCTCCATAGCCATCGGTCTTCGCGGTGTCCTATTGCACGTTGCCATCGTCCAGGTGACAAATCTCAGACTCTCTTCACAACAACTGTTGATGAATTCACAATGACCCCATTAATCATTTAATATGTACCTCCCTTGTTTTGTTGTTGATTCTCAGGCTGCTCTTCCCCAAGGAATTGTGCCATTTGTGTTTGCAAAGGAGTATAACGTTCATCCGGACATACTTAGCACTGCGTGAGTTTCTCCATTAATTCTTCAACATTTGTCTACCCAATTCGAGCTAACCTAATTACTATGTTTGAATGCTAATACACTTCCTTATGCAGGGTCATTTTCGGAATGCTGATAGCCTTGCCCATAACAATACTCTACTACGTACTTCTCGGGGTCTGACTCTTTGCGAGACGAGATGACGCAGAGTGCCAACCCAAAGCTCTCGTTTCAACTCCGATCCGAGTCAGGCCCGAGCTGGATTGATGAAAAGCCGCAGTATTTGAAAAGGGCATTGCGTTGGAATCAGTGCACAAAAGCATATGATAACATGTCGCATGCATCGAATGGGGTTAGGTTATAAGGCCTTCTTTGTGGCTAGTTTGTTCAATGTAATCAATTTGTTTAGTCTTGTTTTCTCAGCGACAAGTTAGGCGGATGGAGGTAGGGGAGACTTAGAAGTTCGTGCTTGATAGGGGTTGAATCTATATGTAATCTTTTATTTTACTCTTTTTTAATGATTTTTGGTAGGGTGCACACTAGTATCGATGTAGCACTTTTCTTCCATTCAACTCATAGCCAGCCAGCCAGCCAATATAGGTTAAGCCTCAAGCTGTGGACTTTTTTCGGTGGGGCTGTCGCGTTACATTACCTGTTCCGAGTCAAAATATTCCTAATCTCTGCGGAATCTATTGCATGAGCATCGGAGCATCGCTCTGGTAGCGCAGCAGATGACACGAAAATACTTGACTATGTGCAATCTGAGAGGAAAGAACCACTTCGTGACAAGTTGTCAGAGCCGTCCCATAGAACTATCCTAATCTGATTATTTGCATCAGAATGAACTTGGATCATCTGGACGAGGTGTTCTTAAGTGAGACTGGCTCTCAATCTTACGGATTCGCGATACAGGATCGACTTAGTTTAGCATGGAATGCATCGAGTCAATTTGCAACTCTCAAGGGTCACATGAGAAAGTGGGATCGATTCACTTTGTCCATGCGATTTACTCTGTGTCGGCAGAAAGAACCAAGAAGAAAGGAGGGCAGCTTCAATGAACTCAACGCTAAGTGCCTATATTATTATGGTTCATGTGCGAAATGTGGCTGATAATACCGTACGTTGGAGCATTGTGAACCTCAGAACACGAACTGACACTCTTAAATCTAAATAGCACTGCGGGAGGAGCAGATGTACAAGATTTGGTATTGGGGAGAGGCAGACTACTACTAGTGTCCAAACTGACAGCAAGTACATCCTAAAAAAACATAGCTTGGCCTTATCCGGAACAATCGCATCGAATTCAGATCTAAGGTTGGCTTCCGGGAGCCAAATGCTGAGATCCCATCAAATTGACCAGCACAAGACAGAAGGGGCCCTCCTTTGAAAAAAGGATTGAAAAACTGGGGACGAGACAAGGCAGACTTGGCCAGTACATGTCCACGACAGGAACAAATAAAAACAAACTCCGGTCTATCAATCAATCACGTTGCAGCGTCCCTGTTTTTCCTTTTGTCCACATTAATCTCGTAGTTGTCTAGTAATAAAGTCCGACATCGAAAATTTAGTGTGATACGAAATAATTAATATATTCTTATTAAACCATAATTTAGTGATTTAAACTGTAAGAGATTTTAACTGCAAAAGTTAATGGGCTCCGATTTTACGAGACTCTCTGGCGGGTTTCACTTATTTGCTCCACCTGTCTAACTAGATTTGTATCTTTTTACTAGCCACTCTGCCAATCGAGGAGACAAGGCTTTGATAAACAACACGGGCCCGAAGAAATTCCGTAGACCCTAGAGCCGACGCCTACCATTCCCAACTGAACCCCAACCTACATTTATATATATATATATATATATATATATATATATATATATATATATATATCTCTCTCTCTCTCTGAGCACGGCTCTTTAATGGGTTTTCGCTTTAATCTAGGACAGATGGCACTAATAATAGCGTCTTGATGAGTTCCGAGTTCCCAGGTCTTCCCACTGAATTAAATTTCTTGCAGCAGGAATCTGTCAGCTCCCGCCCCCGGGGGTGGCGGGGTGGGGCGGTGGTAGGGTGGGGTGGGGGTTGTGAAGGAGAGTGCTTGCTCATTTTGGCGTGTTAGCTGAAAAAGATATTTACAGTACCTGGTTTTTCGGCGAGATTCAGGAACCTTATACAAAACTTAATGGGTATACATACTATCTGGTAATAACACTGTATACTGATCGAATCGATGGGGAACTGGCCCTGATCCGCCTTTGCTTTCTCTTGCTAACTCATGTGAATTGAACATTCAAGTGGGTGAGAGAATCTTGTGTGCGGTTTCCGAGTTTGCAAATGACAACATGAGCAACGAGATTTTAAGAGGGGAGTTTGGTTGGGCTATTTAGTGGAACTTGTAGGTTACTACTTACTTTTGATTAGAGGTGAGCAAGATGGATCACCCAAATCAGGAATCACCTAGATTAGATTAGACCGACTAGTTGGGGCCGGTTTCCAGAAGAATCAATTTGGTTCCCGATTCTTAAAAGTGGAATCAGTTTCCTAGCAGTCTGGCTCCCAATTCTAGAGTGGGAATCATACTAAAACAAATAAATATATTTTTAATTTTTTTTAACTTTTGAAAGAATGAAAACCCTAATCCTTACCATCCACTTTGGGTGGTGGCTGGTTAGTTCCCAATTCCAAAAAGGTTGAGTGTTGAATCCGGGTGGGAACCATACGTATAGAACAAATAAATATGGGGTTTTTTAATTTTTTTAACCCAGGTTATCAAAAAAAAAAAAAAAATCCTTTACCTAATCTAATTAATCTGCCTTTCTAGTTTCCTTAAGTCCCTCACAAGGTGCTGTATTGCCCTCGGAAGATGGCTTTCATGACTTTTTGCTTATTACCCTCGAGGTTTGTTTTGGATTATCCTTTTGAACTTGTGAAAGACGAGTTTGAGCTGTATCATCTACAGCGTGAGAATATGCCGTGTCTTCCAATACATCAGTAGTTTGATAAGTTAGTGTGGGCATTTTTGGAAGTAACTCGTTCTGGCAAATCTTTGCTTGGAGTTCTCGTAGACCGAGATGAATGTGCGGTGAAGCCCTCTTCTTGCTTCTCTGCAAGTGAATGTTCTTCTGATATTGTCATTCTCAAAAGGGGCTTTTGTCATTTATGTGTGGACATCTGTACATTTTCACAATTGTATGAAGAAATTGAAACTAATTAAGACTCTCATTGATTTTCAGTTCAGTTCAATAAGTGATAGGTTTCATTAGAACCAAACTGGATCGGTGATCCCCAGTCCCTAGACCAAACGATTCAATCCCTGGCCTCAAAAACTGGGAATCGGTCCTCCTGATTTGGTTCCCAATTCTTGGATGAGATCTTGATCAGACCGGAAATCGATCACCCTTACTTTTGACTCGGGTGCTAGTTTTCCTCCACAATTTAAGAAAGGAAGTTGCGAATGAACTGCCCTTCTGGAGCTCTCATATAAATCTATACATTCATTTTGGGTTCAAACACAAGACCAGTTGAAAGGCCGCTGACCAAAACTCTCCTAGGGCCCAAATACACTACCCCCTCCTCTCAACTCTCCCACATGTCCTCTCATAGCTTTTGTTTTTTATGTTTAAGGTTGCTCGCTTCTCCCCCTTACAGCTTTGGTTGCGTTTGAGAACACTTTGAATGAAAATCTTTGGGAAAATATAAAGGACTTTGAGTTAAAGAAGTTTTCCAAAATGCAAATTGCATGATAAGTTGTAACTTAAAAGTCCATTACAAAGCAATGTTGGGTAAAATAGCATTTGAAAAAATAATTTTTGCAAAACACATTATTTATTTTTTTAATAGAGAATAGTTCAAACCCTTTGTCAACTCCGGCAAAGGGCAGGTGGCTCCAGTGAAGGGCAGGTAGCCGCCGGCGACACAAAACCCAAGCGAGGCAACCCCCGTTGGTGGTTGCCGGGGCTGCCTTAGGTCATTTAGCCTTAGGCAACGGCCGCATGGCACTAGATCTATAAGCCCCTCGCTGTTTTGCAACCTTTGCTCGGGGTTGCTCGACCCAAACAGCCTTTGTCAAGGGTTGCCGGGGTCGCCAGTCGCTCGCTCAGACAATGGTCGCATGGCGCTAGATCCTGGCCGATGGGTTTCGAGGGTCGCTAGATCTAGATGGCGCTTAGATCCGGGTCACCTGGCCTCGAGGGTCGTCTAGGTAGAACAACCTCAGCTGACTCTCGCTTAAATCACGCGGCGCCTCCCGTGTCTCGGAGTTCTCGGCAAAGTCGCGGGTTGCCAACCTCGGTGGGCGCCCGCTCGGGTCGCATGGCCCATCACGGTGATCATGCGACCCCAAGTGACGGTCGCTGGGTTGAGCGACCACGTCAGCCCCTCTCTGGCCCGTCACCATCCCCTCATCGCCATGCCACCAAGCTAAGCAGAAAACATAATGAACAGTGATCAATGAGGGCAAAATCGAAAAATCAAAAAATAGATGAAGGTAGGTTTGGGAAAAAATTTTTGTGCTTACCTGAGTCTTGCATGCCAACAAAGTTGAAAGCCCAAGGTAGCCTAGGACCTGCCTCGGACTTTCAACCTTCACAATTCACAAGGTTGACTTTTGTTGAACCGAAATTCTAAAAAAATTTCCCAAACAAATTTTAGCCCAAAGAGCTTTGTATGCCCAAAGTGACTTGGTAAAGACATTCCCAAACGCACATGTTCATACCTCACCAATTTGCCCCGCTTCATTCATCTCCACGAGTCAAACTAAACCATAACACGCCGGCACTTATAGCATGCCAAATATGCACTGTGACAGTCGTCGAAATCTTTCTCTAAATTCCTACATTGCTAAAATATGCACACCTCAGCTCAAAGAGGGCATCACTATGCAACAAGCAAATCCTCTCAGGAACATATCTTGCTACCCATATGGGTTTTACAAATCAACCATGATTTGGAGAGAGCTATCCTGCAACGTCCTATGAAATTAAATAAATGGAACGAAACAATGTGTGGGGGTCAGTGACGCAGCAGTTTTCTTGTCTTCTGAGATGTTGAGTATCAATCTTCCTAGTGTGACTGCTGAGCAGCGGTCTAGACAACTTCAGACCCGAAATTTCCATCCTGAGTATTGCCATTTTCTCTCTTCAGTTTCGACTTTGGTAAAGAGGCTTGACGGGAAGTTGCTTTGCTGGGTTGTTGTTTCTGGTTCTGCATATTCAGATAAGTGTACAAGGACATGCCACCGATCGCTGCAAATGCCCCTGAAATGCTTGTTCTACCAGGATTGGAACTGAAAATGTAGTAATTTCCTAGAAGAATAACGCATGTCTTGAACTGTCCAAGGACTACGTGTGTTATGGCAGATGTAGCCCTGTGAAAGAGAGATAGGATCAGATATTCCGACCTAGTGAACATAATGCAAATAAACACTGCAACTAGCCATACATTGAACAAAGAAAAAAAAAAAAAATAGCCCTACAGAAGGCATCTGAAGTTCTGAACAGAGTCCTTTGTTTCACGAAGCTTGCCAACGGCCAATCAATGGGTGCCGCAGCCTTTGTACAAGTTTTTGTTTTCATAATCATACTACGAAAGGGAACGTAGGAAGGAAACTGATCTGAGTGTACAAGAAGAAGATGAATTTGAGTTCCTTGTCCCCTATCGAGTCACCAATGAAATATTCAAAACCCATGGTACTTGGCAAAGCAGCCCTTACTCTAGCATTTTCATAAGTCCACTCCTGAGATATCTAGAATTTTGTTTCGTCTAATAAGGGAGCCCACTGGAAAACCACGATGCATCACTATTGACAACAACAATTGCAGATGACAAACCACATCATGTATCAGAGCTAGGCAGAGCCAAACAAAACCCAAAATATAACTCGAGACTCGAGACGAGTGCCAGGTTTCACTTACCCCAGTGCCAAAGCACCGGACCACTGAAGCAAGAATCCAAGAAAAGCTGACATGAGAATGGCCACTGTGTTGTTGAAGGTCCAATCAAAAGAGAAGGCGCCGGGGGGATCAAGCCAAGGAATTAAAAGCACAAGAAAAACCAGGGTGATTGGTGTTGTCTTCCACATTAACCTGCTCAAGAATTTCGGAAGACGATAAGCTTCAACAAGGTGTAAAACAAAGAACAAGTCTTTGCAGAAGCAAATGACGTACGCCAAAGCTGTCCAATTCTCCTGCTGTTGCAACCTGGACCACAGAATTTTGTTAACTGCACTTGGGACTATCCATGCCAATGCTACGCACGCACCAAAAAAGTCGAATTGCAAATCTGTAACGGTAGCCACAGCAACGCCAATGGAAACAACTGTAAGTGCAAGCACCTGAAAAATTTACAGTAAGATACCGAAACAGACAGGGAGAAGGATCTGTAACATTCAGTAATGATAAATGAAAATATACCGCATATTCTAATGCAATCAATAGCATCACGTAACACTGACAGATAAATAATATATACCTAAGGCCTTAAAAGAAATTGAATCATTGCATGGGTTGAACAGAAGATCCCGTAAAGAGATCTATTAATGCGCACCAAACAGTTTCAAACTAAGGCAACTGTGTGCAGCAGGTAATTCCAGAGAGGCTAGAAGAAGCCAGATTAACTGCAAAGCTCGTCTTATGGAGAAAAGATTCATTGAAAGACTTTTGATTCAATTGAGCTGGAAAGCTGAAAATCCAAAGCAGAAATCAAGGGTGAAAGTATGCTTAAAAACTGAATTATTTTAATGTTTTAGGTCAATTCCAAATAGAGATGGAGGATTGATGGAGATATTAATCATTGCTGCAACAGAGTGGCATCGATGAAGTGGTAAATGCAAATAGAGTATCCTCCAATGCAGAATAGCACCAAAAATCAATATATATGAAACTGTAGTAACCCCAGCTGTCATGGCACTCTATCGGCCAACTAATATCAGACCAATAGAAATGTGATACCCTGTCAAGGACTCTTTATATAGGAACATGTTAGCTTTGATGGGAACATGCTTCTATGCTCGAAATGATAATACACAAGAACAACCACAGTGGCGAAGTTCTAGTGCATGACTTTAATATGTATACCCAGATGAGGTTGATCCAACACTAATTTCAGTGTTGAATAGACTTCACAGCCTCAACCGCATAGAGATGACTTTCTTGAACAACAATAGAGTTCGCAAAAATAAAATGAGCACAAATAAAAGTGAACTTTTCAGTGTTCTATCATATAAATCTTGCACGATCAGAATACAAACTTTCGAAGGAAATATGCCTCGATATCATTTCACGAAGTCAACTATCAATAAAAATTACATTGCAAAATACACATTTGGTGGATTCTCTTTCAAACCATCTATCCCCTTTCAAAAGGAAGATAGGGATTTTATGTGGTCAGAATTCAGATCTGTCAAGCTTGTTATAAGGAGGAATAAATCAATGAAGCAGCAACAGCAAGATTTTGTTACTGCATTTATCATTTGTCCAGCGAATTAACATGTCAGTCTTGAAGTGCACATCCACAAGCTGTAAATCATATCAAACTGGGATTTAGACGATCTCTTCCATATCATAATTAGAACTTGTATTCAGGCATATAGTTTGCATAGATGGATGGATGAGATGCTTTTTCTCTAGATGAGACGATTATCATATCAAACTGGGACTTAGACGATCTCTTCCATATCATCATTAGAACTTATATTCAGGCATATAGTTTGCATAGATACATGGATGAGACGCTTTGTCTTTAGATGAGACAATTACCTTCAAGAAAGATACTCTTTTGTCGTAGAAAATGAATTCAGCCAGAACAATTGATGGTGTTACAGCAATCTTGGACATCTGATAAAAACCCACACTGAAGGGTACACATGAATCACACACTGTGCATCACCAACAGAGATCGTAACGATGAGAATAAAGAAACCATTCTCACCTATTGTACTTCAGGCTAACATTAGCAAGGCCAGTTGACAGAGACATCACGACCCCCAGAGTGAATAAGGAAGTTAATCGGCTTGACTTTGAAGGAGGGGATGCAGGCAGGATTGAGAAAATGTTCAGAATAGCCATTAATACCCAGCTTACTACATAGTGAATGAAAGTGAGAAATATAGGGAACTCGAATCCAACATTCTTAAGCACCTGAAAAGCCAGAAAGTCAAAACATTGTTCATGAACCAGGCCAGACAATTGGCTACATTTGACAATGCTTGTCAAGATAGGCATCGCATGAAAACAGAGGCACAAACCAGTTTATTCGTGAATATAATGCCGACAGCAACAACAAAGTTGAACGAAAGAGCAACAATTGGTCGACATATGCGTTGCTGCTGACGCTTGGCACCCTCAGATGAGCGAAATTCATTAAACAAAGAGGCTCGCAGGTCTTCCAGAGCTCGTCCTGCGTTTAATAGGAAATTTAAGCAAAACTAAGACATTACAGATAATGAAAATCATCTAAGTTTAAAACTTATTCGAGTAGATCAAAAGTAACCAAGACACATTACACACAAGAAAATGAAATTAAAAATCTTATAATGAAAGAACCTGAGCCCCAAAACTTATGGCTGCTTAAGAAATCGACTCTGAACAATTGATCAGAGGTGAATTAAGAAGCTTAAATTTGTGATTCAAACTGTGTATGACATCTCAAAGTACCTTTACCATGTAAAATGGATAAAAGAAACATAGAACAAGAAAGGCAAAAACATGAATGTAGTTGCACATCTTTTTCCAGTCTTTTGACGTTCTATAAGTTACACCCAGACACGTCATCGACAAAGACAAAAAATTCCAAGCGTCGCAATTGTATAGAAAGCATTACTATACTGAAGGAGAAAAACTCTTGAAAAGAGAATAACTTGATCAGAAACACTCGAACAGAGGAAAGTAGAGAGCAAATACTCCTAATTAACACGGGGGGTAGCTAGTTAGAATCATCAAACTGAAAGAAAAAAGGAGCCCGTTCCATGGATAATGCACATTTGTGCCTCCTGTGGAAAATTTGAAAATGGAGGAAATTATAGAGCACTTAACCTCACTCAAGACATGCCAATGTGAGCTTGAAAACGAGAAACCTCTTCCACTGTACAATGCCCCCACCCACCGAAAGGAGGAGAAGGAGAGAATTTAACATTTTAACCTTCATTCCGGCCTAAAATCTAGCCAACACGGAAAATAACTACAACGGCAACTGCATTTCAAATTCAAAAAGAATTTCTTATGTGAAGGAGATGTTTTGCTCCTTATTCTTAGCCCAGAAGATTAACACTTGTCGCGTGAAGACTTCTGTTACCATCCACCCGTGAAAGACTACACAACATAAGATAAATGCAAGGCCAGAGAAGCAAAACAAAACAAAAGAAAACGAAAAACCATGAAATGTGCATCATCTAACGGAGACTAATAAATCGAGATTCCATAGAACTGAAAATTGGTTTCAGGCTCCTGCTTCTCAGATCAACGAAATCAAACATACGCTCCACTCCAACTATTGGGAAACAAACTACATTGCAAAAACTAGGCGAGAACTCAAGAATCAAGTATCCAAGAGTTGATGAGCGAGTACCCAAGTGGTAAAGCAGTTACCTTTTTCACCAACATCGCTGTCCTTGCGCTTCAGAATCTTCCTCACATCTTTCTTTAGCAAGAAGCTAAGCATTTTCATAATCAATGAAGGGGGAGCAGCTTTCACTCCTCTTTCTGCGACCGAGACGACATGATCAAACGAGCAGTTCCAACAGAGCCCTAAACGCCACGAAAACAAAAGAATTCAGTGCAAGGGTGCAGTGGGAATCGTCCCGAAGCAGCGGTTGTCCGGCTTACCCAGTAAATAAATCCGCAATACCCTTCTGGGGAAACAGTTTTCCCGAAGAAGGAAGATAGGTGGTCTGTACTGGGTAGTGCGAGAAGGGAAGAAAGACTGCAGTTTTGAGTTCAAAAGTGCCACCAAAACCGATGACGGTCACAGGGCCCTGCGAGCAAAACAAAAAAGGGAGGGGGAGCGGTCGAACGCAAGGATCGAGGACGGACACGTGGGTCATACGCGAGCGTTGATGGCGGAGAACGGAGGCTGTCGGTGGGTCGCGAGAGCGAGCGAGAGAGCGGAGAAATTGAGGAAATCACGGTCACTGTCTCCCTCGCAATCACAGTCGCAACAGCGTCTCCAATTTTCTCTCCCCCCCTCCTCCTTTTTTCTTTGGACAGCGACAACGAACAACGAGTCGCCAACAGGCAACAGTGGTCGGGACGACGGCGGTCGGCGATGCAGGCCGAAAATTCGGCCGATGTTTCGGTCGAATGTAATGTAATCTAATTGGCGGATCGACCCAATTAATGTCCGGTTTTCGAGGTCCTTATTGTATAATATTTCAAGTGACTAGTGTTCATTATGACACTATGATAATGTTTTCACCGCTAAAATTTGGGAGTGACGTGAGGGTTTCGCAGAAATCATGCGTGAATTAACTTGGAAGAACATCAAGAGGAAAGTTCGTTTTCACATCAAATTTGTGAATCTATTTTTGCCTTCTGCAGCACCATCCTGTTGCTCGGTGGAGTTGATCATGGATTTAACTATTGAAGGGCATGCCTGGCCTGAAAAGCAAACGGAGGATCTAGACGAGTTACTACTTCTTTTTGGGCTCAAGCAATGCAGTAGCTTACATCTAAATTCTATCGTCAAATAGCCTGCTCAAACCCACCCGTTAACGTATGTGTCATCAAATTACATCTAGTTTCAAAAAACATCTTGCGAATCCGAAAAAATTTTAGTCGTTCTAATTATATTCGGCGCATGAAAGAGAACTGCCGCAATTGTATCCATGCTTAATTAACTCTGATTAGTCCTATTCATTTGGAATTATAGAACTGAAACGCGATCTTCTTTCGCCCTTTAATGTTCTACTGCCGAAATCAGATGTCCACCACTCACCATAAGCTTATCGAGTGATGGTGCGAACCCAAGGAAGCATACGTTAACAGGCCTTTTTCGAACTGAAGAAAGTTCGTTTCTGGGTCATGTTCGAAGATGGACAGACTAGCCCATGTGAATTGTGCAAATAGCAACAGCGACAATTGGCATTTCAAGAACTGACGTGGGTTGCAGGAAAAGAAAAACGCTTATTGAAATCGAAATTTCCTTCGTTTTTTTTATAATCAATTTTTTTATCATTTTTCGTATGTTCTGACAAGCGTGCATCAGAAAATTTGTTGCAACAAACTGTTTAACCTCCACTATAATTCAGTTTATCAGCAGTCCAGTGACTCTGATAACTCGAACCCCAACTTGCTAATTTCTTGGGGCCCATTAAAGCTTGTTCTATAATCAAAGATGGGTCCTCCTGCTTTGTTTCGAATTTCGATACAAAGTATGATGGATTAAGTACCTTCATCATGCACTACAAAAAAAAACATGTAATTTGCGATAGAAATTTGCTTAAATTTTGGAAATTTTTAAATTCAGAAATTTCATTAAATTTCATGATGAATTATATTTTTTTGTCCTGAATTTGTGACGGAATTTACGAAGGATGAAAATCCATCGGAAATTTGCGACGGAAATAAAAACCGCTCTCTAATTAAGTCGCAAATCTACGAAAAAAAAGTTAAATCGCAAATTTCTCGAAAAAAACCGTTGTAAAATTGGCCGCAAATTTCCGCGAAAAAAGTTCATCGCAAATTTGCAACGGAAAATAAATCTGTCGTGAAAAAAGTTCATCGCAAATTTCGATGGAAAAAACCGCCGCTAATCTCTTTCAGAATTTGCGACGAGAACGAACGTCCATCGCAAATTTTGTAGTTTATCAGCCCGTGATATTCCAAACCTATCTCTTTCTCGCTCTCTCTTGCTTTTCTCCCTCTTTCATACGTCTGAAATCGACAAAATCCACGATGCACATATTACTCTCGGTGAAGCTTTTTGTGCGGTAAGTATCATAACTAGCTTTGTGACTATTCAATGTTGGATTTTCTTTTTTTTTTTTTTATATATGTTTATGTTTTTTTTTTTTCGTATCCGCATCATCGGGTTTAACTACGGCAACCGACGATTGGCGACACCTCGCCCGCCTTTGGATGAGGGTCGAACGCCACGCCGTTTTGCGATGGAAATAGTTTCCGTCGAAAATTTGCAACAAATAAAATGAAAATTCCGTCAAATTTGCGATGGAATTAACTTTTGTCGTAAATTTGCGACGGAATCAAGTATCCATCACAAATTTGCGACGAAAAATCAATTCCGTCGTAAATTTGCGACAGAGATATTGATTCCGTCGCAAATTTTGCGGAAACTCAATTTCCGTTGCAAATTTACGAGGGATGAATTCCATTTCCATCCCACATTAAAAATTATTAAAAAATAATTCTTAAGTGATTATTCTTTTTGGGTATGTGCCTAATTGAAGGTCTCTTAATCCAAATGGACGTTATAATTCTCATCAAATTGACCACTTTCTCCTATCAATATTTCAGTCAAATATTTGAGTAAATCTTCTTTACATGGTAATTTTTTCTATTTTTGCAATTTCATATTAATTGTTGCGTAAAAAAAAAAAAATTATAATTTCTAAAATTTTATGGTTTTAATTAAGAACAATAGATATGATATTTTAAATATTTTACCATAATTTTTATTTTAATACAAACACAATGCAAAGAGAAAGGGTTTGGATGTATAATAAGAATTTACCCGGACGTTAAGGATTGATGGATGAGTTTCGTCTTTGGGTTGGAACTATTTTTAGACTTTGCTAATAGTGAATATGAGTTTATAGATAGAAATAAGTTAAGGTGTCCGTGTAAAAAGTGCGGTAATGGTAAATTTCTTGTGTGTGATCAAGTTAGAGAACACCTTACTAGATTTGGGTTTACTCGAACTGTTATAATTGGACTTCTCATGGTGAACCATTTATATTTGATGAAGGATATGGAAGAAAAAATCAATTTTCAATTAGGGAAGAATGTGGCTATTATGAGCAATTGAACCTATACGAGAGGATGGTGATTGATGCAGCTAGTTATAATTTTGTCACAGAATCAAATCATGCAAGTACTAGTTTGACTCTTATACGTGAATAAGTGGGTACTAGTCATGCTTCATAATTGGAAGATATAGGAGTAACGGGTTTTGATAAGAATGTCTATAATGAAACTTTTCAATCTAATCGCCGGGGATGTGTTGAAAGCAGCAGATGAATCTTTATGGGCAGGTTGTGAGGACCACACTAAGTTATCGGTGACAGCCCCGACTATTAAATATCAAGGCAAAGCATAATGTGTGTGCGGATTGCTTTAACTCTTTTATTGAAGTAATGCGGGAATCATTGCCTCACGATAACATCATGCCAAGTGATTTTTATGATGTGAAAAAGCTAGTATATAATTTAGGTCTTTCGGTTGTAAGGATTGATGTATGTAATAGGGGTTGTATGATATATTGGAGAGATGATGAAAATGCAGAATCTTACAAATTTCTGAGCCAACCTAGGTACAAGATTAACAGGAGCCGGGTCGTAATCGGAAGCGTAAACCATGCAAGCAAATGTTTTATCTGCCCTTAATCCCCAGATTGCAAAGGTTTTATCGTCTAAAGCCCATTGTTGAGCACATGACTTGGCATGCAAATCATGAATCGAGAAGAGGGTCTAATGTGTCATCCTTCGGATGCGGAGGCATGACAACATTTTGATAGAACATATCTGAGTTTGCGATGGAGCCTCGAGACATCAGGTTAGGTCTCTATGCCGATGGATTTGCTCTATTTGGAAAAACAGCAAAAAGTTATTCATGTTGGCCGATTATTTTAACGCGGTACAATCTTTCACCTAGTATGTGCATAAAGACACCTTATATGTTTTTGACATTGATCGTGACAGAGTTGCAAAATCTGAAAAAGTTGATAGATATTTATATGCAACCATTGATTGAGAAGTTACAACGGCTATGGGTTGAAAGTGTCCCTACGTATGATGTTTCTCTTGATCAAATATTTGTAATGATGGCTGCCCTTCTCTAGACGATAAATGACTTTCCAACTTACGGAATGTTATCTAGATGGAGTATTTGGGGATCTTAGGATGTCCGATATGTTTGGAGTGGTCAAAATCATTTAGATTAAAACATGGAAAGAAGTCCAGCTATTTTGACTGTCATAGACAATTTTACCACCAAGTCATCCTTTCGAGGAAGGAATAAGAAAGAGTTCATCAAAAATAGGATTGAAAGAACGTGTTCACCATTAAGGTTAACCAGCGATCAAATTTGGGAGTGTGTGCGGGGACTTTCCAATTGTTGTTGAGAACCCAAGACAAAGCACAACTTTTGCGTATGGAAGTACACATAAGTGGGACTAAACGCAGATATATTTGGAGATCTACCATATAGGAAGGCCCATCTTATTCATTATAATCTTGACGTCATGCACATAGAAAAGAATGTTTTCGAAAAAATATCATAAATACTGTGATGGATGTCGCCGGAAAAATAAAAGACAACTTGAATGCAAGAAAAGATATGAGAGATATTTGTGATCGACTAATACTAGCTGTGGATGCAAGCAGCAGGAGACCAAAATCGAAAGCAATTTATACATTGGATAAGGAGCATAGGCGAGTTGTTTGTCAATGGTTGAAATCTGTGCGGTTTCCTGATGGATATGCTTCGAACCTCGGGAGATGTGTTGATTTGAATGAATGCAAGTTCACAGGTTTGAAGAGTCATAATTGTCACATCCTGATGGAAAGACTAATTTCAATAACTTTGAAGGAAGTTCTACCGAACTTTGTATGGGGTGCTATTACAGAGTTAAGCAATTTCCTCCATGATATTTGCTCGATAGTGTTAAAAGCATCGCACATAAAAAAACTATAGAGAGATATTCTAATTATTCTTTACAACTTAGAAATGATATTTTCTCTAGCGTTTTTTGATTCGATGGAGCATCTCTTAGTTCACTTGTCTTATGAGGCCAAAGTTGTAGGTCCCTGTTCAATTTCGATGGATGTATCCATTTGAGAGGTACTTTTTTTTTAAAAATACAGTTCAAATTAGTTTACCATATAATATGTTCCGATAAGTTTCTTTCTATTTCAACTAGATTCTTATATCATTTGAAGAAAAAGTGAAGAATAAGGCACGTGTTGAAGCTTCAATTTGTAATGCATATATTGTGGAAGAAGTGACAATATTTGCATCATACTATTTTGAGCCACACGTTCAAAGGTAAGAAGCTAAGAGCAGGCAGAAATGATGAGGGCTCCATTGATCCCAATCGCACAGCATTATCTATTTTCAATTATCCGGGTTGACCAAGAATTTCAGTTTAGTTATTTAACAAATAAAGAATTTCATGCAGCCCCTACTTATATTTTACTTGAACTGTCCGTAAGTCGAACCATACTTTAAGTAAGTGTAAATTTGTAAATATATGTTTTGTGTGTCAAATATTTGCTAATATTTAAATGGTTTTTAATATTAGGATTTTCTAAAATTTAATGTTTGGACTACAACCAAATGAGTTTGACCGTTTTGTGCGATGAACAATTTGCAGCATGGTTCAAGATATATGTAAGTTGCCTATGGACCAAAACCAATCTATTAAAATTATATACATCATTTAGTAAAATATATATTATTGACTTTGTATGTGTAACCTTAGGTTCACAGTAATTATGATGAAATTGAGGGTAAGGATTGCTATATCATCTGTCATGGGATCCATAGTTAAGAGTTCAAAGTTGGCCAGCATATTTCATAAATAGATATAATTTTCATACTCAAGAATATGGAATGGGAAAATCCACAATGAATAGTGATGTGTCCTGTTCGATCATCCAATGGTGGCAGATTGGAAGATGATTTTTATGGCTTGTTGAATGAAATCATAGAGATAGAGTATCCTGGACCATTAATGATGCGGGTTGTGTTATTTAAGTGCACGTGGTTCAACCCCGTCAAAGGAATGAAGGTGCATATGAAGTTCAATTTGATTGAAATAAATCACAAGAAAAGGTATATGAAGTATGAACCATTTGTCTTGGCACAATAAGCAATTCAAGTATGTTATGCATCATATCTTAGTTTGAAATGCGACAAAACTGATTGGCGGTTGTATGTAAAATCAAAGCACGGAGGAAAATCGAGGAACACTGGAAGGATAGAGCCTACCAACAAGAGGAAGTGTGTGTCACGGTTGAAATTGAGGAATATAATATACCAACTTTACGAGATCCCGTGGAGCAATGATAGATGTGGATCTAACTGAAATTTGCGAATTAAATGTATAAGAATGTTCAGAATCTAATTTTCAAACAGATGATTAAAAACGAAAAAAAACGACGAAAAAACGAAGACGAAGATGAAAATTAAAATTTTTATCACAAAACACTAAAGATGTGTAATTATTAATGCGACAAGTGCTATTTTGGTTGTTATCATTATTGTTCTTGTTATTATTGTTATTGTGCTTTTTTATTATTGTTATTGTCGATTATTCTTTTTATTTTAATTGATCGTTCGAAATTTTGTCCCTAAATGCCGACAAGTCAAATATTATTAACGTGCCCTAACATTTCCGATATTCTAATTTCCATTGCAAAATTTGAGATGCCAAAATTTTGGACTGAAAAAAAGACGTAGCAAATTTAGGACCCAAATAAATGAGATGCTAAATTTTTTACCGAAAAAAAAGACGTCACAAATTTACAACGATCATTTAGTATGTGCATATTCTGACGAACATATTGAGTTTCGTCATGAATTTTTAAATGGAATTTTCCCTCACAAAATTTGCAACGAACTCAAAATGTCCGTCGCAAATTTGCGAGGGAAAAATTCACGCAAAAATTCGCGACGGACCATTTTAGTCCGTCGCAAATTTGCGAGAGCTCAATATGTCCGTCGCAAATTTGCGATGGACTCAACCTGTCCATCGCAAATTTGCGACGGACTAAAATGGTCCGTCGCGAATTTACAGAGGGAATTTTTAAACTGCTCGAAATTTGTGACGGATAATTTAATCCGTCCAGCAAATTTGTGATGGATTTTATTTACATTTCAAATTTTTTTTGTCGGTCAAAATTTGTGGACGGACGGTGACATTCCGTCGCAAATTTCGACGCGGATTTTTATTTCCGCCGGAAATTTTTATCGAGAAAATTTCTGATTTAACCTAGAAAGTTCTGTCGCAAATTTATCGTTATTACCCCAGTTATTTCGTCGCAAACCTCCGGCCGGAGAAAGTCCGTTCCAAATTTGCGACATTTGCCCCCGCAGGCCCCGCCCGTGTCGCCGCCACACCGCCCAACCCAATGTCGCTTCGCCCCCCGCCCGGTCGCCGTCACCCCGCCTACGCCAACCCGTCTAGCCTGTCATGCCCTTGCCCCGCCTCGTCACTCGTTCGCCGCCCGCGCCCAGCCCCGGCGTCGCTCACCCACCGCGATCGCCGGCGGCCCCACTGACCCGCTTGCCGCCGCCCGCCGATCGCGTCGGTAGCGGCCAGCCGCCGTCGCCACCCAACCTCACCGCCCTTGGCCGCCCACCAAGAGCCAGCCAGCCAGAGCACAGCCACCGTTGCCGCGGCGGCTACGTTGTATGATGCGTCCGTCGCCATGTCGCCCGACCGCCGGCAACGCCATGCTCTTTGCCGACCACCCGCCTCCTATTCGGCTGATAGCGGCATCACCCCGCCCGCCCATGCGTCGCCGCCGCTGACACCATCACGCCCCGGCGCCATCGCCCGTAACCCGACAACGCCCGCGCCCCGGTGCGTCGCCGCCGAGCTCCGCCGTCGTTCGCCTAGTCGTGGCTGAGCACCTGGCAAACTAGTCACCATTTGGGCTCACGCCCGCGCTGGGACCGCCATTGTTCTATTGACCGATTTTTGTTGTCCTTGAACCAAGTAAGCAACTCCTAAACCCTAGTTGGTATAATTAGGTAATTAGTGGACTTGTTTAGGGATTATTTAGGATCACTTTTCGTTGGCTAAGTTATGGGTCGATTTCGAGGATTGCATGTGGCTTTGATCGATGGTCGATTGGTTAATTTGTCTATTATGTGGATGATTAAGCGATAAATGACGATATGGTGATTGATTAAAGCGTTTTCATAGAAAATGCTTGAAAATTAAACAATTCTGTAAAAAATCATGAAAAATTATGGAAAATTTAAAAAAAAGATATATGTTGATAACAAATATGAAATTTGACCGTAAAAGTTTTTAAAATTTTTAAAAAACTAAAATTTCATAATATCACAAAATGGCAAAAATTATTAATGGGATTCATAATATATTTGTTCGTAGGAAATTGCACGTCATAAACACTCGACATTGGCTCATTTCAAGGAAACATTTTCTCAGTCTTTCCATCAAAATGGTAAGCTTCGTCATGTACATCATTATGTGTCCGTAATACGTGTCAATAGTTCTTTACATATTCGCATAACCTTCCTACTTGTCAGTATAAACGTGGAGGTCACATGCATAGAAGACAAGCCTCTTCCTCGTCCTCGTCCCCATCCCTTTCCTCTTCCCCTGTCCCGGCATCTAACCCTCAACCACAATATGGTCCGTCACAATATGGACACGTTGGCCCTTCTTCCAACACTCAACAATATGTTACGGGACTTGGCCACATCGAACCGAATCTCTTTCAGTTCAATCTCTTTCCGTTCCACCACATTATTCGGCGGAACAATCGAATATTGACGGAAACACAGGTCAAGAAGATAACCGATTCTTCATATGCCCATTGGGAGATTCGTAAGTACTTCATTTTTATTTTAGTATATGTAATATTTAGGGCTTTAGATATTGATGTCAACTGAATTGTCGATGTTGCACAATATCCGTATGATTGCAGATTCACGGATGCTCTGTCTGTTGTGAAGGAATTGAACAAAATAGTAAGAAACTTTTGGATGGGAGAGTATATTACTTACAGAAGTGTTCCACAAGAAGTGAAAGAAATGTGATGGAATGAGTTCAAGGTAAGTTTTACATATTTTATTTTCTGACCAATTAAGTTTGGTGTAGTATATTGATGGTCAAGAATGATGTAAAGGGACCAGAACAACTCTGTAGTTTTCGATACCTAAAGGACCAGATATTTTCCCCGACATGAACTTTACAAAATCTATCTATATTTATCTGGTGCATGGTTATGGATATGTGATCATCATAATAACTTTCAATTTGCGTTTTTATTCATTGCAGCGGAAGTTCAAGTGGGAGGAAGCGGAAGACAATGAAGTGAGAAGAATTTTCGATAAGAAAATTGGTGATTTTATGCAAAATGTCATGAATAGAGCGAAGATCAAGCAAGTGAAGCCGTCTTTCATTACAGCTGACAATTGGGCGGCAATTAATAGATTTTGGGCATATGAACAAAGTCAGCAACTCTGTGAGCAGAATAAGAAGAATCGATCTTCTAGTTCTAGTGATGGGTCGGGCACATATCTTTGGGGGCTCTATCAACATTGTAGAGCATCGTAAACGATTGGTAAGTTTGTTAAATGAGTTATAAGTTAATTTAATTCAATTACTCATGCTTACATTTTGTAGGCACAATAATTGGGGATGGAACCGACATTTACAGCTACATTTGAACGCACATTTCAAAAGAAAGATAAGACATGGACTGGCGATCGAGCAAAAGCTATTAAGGTATGTAAGGTTATACTTTGGCTTATATGTAAACTATAATGAAAACCGTGAATGCTTTCAATATTTATGGTAGATATATATATATATAGTGATTTTATTTTCATCTACATTGTTAATGTAGGAAAAATATGATGAACTTTTAATGAGCAGTGCTAGTGGTAGTGATGATTGTCCTGAGTCCGGACCATCAGTTGATAATATGACATTATGGATGGAGGCAACGGGTGAGATGAAAAAAGGAAAAATATTTGGGATGGGATCGTTGTTAAAGATGTACATGCGAATAATCGTGGAAGTTCATCATCCACTGCGACTGGTCAAAGGAGGTCACGACAAGACGAGCAATTGACCCAAGAAGTGCATCGTCTGAAAAATGTACTTGTTCATAAGGACAAACAAATAAATAACTTGGAACAACAAATGGCACTCGTTATGCGATACCTTAACCTCAATCGCTATGACAATCCTCCTGTACCTCCAGCCAATCCAATAGGTGATGGGCACAATGATGACCAACACATTGATGTCGAGAAAACATGATGATGATGATTTTCTCTAGACTTTATAGTTAAAATTCTCAAAATCGGGGTAAGCTTGCTTCATAATCTTGGTTTTTCATAATTTCACTCATATTCATATGTAAGAACATTTATGTTCGTCCTGAAACGATTTTTTTGTTAACCCTCGTGTTATTTTATACCTAGTTCCACTTCCATGCATAAACGCTTCTTTTATATTTTAGACTGATTTATATATCGATATTTCCTCAAGTCTTGACAAAAGTGACTACTTTTGGTGTTCTCGCCATCGTACCAAAAGCTGCGTCTTCTTATGTATGGTTTTTCTGCGTCTTCCATGGTTTTCCGCCTCTTAGTTCATGTTTTGAATGTATTGTAAGATTGGATATCAAATAGCATCATGTCCGACTCTGCAACTTTCCTTCAATTATATGTCATTATGTTATTGTGGTTTTTGTCGGAATCTATGGTTTGTTCGTTTTTTCTGTTTCAATTATATGTCATTGTCTCCTTTATTTGATATGAACAATAATTTATGACAGAAATGATGTAAAAATAGCGATAAATATTTTAAGCGAATTTTGCGATCATTATGGGTTCGTCGCTAATTTGCGATTACGATCACATTTTGCAAATGAAATTTTACTAACGAAATTGTTGACTAATTTTGCGGACGAAATTTGCGATGAATTTTCCGACTAATTTTGCGATTTATTTTTACGGCCGAATTTTACGACGAAATTTGCGACGAATTTTGTGACGAATTTTTTGCGAAGAAATTTACGACGAATTTTTGCGAAGAAATTTATGACGAAATATTTTGCGACGAATTTTTGCGATGAATTGTATTCGTGGCTAATTTGCGACGAACTTTTAAATTTTCCGTCGTAAAATTTTGCGACGACCTATTAGGGACAGAATTTTTCCGTCGCAAAATTGTCAAGAAATTTGATTTTCGATGGATTTTTCCAAATTTTCCATCGCAAATTTTGATCGCTAATCTGGTTTTTTTTTTTTTTGTAGTGATGATAAACAAACAACGTATGTTGATGATGGTGAAGTTTGTCTGAAATGTGAACCAATGGAAGATCTGCTTCAAGCCTTCGAGGACACGGGTCAGGTGATGTTCACATGAAGATGAGACCATGGGCAAGGGAAACAGCCATTTTAGTCGATCTCTCGAGACGGTGCTTGAGATTTTTGGATGACAAAACAATCCTTGATATCTCAAGATAAACTTGAGAAAAAGCTACCTGCTCCACTTTGGCCAAAGTTTTTACAACTTGGTATGGTATGGGTTTTACACCCCGATGTTAGCTTCGCTTTTGTTTGGGAAAATTCCATATAGCCTCCGGCTAATTCTCAAAGCACCCCTTTATTCCAGGATGAAAAAAAGGGGGCGGCCGTGTAAATATTCCAGGATCTTCAAGAGAGATGGAGAGAGTATCAATAAATGTTACATTTTTACTTAATTGGCTACCTTTTATAATTTACCGAAGAAGGATATTTATACCCGAACAATATGCATATGGCAGGAAATAATCTAACAATGAAATTAACTATCTTACAAAATGACAAAATATCAAATATATATATATCTCTAATAATATTTTCTAATATGAAATTCTCTAATATCCATACATATACTACAACAAGCCGAGGGTGCATGTGTAAATCACATGCACGGCTTAAGGGCATTTGTGTCGGGAAATTTCATTTGCCTCGGGCAGAATTTTGTAAGGAAAAGAAAATCAGAATTAATTAGAGATTGGACAAGAGAAGAGAGAAGCAGACGGAAGGGGAGGAGGGTGGCAACTCTCAAGCCATAGCTAGGTGTTTCTTGATCTCGGCGATCGCTGTGCCGCTACACCTGTCAACCGTGTCATATTCGGTAGGTCGATCTCGACCACCCAATGCAATTCGTCGCTAGATTCAACAGCCCCACGCGTGGGGACTCGCAAACAGTGAAGTGGACGAACCTATAAACATATTGGATGGCCGACAGAAGAAAATTTATGAACAATTTTCTTGATTAGATAGCACCGAGAAATCATCAAATTATCACATGTTTGTCGCGAAAAAAAAACCAAGTTTTTCCGACGAATTTTCCAACGAAAAATTCTGAAAAATTCGTTGGAAAACGAATTTCCAATGAATTTTCCAACGAAAAAAAATTCGTGGGTAATTCGTCGTCGGAAAATTTTCCAACGAAAAATTTTTATTTTCGTTGGAAATTTCGTTGGAAAAATCGTTGGTAAATTCGTTGATAAATTTGTTGGAACTTTCGTTGGAAAATTCGTCGCTAATAATTCGTTGAAAAATTCGTTGGTAATTATTCGTGGGTAAATTCGTTGATAAATTAGTTGGAAATTTCGTTGTAAATTTTGTTGGTAATATTTCGTTGGAAAAGTCGTGGAAAAAATCGTCGGTAAAAATTTGTTGTGACAAGCGGGCGCGACAAAATTTCCAACGAATTTCCACCGAAAAAAATTCGTTGGAAATATCGTTGCAAATCGTTTAAATGGCGTCCGAAAAAAAAAAATTTCCAACGTAGGTAATTTAAAAAAAACAAAATTCGTTGGTAAGTTCGTGGGTAATTCGTTGGAAATATTTCGTCGGAAATATTTCGCTGGAAAATTCGTTGCAAATATTTCGTTGGTAAAATCGTTGAAAAAAAAATTCGTTGGTAAAATCGTTGGAAAAAAATTAAATTTGGTAAATTCGTTGGAAAAAATTAGTTGGTAAATTCGTTGTAAAACATTGGTTGGTAAATTCGTTGGTAAATTCCTTGGAAAAATTAGTTGGAAAATTCGTTGGTAAAAATTCGTTGGTAAATTCGTTGGACAAATTCGTTGGTAAATTCGTTTGGAAAATATTCGATTTGGTAATTTCGTGGGAAAAAATCAATTTGGTAAATTCGTTGGAAAATATTCGTTGGTAAATTCATTGGAAAAATTAGTTGGAAAATTCGTTGGTAAATTCGTGGCAAAAATCGTTGGTATATTCATTTGGAAAAAATTCGTTTGGGAAAATTTCGTTGGAAAATTCATTGGAAAAATTTCGTTGGAAAATTCGTTGCAAAAATTTCGTTGGTAAATTCGTTGGAAATTTCGTTACAAATTTTTTATTGAAAAATTCGTGAGAAACCGTGAATTATTCGGTGCAAATTATGTTGATAAAAAGTCATTGCTAATTTGCTACAATATTTTTTTTTGTTGCTAAATTACGACGAATTTTGTTTCGGAACAACTTCGATTTTAAATCTAATTACATATGCAATATTAATTTCTACAATGCATAAATTGCAAAGTCTCACATAATGGTATTAAAAATTGAATGTCATAATACATAAAGGTAGCTAAGCAAAAATGAACATAAATTAATACATTGAAAGATGGGGACAACCATAAGACATTGGCGACTTGTCTTTGGACATGACATCAGGAACAATTAGCTGTATCAACACCTGATGAAATATGGAAACATAAATAAAAATATAGAATGTCTAAAATATAAAAAAAACATTTATGCATTGACGTAGAACTAGCTATAAAAGAATGTTCTTACCTAAGAGGGGCTGACAATAAAATCACCAGCATCATCATCAGCATCAGGACCACTCGCCGCATCATCATGTGGTTCATCAATATGCCCATGACCGGCTACATTAACAGGAGGTACAGAAGGAATGTCATTGCGATCGATGTCGAGGCGTCGCATGACGTATTGCATTTGTGATTGCATCAGTCTTATTTGTTCGTCCTTCTGTCCAAGTAAATGCTTCATTTCTTCGTCTTTCTGTAGAAGCAACTGTTTCAGTTGGCACAATTCTTGGGTCATATGCTCCTCATGTTGTGTCCTCCTTGCAGCAGCCGCATTGGAAGATGAAGATGCAATAACCTTCGTTTTAAACGTCCTTGACAAGGATCCCATCCCAAATATTTTTCCTCTTTTCATCCCACCCGTTGCCTCCACCCATAATGCCATACTATCAACCGATGGTTCAGACACAGCAGCACCATCACCACCACCACCATCATCACCACAACCAGAACCACCAGCAGTGTTCATCAAAAGTTGATCATATTTTTCCTATATTAACAGTATAGATAAGAATATAATAAATGCGAATATATTACCATAAATATTAAAAACATGCATGATTTTCATTATAATTTCGATAAAGTCCAAACTATAACTTTCTATACCTTAGTAGCTTTTGCCCGATCGCCTTTGTCCATGTCTTATCCTTTTCCGAAATGTGCGTTCGAATGTAGCTGTAAATGGGAGGGGTTCCGTCCCCAATTCATTTGCCTACAAAAATTTAAAAAAAATTAGTCACAATTGAATTAAATAAACTTACAGGTTTAAATAGACTTACTATTCTTCTTCTTGTGGTGCTCGCCCATCTTGATAGAGCCTCAAAGATATGTGGTGGCCTTGAGACCCGTCACTAGAACTAGAAGCTCGATTCTTCTTGTTCTGTTCACACCTTTTCTTATGCTTCTCAGTTTCCCAAGTTCTCGTAATTCCTATCCAATCGTCAGCTGTAATAAAATCCGGCTTTTCTTTTGTTCTCTTCGCTTTATTTATCACATAACGCATGTGATCACCGACTTTTTTCTTAAAAATTCTTTTAACCTCAGCCTCTTCCGTTTCATCCCACGTAAACTTACGCTACAATCAATAGCAAAAGCAAGGGAAATTAATTATATTGGTCAAAAGTGAGATATTCCTTACAATACACCAAACAATTCATGCCAAATTTAATAATTGACCATCAGTATCCTACACCAAACTTACGTTGTTACAAAATAAATAAAAACAATACTAACCTTGAACTCATTCCACCACAAAGTCTTTATTTCTTTAGGAGCAAAGTGCTTCAAGATGTAAACTATCCTATCCAACAGCTTATTAACTATTCTATTCAGTTCCCTCACAACATGCGTAGAATCCGTAAATCTGAAACATGTTATAACAATATAAAGAATAAGACAATCAAGCATATGAAAAATTCGAAATATGGACACTTTCAAATTTGTTCCATAATTTAAATATATATACAAAAATGAATTACTTACGAATCTCCGCATGGGCATATAAGGAGTCGGTTCTCTTCTTCCTCATTTGAGTGTTGCACTGACGCAGTAGGTGGCACCGAAGGTGCCGGAATCAAGCAAAATCATTTCGCATGTCCCCCAGTTCTTCGTGACTATGTTGCTGCGGATCGAAGGATGGGCCAATGTGTCCGTATTGTCCGAGCACATATGGTAAAACTGGATTCGAAGACAGGACAGGGGAAGAGGATAGGGCCGAAGACGAGGATGAGGAAGCGGGGCCTGGTCTTCCTCGTGAACCCCCACCCGCATGTGACCTCTCGATTATGCTGACAATTAGTAAAAAGGTTAGATAAATATTACAAAAAATATGAACAGGTATTAGAGACAGAAAATGAAATTATTTTCCTTACCATTTTGTATTAGATATCAAGAAATAATATTAATAAATTGAAACTACCAGAGTACCGCCTATGATAAATGGACAAGTCGCTGGTCCTCGTCGGAAAAACCTATTACAATTTAGATCACATTAGATGTCACTAAACTGTATAATGAAGCATATTTAATTTACAAAACGAACAATAATTCTGAAACAAAATTATAATTGAATCCGTGACCCCTAACTGAGGAGAGAGACAAATTTTGTTGTGCTAAAAATACGGATTTCGGTAGACACAAACAACCAACTTCCCGAATGAAATAACCCCATTTCTAAAATTAGTTGGAAATTTCCAACGATTTTCCAACGAATTAAGTTTTCCAACAAAATTTCCAAACGAAAAAGCATTTGTTGGAAACTTTGTTGGAAAATTTGTTGAAATTTCGGCGCGGTGACGGACAAGGACAAAATTGTTGAATGAATTTTGTTGAAATTTCCAACAAATTTTCCAACAAAAAGCGAAAAAATTTCAAAATTCAACGCTAAGAATTTTTTTTTAAATTCCAACGAATTTTCCACAACATTTCCAATTCCGACACATTTCCAACGACACTACTATTTCGTTTGGAAATTTCCAACAACATTTTCAACAAATCTCATAAAAAGTCATAAGAAATTTTTTAAATATTTCCTTGGAAAATTCGTTGGAAATTCAACGAAATTTCAACAAATTAATTAAAAAAATAAATTATATAGCGAAAAATTCTAAATTTTGGAAAATTAGTTGGAATTTCCAACGAATTTCCCAACGAATAATGATATTAACAGAACATGATGAAATTGTCAATTTTGTTTGGAAAATTCGTTGGAAATTCAACGAATTTTCCAACAATTTTCACACTATTAGAATTTCACACTATTTTTGAAATTCGTTTGGAAAATTCGTTGGAATTTCCAACAATTTTTTCACATTATTAGAATTTTACACTATTTTATAAATTCGTTGGAAAATCCGTTGGAAATTCCAACGACTTTTCCAACGAATTTTCACATTATTAGAAATTTACACTATTTTCTAAATTAAAATTTTTGAAAAATTCGTTGGAAATTCCAAACGAATTCCGACAATTTTCGCCAAGTTAGGATAATATCATAATTCGTTGGAAAATTCGTTGGAATTTCCAACGAATTTTCAATGAATTTTCACACTATTAGAATTTCCCACTATTTTTTGAAATTAGATTTGGAAAATTCGTTGGAATTTCCAACAATTTTCACATTATTAGAATTTTACACTATTTTATAAATTCGTTTGGAAAATCCGTTGGAAATTCCAACGACTTTTCCAACAATTTTCACATTATTAGAAATTTACACTATTTTCTAAATTCATTTGGAAAATTCGTTGGAAATTCAACGGATTTTCCAACAAATCGAACAATTTAAGCCAAGTTAGGATAATATCATAATTCGTTGGAAAATTCGATTTGGAATTTCCAACGAATTTTCCAACAATTTTCACACTATTAGAATTTCCCACTATTTTTCTAAATTCGTTGGAAAATTCGTTGGAATTTCCAACGAATTTTCCAACGAATTTTCACATTATTAGAATTTTACACTATTTTCGAAATTCGTTGGAAAATTCGTTGGAATTTCCAACGAATTTTCCAACGAATTTTCAAATTATTAGAATTTTACACTATTTTATAAATTCGTTGGAAAATTCGTTGGAATTTCCAACGAATTTTCACATTATTAGAATTTTACACTATTTTATAAATTCGTTGGAAAATCCGTTGGAAATTCCAAACGACTTTTCCAACAATTTTCACATTATTAGAAATTTACACTATTTTTTAAATTCGTTGAAAATTCGTTTGGAAATTCCAACGGATTTTCCAACGAATTCCGACAATTTCGCCAAGTTAGAATAATATCATAATTCGTTGGAAAATTCGTTTGGAATTTCAACGAATTTTCACACTATTAAAATTTTACACTATTTTTCCAAATTTGATTTGGAAAATTCGTTGGAATTTTCAACGAATTTTCACATTATTAGAATTTTACACTATTTTATAAATTCATTGGAAAATCCGTTGGAAATTCCAACGACTTTTCCAACAATTCTCACATTATTTGAAATTTACACTATTTTCTAAATTCATTGGAAAATTCGTTTGGAATTTCAACGGATTTTTCAACAATTCGAACAATTTCGCCAAGTTAGCATAATATCATAATTCGTTGGAAAATTCGTTTGGAAAATTCCAACGAATTTTCACATTATTAGAATTTTACATTATTTTTCGAAATTCATTTGAAAAATTCGTTTGGAATTTCCAGCGAATTTTTCAATTATTAGAATTTTACACTATTATTTAAATTCGTTGGAAAATTCGATTTGAAAATTCCAACGACTTTTCCAACGAATTTAGAAAATAGTATAAAATTCTAATTTTGTGAAAAGTGGTTGGAAAATCCGTTGGAAATTCCAACGGATTTTCCAACCAATTCCGACAATTTCGCCAATTTCAACAATTCATTTGGAATTTTCCAACAAATTTTCCAACAAAATAAGTTAACAGTTAGCTAGTTTATTTACGAAAACTAAGAATTTGTTGCAAAAATCGTTGGAAACAAATTTTAAAATTTGTTGGCAATTTGCAACGATTTTTATTTCACCGTAACAACTTTGTTTATTAAAATTTTGTTCAAAATTTCGAACAAATTTTGCAACGTTTTTTATATAAGCGGAAAAAAAGATTTTTTTGAAGGCAATTGTTACAGAACCAGAACAACAGAAATATTAAAAATTACGACAACACCAAAATACGCGTGTCGCATTACTGCTAATAATTAGACTTAATTATTAAAAAGTCTCAAAAATCGTAATCTTCATCTTCATCTTCGTGCATCTTCAACTTCATCTTCACCTTCTTCTTCATCATCATCGTCATCTTCATCTTCACCTTCTTCTTCATCGTCATCTTCATCTTCATCTTCTTCCTTATCATCATCTTCATCCTCTATCTCAAAATCACATTGTGTACCAACTTCAAAATTTGATTCACGAATTTCAGTTGGATCTACATCGATCATCGCACCACATGGATCTCGTAAAGTAGGAATGTTGTATTCAGTTGTTTCATTGATGTTACGAACTTCCTCTTGTTGATATACCGTGTCCTTCAGTGTTCCTCGATTTTCTTTCTTGCTTTGGTTTTATATATAGCCCACCAATCGGCTTTGTCACGCTTCAAACTAGGATATGATGTATAATAAACTTGAATTGCTTGTTGTGCCAAGACAAATGGTTCATATTTCATATATCTTTTTTTGTGATTTATTTCAACCAAATTAAATTTGGTATGCACATTCATTCCTTTCACGGGGTCGAACCACATGCACTTAAATAAGACAACTCGCATTAACGGTCCATGGTACTCAATCTCTATGATTTCATCCAACAAGCCATAAAAATCACCTTGCGAATTGCCACCATTGGATGATTGAACGCACACACCCACTATTCATTGTAGCCTTTCCCATTCCATATTCGCGAGTGTGAAAATTATACCCGTTAATGAAATATGCTGGCCAAGTTCGTACTCTTGACTTTGGACCCCATGAGAGATGATATAGCATTCCTTGATGTCCAACTTGAGCATCAATACTGTGAACCTAAGGTGACACACACGCAATGTCAATAATATATATTTCAAAATATGATGTATAAAAAATTTGAATAAATAGGATTTCGTCCATATTCAACTTACATATGTTTTGAACCATGTTGCAAATTATTTTTGGCATAAACGGTCAAACTCATTTGGTGGTAGTCCATACATTGCATTTTGGAAATTCCTAATAACAAATACCATTTATGTATTAGCAACGGTTTGACACACATGACGTATATGTACAAATGTGCACTTACTCGAAGTATGGCTCAACTTCTGGATAGTTCAATAGAATATATGTATGGGCTGCCAGCTTTTCTTCACCTGTTAAGTGACGAAACTTACATGTGCCGCTAGGTCGACCCAAATAATTGAAAATAGAGAATGATTTGCAATTGGGATCAATAGGACCCTCATCATTTCTTCCGGCTTTCCGCCTCTTGCATTGCACGTGCGGCTCAAAATAGTATGATGCAAATGTTGTCACTTCTTCCACAATATATGCATTACAAATTGAAGCTTCGACACATGCTTTATTCTTCACTTTTTTCTTCAAATGATATAAGAACCTAGTTGCAGTAAAAAAAAGTTTATCGTAACATAATATGTAATGAAGTAATTTCACATTTAATTTTAAAAAAATTTACCTCTCAAATGGATATATCCATCGAAATTGGACGGGACCTCCAACTTTGGCCTCATAGGACAAGTGAACTAAGAGATGCTCCATTGAATCGAAAAATGATGGAGGAAATATCCTTTCTAAGTTGCAAAGAATAATTGGAATATATCTCTCTAATTTCTCCATATGTGATGATTTCAACGTTGTTGAGCAAATATCATGCAGGAAATTACTTAACTTTGTAATGGCGCCCCCTACAAAATTTGGTAGAATTTCCTTGAAGACTATCAAAATTAGTCTTTCCATAAATATGTGACAGTCATGACTCTTCATACCTGTCAACTTGCATTCATTCATATCAACACATCTGCCGAGATTGGAAGCATATCCATCAGGAAATCGCACCGATTTCAACCATTGACAAACGACCCGTCTCTGCTCCTTGTCTAATGTATAAACTGCTTTGGGTTTTGGTCCCCTACTGCTTGCATCTGCATCTAGTGTTGGTCGATCGCAAATGTCCCTCATATCTTTTCTTGCGTTCAAGTTGTCCTTTGTTTTTCCAGTGACATCCATCACAGTATTTATGACATTGTCGAAAACGTTCTTCTCTATATGCATGACGTCAAGATTATGATGAATAAGATGGGAATTCCAATATGGTAGATCCCAAAATAAACTGCGTTTAGTCCACTTATGTGTACATCCATACGCAAAAGTTGTGCCGTGAGGGTTTTGAACAACAGTTGGAAACTCTTGCACGTGTTCCCAAATTTGATGCCCGGTCAACCTCAATGGTGGATGTGTTCTTTCGATCCTATTCTTGATAAACTCTTTTTTATTCCTTCTGAATGTATGATTAAGCGGCAAAAATTGTCTGTGACAATCAAAATAGCAGGCCTTCTTACCATGTTTTAATCTAAAAGCCTTCGATCTCTCCATACAAATTGGACATCCTAAAATCCCAGCTGTACTCCATCCAGATAACATTCCATAAGCAGGAAAGTCATTTATCGTCCAAAGAAGCACGGCCTTCATTATAAATGTTTGGTCGGTAGAAACGTCATATGTAGGGACACCTTCAACCCATAGCCGTTGTAACTCTTCAATCAATGGTTGCATATAAATATCTATGCCCTTTTTTTGGATTTTGCGGGCGAGGCACAATCAATGTCAAAAACATATAAGGTGTCTTCATGCACATACCAGGTGGAAGATTATACGGAGTTAAGATAACTGGCCAACATGAATAACTTGTTCCTGATTTCCCAAATGGGGCGAATCCATCAGCACACAGACCTAACTTGATGTTTCGAGGCTCTAGCGCAAACTCAGGGTATGTTCTATCAAAATGTTGCCATGCCTCTGCATCTGAAGGATGACACATTAAATCCTCTTCTGTTTCATGATTTGCATGCCATGTCATGTGTTTAGCAGTGGCTTGCGACGCATAAAGCCTTTGCAATCTGGGAATTAAGGGCAAATAAAACATTTGCTTGTATGGTCTACGCTTCTGATTACGACCTTGCCTCCTGTTAATCTTGTATCTAGGTTGGTTACAGAATTTGCAAGATTCTGCATACTCATCATCTCTCCAATATAACATACAACCCATAGCACATACATCAATCCGTATAATTGGAAGACCTAAGTTATCCACCAACTTTTTCATATCATAAAAGTCATTTGGCATGATGTTATCACGAGGCATTGTTTCCCGCATTACTTCAACAAAAGAGTTGAAGCAATCCACAGACACATTATGCTCTGCCTTGATATTTAACAGTCTTGCTGTCACTGATGCGACGGTGTGGTTGTCACAACCTGCCCATAAAGGTTCATCTGCCGTTTCCAACATTTCCCGGAAATTATTACATTGAGAAGTTCCGTCATACACATTCTCATCACAACCTCTAACTCCTATCTCTTCCAATTCTGCTGCATGACTAGTTCCCACTTGTTCAGGTGCAGGAGTGAAACTAGTACTTGCATGATTCAATTCTGAATCCAAATTATGACCGGCTTCATCAAACATCATCCCCTGATATGGGTTTAATTGTTCGAAATAGCTACATTCTTCCCTACCTGAAAATTGATCGCTTCTTCGATATCCGTCCTCATATATAAATGGTTCACCATGGCTAGTCCAATTATAATAGTTCGGAATAAACCAAAATCTACAAAGATGTTCTCTAACTTTATCAATGTCTAGAAATTTTCCATTACTGCACTTTTTACATGGGCACCTTAACTTATTTCCATCCATGAATTTATATTTACTACTAGCAAAATTCAAAAATAGTTCCAACCCGATACGAAACTCATCAATCAATCCTCGCCGTCCAGGTAAGTTCTTATTATACATTCAACCCCTATCTCTTTGCATAGTGTCTGTATAAAAATAAAAAAATTATCCTAAATTATTCAACATATCCTATATATTGTTTAATATTGTTAATTAAAACCATAAAATGAACAAAATTACAATTATGTCGTTTACGAAACAATTACTTTAAACTTGAAAAATTTGGAAAATTTACCATGTCAAGAACACTTACCAAGTATTTGACTAAAATCTTTATAGTAGAAATTAGACAATTTGATAAGAATTGCAACGTTCAATTGGATCGCGATACTTTCGAATGGACACGTACCTAAAATAAAAAATAATTACATAAGATTCATCTATTAAATACATTTTATTTTTTTCATTTCTTTTTCTTTTCCTTTTTTTCCCTTTCTTCTTAGCCGGGTGAGGTGGCGGGCGAAATGGCCGCCATGGCGAGCTCGACCCCATGGGGTCAGGGGAGGGGTCGCCGCCCGGCAATTTCTCATAGATATGGACAAATTTCCAACAAATTTTACAACGATTTTCTATTATGTCGAGCAATTGTTATTCAATTCGTTCAAAAACAAAATTAATATGAAATGTGTGCAAATCAAAATTAAAATTAAAATTCGTTGTAAATTTTCCAATGAATTTTTTGAAACAAGAAGGTGTTTTTGACTTATTTGCAAAAATGATGAAATTTCTAAAAATTTTAAAACGTTAGTATACATCAAAATTAATATACCGAATATTAAAATTTGTTGAAATTTTCAATGAATTTTGCAAGAAAATATGCCTAAAAAAATCGTTCTTCAAATTTTTGCAAAATTCATTGAAAAAATCTAACGAATTTTCCAATGAATTACAAATATACGGAAAAATAAGGTTTTAATGGAAATTCGTTGCAAAATATATTGGAATTTTCCAACGAATATTGCAACGAATTTCGAACACGCCTAAAAATAATGTGTCCTTGAATTTGTTGAAAAATTCGTTTGAAATTTTCCACAAATTTTGTAACGAATTTCAAATATAAAGAAAAATAAGGATTGACGGCAATTTATTAGAAATTTCCAATGAATTTTGTAACGAATTTCAAATATGCCTAAAATATACAGAAAAAGGTTTTATGGAAATTCAGTGGAAATTCTCAAAGAATTTTCCAAAGAACTTTTGATATGCCTAAAATTGAAGTGTTCTTTTAATTTGTTGGAAAATTCGTCGCTAATTTTCAACAAATTTATCAACGAATTCACATTAATCTTTTCGCCATATATATGAAAATTCGTTGGAAATTTCCAACGAATTTAAAAAGTAAATAGTTTGAATATTAAAAATTCGTTGGAAATTTTTGGAAATTTCCAACGAATTTTCCAACGAATTTAAAAGTAAATAGTTGCAGAATATTCAAAATTTCGTTGGAAATTTCGTTGGAAAATTCCAACGAATTTTCCAACAATTTTAAAAGTAAATAATTTTGTCAGATATTTGAAAATTCGTTGGAATTTTTCCAACGAATTTTTGAACAGCCTCAAATTAAATTGTTCATTTATTTGGTTGGAAAATTCGTTGGAATTTTCCAACGAATTTTCCAACAAACTATGAATATGCCTAAAATTAAAGTGTTCTTTTAATTCGTTGGAAAGTTCGTTGGAAATTTCCAACGAATTTTCCAACGAATTTTCCACAAATTCTTTTGCATTTTTTGGAAAAATAGATATAATAAAAATTCGTTGGAAAGTTTGTTGGAAATTTCCAACTAAATTTCCAACGACTTAAAAGAAATGTCGGCACTTTTGAAGTTCGTTGCAAAATTAGTTGGAAAATTCCAACGAATTTTGCAACAAATTTGGACTACACGGGACAATAATGTGGTTTTAATTCGTTGGAAAATTCGTGGGAAATTTTCCATGAATTTTCTAACGAAATTAGAACAGAACTAAATTAATGCACTAAAAACTGCACACAACGTAATTAAACTTATAAAAATTTGCGCAAATTACTATGTCGAAAAGACTTACCAAGTATTGATAATTTGATGAGAATCGCAGTGTTCAATTGGATTGGGAGACCTTCGAATGGACTCGCATCTAGAGCTGCCACAGGCTCGCCCTCAACACCATGTCAAAGCTAATGGACTCGGTCCCGACGCTGTTCGCGCGGTTCGACGCGATTAGTCAGATCTTGAGACAGTTATCACAGTTGGAAAGGCAGAAAGCAAGAAGGACCGCGAGGTGGACGGTGAAGAGGACGATGAGAAAGAGAGTTTGTTCAGCCAAAAACTACTCGGTGTACACGAAATATATGTTGCCGACCGTGTTAATATGCTTTTTCATTTTCGTTGCAAAATTCGTTGGAAATTTCCAACGAATTTTGTAACAAATTTTAACTTTCCAACGAATTTCACAATTTTTGCCAATAATTGAACTAATCTAAATTTCGTTGGAAAATTCGTCGAAAATTTCCGACGAATTTTCCAACGAAAATTAAAAAATTGTGCCCTTACAAATTTTCGTTGGAAAATTCGTTGGAAATTCCAACGAATTTTCCAACGGGTTAGTACTAACAAAAATTATTGAAATGAATATCAAAATTCGTTGCAAAATTCGTCGGTAATTTTCCAACGAATTTTGCAACAAATTTGAAATTTCAAACGAATTTCACGTTCTTCCAATAAATGAACTAAGTTAGTTTCGTTGGAAAATTCGTCGGAAATTTCCGACGAATTTTCCAACGAAATTGTCCAAAAGAAAACGGAAAATCTATTTCGTTGGAAAATTCATTGGAATTTCCAACGAATTTTCCAACGAAGTAAGTACGAAAAATTTTTGTAACGAATATAAAAATTTGTTGGAAAATTCGTTGGTACTTTCCAACGAATTTTCCAACAAATTTGTAATTTCAAACGAATTTCACCTACGGCCAATAATTGCGGTGAGTTAGTTTTCGTTTGGAAAATTAGGTCGGAAATTGGTCGACGAATTTTCCGACCTAAATGGAAAAAATTGAGCGGCAAACCTATTTCGTTGGAAAATTCGTTGGTAATTTACAACTAATTTTCCAACGAAATTTTTAGCAAAGTCCATAATATATTTCTTAAATTCGTTGGTAAATTCGTTGGAAATTACCAACGAATATTCCAACGAATTTAAGAAATATATTGTGTTGAATATTAAAATTCGTTGGTAATTTCAACGAATTTACCAACGAATTTTAATTTCTAACGAATTTCACATTCTGGCCAATAATTACACTACGTTAGTTTCGTTGGAAAATTCGTCGGAAATTTCCAACGAATTTTCCAACGAAATTGAAAAAATATCGAACTGCGACCCTATTTCGTTGGAAAATTCGTTGGTAATTAACAACGAATTTTCCAATGAAATTTTTAGTATAGTGAACAATAAATTTCTTATTTCGTTGGAAAGTTCGTTGGCCATGTCCAACGAATTTTCCAACAAAATAATTATTTGTCGCTAATTTCCGATGAAGTTTCCAACAAAAATTTATTGTGGCTAATTTCCGACAAATTTTCCGACGAATTATTATTTGTTGGAAATTTGCGACCACTTTTCCAACGAATTATTTTTCGTCACTAATTTCGGACGAATTTTCCAATGAAAGATTTTCGTCATAAAATTTCAAACGAATTTTCCAACGAAAAAAAGTTTTTCGTCGCTAATTTCCAACGAATTTTCCAATGAAAAATTCGTCGTCGCTAATTTCCACCTTGTTTATATTTTCAAAATTAGTCAAAGATATGAAACATTTCTAAGCTTATTATTATTCAAAGCAGATTTTATATTTTTCCTTTGCGCAACACGCGGGACAAATTCCAAGTGTATGCTCATCTTCCAGCCGCCCCCTTTGGTCGAACGACAGGCACGATGGATGAATATATGTATCTGCCATGAGCTTGGGAGCTGACCAACTCGTTCTCTATTGTGTCTTTTCCCAAAAAGACATCGATGTATTCGGTCGTTAAAGCCAACGAAGTCGGAAACACACATGCATTTCAAATGGCGACCGTCAAGATCTTAATTTGCACACACCAAGCGATTCCGTGGTTTAATCGCTTGAAGTAAATTCGACCTTAAGAAAACAAATTTTGGCTCTGTGATATCATCGAATTAACTCCCGGAGATATCATTCGCTTTGGCCCGATTCACACCGAGTCTTATAGTTTTGTCCTTTGTCGTACATGTAGACGCCCATCCCGGTAGTGCTTTCACTTGAGAACGCTTAACTTTGGAGTTCCAAAGCCTACCATTGTTATTACGTCAAAAGGCGTTTTCGTGAGTTGATTCCAGTTTGACACACTCATATATATATTTCAGAATTGCTCTTCTCCTATTTGGTGTACAGTCCAGCTTATCGCCTTCCCTTGCCATCCTAGAAGCCCGCGGGGAGCTGCCCCTTCAGGCTGTCTAGCCTCGATGATCACTTTCTACCCTTATCGGACAAGATTGTTATGGGGTTTGGTATCGACTTAGTTCTGCTGGAGACTTGATTATCCGTTGGTTGTCTTTGCCCCTTAACGTGTCAAGGCACACGTTAACGTACGTATAGACCACGAGCAAGGTTCGAAACAGTCAACGTAAGCGTACCTCTCCTAACCATTACCGAAACCAACAAGCCAGGTGCGAGTTCTAAGTTAAGGGGGCTTTGGACCTGCATACTCCACCTCCATCGTTCTGTTTCCAAGCAACATCAGCTTGGCAATGAAGATACACACATGTACCATGATCCAAGAAGCCATAAGCTTATAGCTAGCTAGCTACCGCGAAGCAGATGATCATTCATTCATTCATTCATTCGACGTTCAGCTCCCGATTGAGACCCACGTCCGAACGTGGCGGTGATATGTCCTCGTATTTCCGGACGAATTCGCGCACCATGATGCGCTTGGCCATCTCGCTCGTATGCTTCTTTGTCATTGCCGCCACCTCAACAACCGCCGTCGAAGCTTCGGCAGACAAAGCGGAGATGATACGGCAGTTCCTGGACGGCCACAACGCGGCGAGGAAGGCGGTGGGAGTGCCGCCGCTCATGTGGGACACATCGCTCTCCACCTACGCACGAGTGTATGCGAACGAGAGGCGGGCCGACTGCAAGCTGGTGCACTCGCCGGGTACGCGCGTCGGGGGAGAACTTGTTCTGGGGGCAGGGGCGGCAGTGGAGCGCCGCGGACGCCACGGCGGCGTGGGTGGCAGAGAAGCGGTGGTACAACTATGCCAGCAACGCGTGCTCCGGCCAGGAGTGCACGCACTACACGCAGGTGGTGTGGCGGACGACGACCCGCGTGGGCTGCGCCAAGACCATATGCAACTCCGGCGACACTTTCATAGCGTGCGAGTATTATCCTCCGGGCAACTACATCGGCCAGAGGCCTTACATCAATTAAGCATCAGCATGCATAACTTATAAATCCCTTTCTTCTTATATCTGTACACACACACACACACACACACACACACACTATGATAGACTGTTGGTTTCGCGTGGTTCCTTTTCATCTCCTCCGAATGTCTTAATAATTCTTTCAAACCACACCACTTAATAATATGTAACAGCTCCATACATGACTCATGCCGTATGCCCCCCCATCAAAGATTATGTCACTTAAATTAGGCCCATCTTCGGTGCGATGGCTATTGCTCGAAAATGAGAAAAATGCAGATTCAGAACGATGTGGCAACTTGATTGGCTGAGTTGTTGTTATATTCGTTAAACGAGTTATAAAATGGGTTTAGAGTTGTAAAGCCCGAGTATTAATATGGGTTCATAAACTACTTACACCCAACCCATCTCCATGGCTCACTCTCGCCCTCATTCGGTCTTGCTCGCCCGCTTCGCGCTCCCGCTTCAGTTTGGGGAACGAGGTTTCCTAGGCCGGATCAAATGTTGACGTATCTCAACGATACGGGTTCGGTCGGGTGCAGGTCACTAGATTATTTGCACCGCATGGAAAATTGAAACGGGTTCAAAACGGATTTTTGCCACCCGATCCGTTCTTTTGACGGGCGGGGGTCCAGTACCGACGAAGTTGGGCCGCAAATTGTTATCCGCAAGGCCCAATCCTCTTTTAACCTCAGCCCCCACAGCCTCAAACAGAAGAATGCCCGTTCGCTCGGCTCTGCAGTCGGTGCCGATAAGCACGTACACCTCAGAGCAGCGATCCATCATCTACCGTTGCGCCCCCCACGCTTTCCCCTCCCAAAGATGGCCCCGAAGCCGGAGACGCCGAACCCGCCGCACTCCTCCGCCATCGACCCGCCGTCGTCGGCCGTCGCCGCCTCCATCGACCCCCTCTTCCACGTCCTGAAGGTCCTGCCTTTCTCCTTCCTCCGGCCGCCGCGCCTCCGCCTGAAGCTGCCCACCCTCACCCTCCCCTCCCCGATGACCGTCTACGCCCTCGTCCTCCTCACCTACTTCATGGTCGTCTCCGGGATCGTCTACGACGTCATCGTGGAGCCACCCGGCATCGGCTCCACCCAGGACCCCTTCACCGGGTCCGTCCGCCCCGTCGTCTTCATGCCCGGCCGGGTCAACGGCCAGTACATCATCGAGGGCCTCTCCTCCGGCTTCATGTTCGTCCTCGGCGGGGTCGGCATCGTGCTCATGGATCTCGCCCTGGACAAGAATCGGGCCAAGAGCGTGAAGGCGTCCTTCGCCACGGCCGGGATCTCGTCGGTGGTCCTCGCTTATGTCATGAGTATGCTCTTTATTCGCATCAAGATCCCCGCTTATCTTAGCTAGTGATCCGACTTTTGAGGTTGAGCTGGGGCTTCCTTTATAATCTTTAGCTTCTCAGGTTTTACTTGTTGCCACATCTCTCTCTCTCTCTCTCTCTCTCTCTCTCTCTCTCTCTCTCTCTACATAAGATTGTGGGTTTTGTGCTGCTACTGTTTACTATCATAGATCACAATGACGCTGGGCAATTTGGCATATCTATCGGCTGTTGTTGTCATCGGTAGCGTTACATTGATGATCCCTGTTGATTCATCTCATCCCCCACCGTGAATTTCACTGTGAAGGTCCTCAACTTTTGCTGAATAAGTAGTCATAACTTAAGCAGCGGTATCCACTCTACTTTTGAATTGAAGAGATGGGCCGGGGTAAGGTTTGGACGCATTGTACCGAGGGAATGAAAGATTGAGCTGGCCGGCTCAAGGGAAAGGGTAGATGAAAATCGCAGAAGGCCTTTATTTTCACGGTCGGGTGACTCAAATTCTCCTCGAAAGTGATACTCCCGGTTAATCCTCGATTCATGTTAACACCACCCATTGAACAACTAGCGGACATAGCAAATGAAATCTTACGAGTGCGGGCGTAGCGAGATAGTTTGTTTGTGATTTGCAAATATCTCTGCCAGCCATTGTCTTACATAGTTTAATTATCTCTAGCGTTTCGTAAATTTCTTTCTCAATGTCTGTTTCGAGTTACCATCTAGACAACATGCCAATGTCGCTTGACAAATTTGCGTATCCCTAGATCAGTTAGGTCCAGTCTGTTGCTAGCTTGATGCATTATGGAAGCAAGAGATATCGCAACAGGGCATGTAGAGACTCTGCGCAATGAAAGAATGCTGTATGGGCACATATTACGTAATTGTTACTGTAGGAGTTCTCCATTTACTTGTGACTATAACAGATTGCTTCCTTGTGCATGTGATGGATGATTTGGTCGTTTAAAAAAAACGTACAAATGCTCGAAATTAGTATTCCCTTTCTTTGATTCACTCAAGATATCTACATCTCTTGATCTTGCTGTTTATTAGATGAGATTCGCAAGTAGCCATAACTGCTTAACTTCAAGGATATAGGGATCACCTTCTCAAATTGTCCGAAGCTAATTGCCAATATTTTGCACACCCTTTGCCGAAATGTACATTACGTACTGTGTTTTCATTCAAAAAAGAAAAGATATACTTTTTTCTACGCTTGGGCATGTGCCTTTAAACAATGGCAAGTAGCTTCTAGTTAGTCACTTTCGCCACTCTCTTATCATCCTGAGAGCATTTTATTGTGCTCTTTTGATTGCCCGCCTAGTTTATTTTCATCCTTATCCTTTCAATCGAATATCAGTGAATCTCTTTCCAGTCTGTCTCTTCTTAGCCTTTTCATTTACCCCCTCCGGCTTTGTTCAAGGAAGGTATTCATCTTACCATACAAAGTCAGAGGTGCCTTCATCTCGACCAAACTCGGCAAATTTTTTGAAAGGTGCTTACACAGATGAGGTTGTGAAGACCAACCAGATGAACCTCATGCTCGTCTGCTGCCTAGATATCCATTTACTTTGATAGCGGTGTCTTCGTATACTCTAGTTACATGTTATGTATAGCTTAGTTTTTCGGGAATTATGCTTTTTTACCACAACCATTGAAAGGTATAACGGCTACCTAGAACGGATTCCTGAAGCATGTCTAAACCATGGGATGGAGGAAACTTATCTTGTTTAATCTTCCTGCCAGCTCTGTCAGTAAGGTGGATATGACATGGTGGACTTCAATAGATACATAGGCTGATTTGTACTCTTACTTCTCATTCAGAGCGTCCTCATGCATAATTTTACTTTGAAATCCGTACAAAATGAGTTTATAGATCATACTTCTTTGCAAATGGCAACATTCAGTGGGTTTATGCCAAGAATCTGTCGAGATATCTATATCCAGTTTGAATTATACGAGTAGCTTGGACTGAGATGTGTTATTTACTTCTATGGGGTATGGCATTCCTGTCAGCTGCTGTCTTAAAAAGGCCAATCTCTCATGCTTCCATATCAGGGTTCGGGTTGTAACTCGTAAGGACTAGCGCACAAGATTTGCATTGTCATTTTGTGTGGGTATTTGATAAATTGCTGCCCTCACTAAGGCACAGTATTTTTAACTGGTCTTGTTTTGTTGATCGGACATCATGCTTGTGCTATATCAAAAGTCATTATCTGCTGTCTGTTCCCATGTGGTCTTGCGCCTTTACTCTGACTAGCTAGAGAGCCAGGGACCTGAGTGTAATAGCACGAAATTACCATTGTTGTATCTGATTGTCTAGCTAAATGTCAATAAGCGACCGCGACTGTCTGAATCAATCCCTCTTGGTGCTCATACAACTGCATCTCATCGGAGACAAGTGCTCACAGTATCTACCGAGGATAGTGCTGTAGGTAATGTTGGAGGTGCAGCTGTAAACTGGAACGCCACTCAGACCAAAGACAGTGTAAAGTATTGCTGTTTGCATTCCTGACAAGTTCTGATCGATTCTTGTTCTGCATTATGTTGCTATGCTCATTGCCTCAACCAACCATCGAAGTCGGGAATGTGAATCGGCAAGTGCTTTAGGACATGGTTAGTTGTTTCATCAAGTTTGCTTCCACCCAGGACAGCGTCCAGGAAGATGACATTATTATTCACGAAGAAGACGATTTCTGTCTTGCCTTGAAGAACAACGTGAGCTTATACGAGGAGGGAAAAAAGCAACTTGTCATACAGCTAAATGAACCAAGAACACCATAATGCATGTGTATTTGGGCTCATCTACCGTCATATGATTTGGGGGGCGGGGTTTCTGTTTTTCTGGTCTAACAGTATCACAGACAGCCCTACCGCTAAAGGACGACCCTTCATTTTGCAACATTCGCACGATACAACTACTGTAAAAAAACCTTTACAAAACATTAATAAGCATTAATGACTTCTTCTCGGAGAGAAGAGGCGGAGCGGTGAGAACCTCCCCATATATCTCGGCGAGGCTAGTCCAGCAATTCTTTGATAGTCGGATGCCACAAACCCTTCGCTTTCCTCCTGGTTCATTCTACTAACTCGGCTCCCATTGAACGTACCATACTTGACCAACTTGCCGATCCACGACTTCTTCTTGGCTGGATTTTGATGTCCCGCATTCATCTTTTCGCTCAAGTACTCCCTCACGGTGGGCAACCCTTGCTCAATGACTTCCACCGGAGGCGAAGTGAGAGGGTTTCCTTCGACACAGAGCTTCTGGAGCTTCTTGAGACATCCCATGGAGTCTGGCAAGGCCGTGATCTTGTTATAACTAACGTCCAGCTCGACGAGGGATAACAGTAGGCCTATGGAGTAGGGAAGGGTCTCGAGGCACTGGAAATTTTGGCTAACGTTGAGAACTTCAAGGTTGATTAAGTTCTCCATGTCTTCAGGCAGTGAGCGAAGGCAGTTGAGCCGAGCGTCGAGGATGAGGAGGGAGGTGAGGTGGGAGATGGAGCGAGGGAGGAACACAAGCTTATTCGAACTGATTAAGAGCTTCTTAAGGTTCAGGAGCTCAAAGCCAATGGTGTCCGGTAGTCTCGTAAGCTGGTTGAAATTGGCATTCAGTTCCTCAAGTGATCTGTGATTGCGAGGGGATCAAGTAGTGTTAGTTGTTAGTGACCTTACACGACGTCGAAACATGCAAGAACCTCTGTCTTCCTCTCCACATTTTCAAATCACATCAGTAGTAAGCACGGCATGGTAAGATACTCCACCAAGCCAACTAACCTACCTAAACTGCTTACGCAGAAGACAACTTTCTTTAGAAAACAGACCAAAACATGGTCCCTCCAAAGACGTCAGCGAATGGAGATTTTTGCGTAAAATAAGGTTATCTCTGGCTTTTGTTGTGTTTGATGTAAGGGACAAAAGATCACAGTTTCACCAGAAGATAACAAGAGATTTGTGGAGGCAGCTTTCACTTACATCATCACACTTTCCGTCTTGTTCCCTCACTCCAATATGACGATCCCGACATCGTCGGCATTTACATTTTGTTAAGAAACAAGTATGTGTGTACATCTCAAAGCCACCTCTTCCTCGTACTAACGTCTTATGGCCAAAAGATTTATGTAAACGGCAATCGGTAAACTCAGATTATGAGAGAGCTACAGATGTTTGTACAAATTGGGTATACACGTCCGCTGCCGGTATGTACGTACTCCTTCGACTAAAGATTCATATGCGGATGCGGTAGTCTTGTTTAATAATTTTTCTTACGTCACCCATACAAGGGCAGACATGATCTTCCTCCATTTCTTGCCACTGAAAATTACGTTCAAATTCCAGATATCTTTCAGCCGATTATCTTATAGCCCATTGATCATCTTGATGTATACATGATCGGTTAAGAATGATTCTTCCCATGTACATGAATTGATTTTTCCCGTTTAGTCAAGAGTTTTGGATAAAGTAATAGCCGATATAGTTATTATAACTAATTGCATACCCATTTCTTGCACATGCTTATTTATATATTCATCTATTGCTGATAGATCTAAAATGATATTTATACAGTTATTCGAAAGGCGTTACCCGGTGGTGTAAAAATATCATTACGCACGAAGTGTCTAGAATCCCGACGTGTATACATTTTTTTTTAAAATTCTAGGTAAATGAACTCATTTCATTAGTAGATGGGATTTCCGTTTTATGACCGTGTAAAAAGTACTTTAAACTATCGGTACAACCTATATAAATCAATATTTGCATACCAATAAATTCATACTACTCTATCACTTACTAAATAAAAAGACAATGATGTATGCCTTAGAATGGACTGAGACATGCTTCGTTGTGTAGTCTATACAGGCATTTTGGAATGTCTAAAATTCTAATGCCCAGGACAGGTGATGGAAATAGTGCATTGGAGGGCATATTTTAACGATTTGTAATTTTATAAAATAATGCTCTCCAGAAACACATGTAGAAGACTCTTCCTATAAATGATTCATATTAACGAGGGGACTGAAGATTATGGCGATTGCCACGGTAATAGTACAAGCGAGAATATACAATTATCACATCAAATAAGCGAAAACAAGCCAAATGAGATCATTAAACGTATAGTATCGTTATAGTAACCCAAATAATGCCATGCTATTTAGTTATGGGCGATTGTGGTATTAATCAATTCTCATCTCTTCTCTCAAACTATAAGTTAAAACTTCAAATAAGCAAAATGAAAAGTCTTACTCCATAGTTGTAACAAATGACAACAGAACATGCTAGTCTTAGCAACTAATTTTAAAAGGGTCAGCTTATGCAATAGGGAAAATGACTTCAATGATTAGAGAAAGCATCCTGTGCTCACGGCTTACTTTTTTTCTTTTTTTATCCCCAATTGTCATTAGGGTTCTTATTTTCATACTCCTGAAGTCAAGGCACTTTTCTTTTGCTATGTAACGAAGATAGCAGCTTTTAGCTTTTAATGGTGCTATGTCAATAATTGAATAGCATCATATTGATGAAATTGGAAATTAAAAAAGGAAGTGGAAGAGAAGGAGAGATCAGGATAATAAACCTGCAATTCTCAATAGTCCTGGGGAGGAACTGAAGATAGTTTCCAGCAACATTCAGAACCTTGAGCTTCGAGAGACACCCGATTGAGTTTGGAAGGACCTTCAACTGGTTGGAGTGGACGTCCAGCACCACCACGTTTAGCAATCTTGCCGTCAGTGACTCCGGTATTGTCTGCCATACATTCATTTCCATTTTTCCAGATTTAAGTCTCATTCACCATCAAAAGGACATCAAAATACTAATATATTGGTAATCTTGAAGCTAGCTTTGTGGCATAATGAGAAGGTGTTCGTTCAATATGTGCAAATACTACTATCTCTTAAAATTGAATGCTCCTACTTTGTTTCGTCAACTATTGGTTTTTCGAGTCAAGGTTCAAGAAATGGAAGGTTGTTTTTGGTAAGTCATAAGACAATAGCCTAATAGTTCTTGAAGGAACTTTCATCTTTCTTCACGAACCTCATCACACCTTGAGAATTCAGGATTCGAACCTTCATCCTCTTCTCTGACCAAAAATAAAAAAATAAAAATGGAAAGAACCTTCATCCTCTTCCGTTACTAGAGGAGACAACGCCGAGGCAATTGCCTTTTGTCTGAAATAAAAGGGTGTTACACAAACAGTCAATGAGAGAGAGAGAGAGAGAGAGAGAGAGAGAGAGAGAGAGAGAGAGAGAGTCCAAAAGGATCTATCCCCTAATCAATCTGATCTGAGCGTTCTTCCCCCTTTATCGACGGATGGAAAGAGATGGAAAGAAAGCAAGCAAAAAAGAGGAGGGCATAGAGAGAGAGAGAGAGAGAGAGAGAGATGGAGTTGATAAGCATGGAAGGTGATAAGTGACCACCAACTTCCTTATAAGAAAATGTGCTGGTATTTATGAGAAGTTGAAAAGCGTATTGAAACTGATCCGGGGACACCGAATTCACTGTCCTTATCTCGGCCAAGTAGAAAAAACCCATCATCAATACTGCAGAGAGAGTATTGAATTGTCTTTGCAGCCGTGCATTTATCACAGCCTCTCACGTGAAGATATGTTAAACAAGCTAGCTTTTTCATGGTGATTTTGACTTAGCGAGACAAGCATTCGTTCAAACCTTCGCCCATCTTGATCCTTCATGTATGCAGTCAATTTTTTTCAGATGGGCCTTTTCTGGGTGGGAACGGTAACGAATTGAAACTACTGACATAAACTCAAGAAGAGATAGCCCAAAAAAAAAACAAAACAATTTCAAGGTGTAGAGAGAGAGAGAGAGAGAGAGAGTACCTGAAGGTTGTTGTTGGAGATGTCCAACTTGCAAATGAGGGCTAAAGTAAGGGTAGGGTTAGGGAGAGACTCCATGGACAAGCCACTCAGATCCACGACTTCAAGCTTCTCATCTTCCTCAACAATGGCAGTTCCTCTCTTTCTCCGATCCGCTGTCCCTGCCTTCCTCCTCAAATCCAATCTCACTTGCTGCTGCTGCTGCTCGTACATCATCTTCACACCAACCCCAGCAATCCAAACCTCAAAAAAAGAGGAAAAACAAACGCAAACGAGAAAGAAAGCAGAATATTCGAGTGATACGAGCGAAAGAGAAGAGAGTGGTGGGCTCTGGCGGGATGAGAGAAACAAGCGAAGCCTCACATCACATATATAATATACAGAGAGACGTACGGATGACGAAGAAAGAAGAGAAGGTTGCCGCACACGTGTGCATGACGTGGTGCTGCTCGAAAGTACAAGGGCCGTATGCAAAGGAGGGCTTGCGTCGCCACGTGTCTTTCCACCATTAAAAGTCAACCCTCGCTTCAGTTCGATACCTTGGCTGCCCGCCTCTCTCGGGCCAGCTCCCTTCGCCCTTTTCCCTTTCCCTTTCTTCTTTGGACCATTTCCTCCCACTTGGCATTTCTTTTTTCCCCATTTTCTTTCCCGTCAAACAAACAAAAAAAATTTGACAGATGTGTATAATTTTTCTGTATTCGTACACGTTTAGATTACTAGTGTACTAAAATTATAAAAAAGTAATATTATCTAATAAACATCATTGTATTTGATGTATATACTTTTCTCCAATCAATTTGATATCTTACGACCTCATCAGTTGTGATAATTCTTTTGATTTACTCTTTCATGAATTGGAAAAACTCCCTTTGAAGTCGAAACTAATCCTGTCTAGGTCGAGCAAGCTGTTAGAATTCCAAAAAAAAAAACCGATGAACCGTTGAAAACCATCAACGAAACAGAATCATACATGTATAATTCATTGAGAAAGCATAAACACGGAAGTGTACCTGAATCCATAGCGTAGACTGTTCTTCGGTGTCGTACGGGTAGCCTTCTAGAACAATACGTTTTATCTGAGAGTTCCCTTTGAATTCTCTTTATGTTTCTCTCTTTCAATGGAATGAAGAGGAATCAGAAACTTACGTATGTTTTGGGGACCATAACTACTCTTATAAGGTAACCTTAATGTTACCCTTTAGAAATTACAATTTTGCCCATCATAAAATTGTAATTTTCCCTTTTAGTCTCTACACATTAAAGGGCCACACCCTATTTGATACATTAAAGCCCTAAATTACCTTAACTTAATTTATCACTTTTAAAGGGCTTAACTTTATATGACAGTATGCATTGCATTATTATTTCACATATAACCCAACGTTGGATTAAGGATCCAACACAAGCATCCAAGTAATCTAGATATTGAAGTCACTAAAGTATGGAGAAAATCTCTGAGTTAGATGTCGATGTTTCTCTCATATAGAGAAGAGAACTAAGAGACGGAAGCGTGAATAACATAATACAAGAAAGGCTCTATACTTTTATCTCGGTGATCCAAAATTAACAATGTACCAACTACTCTTAAAGGATGTAAATTCGAACATGCATCACAATACTATGGACTAAAGATATCGACTTTATGCCACTTCAATCGTGGCATGCTTCCTCGAGTTGGTGTGACGAGGCTGCCCCGGAGAAATATATATAAAATGGAGAGAAACATATGTTAGGATCACTATACAAGATGGAGTGATTGTTTGGTGGGTGGAAGGGGCATCCAGCACACATATTCGAACTATATGCCCTCGGCCATTGATAGGCATGATGGAACACATGGAGGGTACGGACGGGTATTGGGATTGACCCGTTCTCCTGCGTGATAACAAGTTGAGGAGGACATCATTACACCTTCTTTTGAAGTTGAAGCCTCATTTTCGGACTATATTATCCGAACCTTGATAAGAGGGTTCGCTTATTAAAACCATATATAAATTATTCTCTTTTGGGCCGCCCTCATTGTAAGATTCTTCATAAACTAAATATCTAGCCATTTATTTATTGACAGACAGATGAACCAACCGCCCATTCGTGAGTTAGCTGGTTGGTGAGATGTCAAATTTTCAGTTCGCCGGATTGTTCTGGCCGACAGTGTTAGCTGGCAACCACGACAAGCGTGATTACCAGTAGAATTCCTCTGCCTATGCATGATAGTTGATTGATGATGTTTTGCTGCCCAATTGGTTTGCGATTTTTACAGTTGAAATTTAAGGTAGATCAGGCACAGGCTATTATTTCTTGTGAATATAGTTGATATGTCACATGTAGATCATCAAGGCATTCGATTAATATTCTTGCCGTTTCGGATTTTTCATATTTTAGTTAAGATGATCATCTGTATTTTGGAAAGTATCTAGTAAAATTGTACTTTGATATATGTATTTATAGATTTCCTTTGGTCCTTCATTGCGGGACATGGAACCTTGAGTTATTGAGTGAAATCTTCTCCTTTGAGAATTTGCTTGTCTAGTTATTTTCCCTCGATTTTCTTCCTAAATCTTTGGTGGATTGATGGGGGTCCGAGAAGGATTCAAAGTTGTGATTGATAAGGTGTGATTTGGTGGAGGAAGACCTAAATTATGTAGTCTCTTCCTTTTTGCCATCTTTGGCTCTTCACTTCTAGGATGGACTTCCTAAAAATTCCCAGCTGTATTGCCCAAAATTTATTGGATCGAGCACACATCGGCCGGCACAAAAAGAAATTAAGACACAATTAACAATACCAAAACATACTTGAAGTCTGTTTCATAAAGTCAATTAATACATAGTCTTGTGTGCGAAATTGGACTTATTTTTCCGTGAGGTAGGAAAAAAAAAACCATGCATACGCTTGAATAAGCCTAAATATTGTACTATGGCAATATCATCTTTGGAAGGACAAATTTATTAGTTGGTTTTTGACATTAGAAATTTAATAGGTGCGATTAAGGAAAAATGAAATAACTGGTCTACGTGATTGTTTCCAACTAATAATCATTTTGTTGAATATATGTCGATTAATTGTTGTCATGACGACTACAACATATATAAACTTCATTTGGAGCTTAATATAACTCAAGTAGGCATACAAAAAAGATAAAGATAGCAATTAGGCATAAAATATGTTAAAAAATTCTTTGGATTGACAAAAACATTAAAAAACGATATTGTTCAAACAAAAGGAATCGATATAGGCACAAACATAATCAGACTTGTCAATGTCTTCAAGGTTAAGCAACCAACCAAAAATAAAAAAAATAAAAAAAAGAACGTGCATCACAAAGCTCTAATATTGACAAAGTGAACTAACCCTGAATTTTGAGGGTAGTACATGTTCGCCCTATCTGTTGAGCTCGATAGATCCGGTTTAACCTCACATCAGCTTTGCCCAACACCTGAGATCTGGTCGAGCTCAATGGCGCCAAGACCTTGGAGGCTTTGTCCGTGGCTAACTTGGCGGAACACAGAGAAACCAGGCTGAGGGATAGATAGAGAGATGTGGCGGTTGGTTGACATGGAGGCGTCGGCATTGTCGTCAAGGCTGCAGCGGCTTCAATTGGGGCCTGCGGTGGCTTCCATTGGTCAGGGATGGAGGCGATCGTGGTGACATTAAATAAATAGTAGAGAGAGTCTCTGACCAGTGGGAAGAAAGAAACGGGGAGGGGAAAGATGAGATCAAGGTTCAAGCCTTGGAGAAGTCTACCCAATGAAATTCTGAGTAAATTTCCTATATATCACCCTCACTTAGGCATTGCAGATTTCTCTGTCTCAGTCTCATGCTCTAAGTCTAAGCTAGATGTTTTTGGGTCGGTTATCGACATGTTGTTTAAGAGGGTAATTTACTTGAACCCCGTCACCAAATTTTCTCCTGCCAAGATGCAAAACTGCAGTCGATGACAAGCTGTGTCCAGGTTTCTGAGTGAAACTTACTGAAAGTTATTTAATAGGGAGTTGACTTTTGAGAAGTAGGAGTGATCGAAGCATCAGTTGAAAGGCAAAGGTGGGGCACATGCATGCAAGTCGATTTGCATGCCTCGACCATCTGATAAATGTCAACATAGTATCTTAAGAAAAAGTTTATGGCGACATGTTGCAGTATCTTAATGGAAATTCTTGTACAATTTGGGTGAAAATCGTGATCGTTTGGCGTATACACGAGACCTTAAGTCGTACAAAAGATTGACATATTTAGCATTAATCAGCCACGCAATGTACTGCAGAGATGAAAGATAAGAACAAGCGGGTACTCTGAAAATTGAGCACATTACGCAACCGAAACTGAAAGGAAGCCAAGGAACAACAACCAAATTGATGATGACATTAGCGGCATCTATTGTAAACCTATCTCACGGATTTCGTACAAGGACAAAAAACCTTATCCGAATTATTAATTAGATGGAGATTTCAAAGCTGTTGACAAATGAACACAAACAAATACAACACACACACACACACACACACACACACACACACACACACACACACACACACATATATAACTCGCATATATGTTACTTGCGTATAGGTTTCCGGGTGTTGTAAGGTCCTCTTGCGTTGCGTATGGTCCAACCGGTGATCATGCACCCTTCATTTAGTCAACTTTAATGGAAAGCGAGATGCCCGCAAACATGATGTCCACCAACTGCTTAAATCTTAATATAGCTTTGGTAGGTGGATGAGTACAATTCCTCGTACTATATATATCCATTGATGACGATTAATGTCGCCCTTATTATATTGTAATCGGACTCGATCTGCCCATCGATCTTGAGCAATCACAGGTGCGTATAACCTAGACGAGCCAACGAGTTTGATTTTGCCAGTCTCTAAGCTTTGAACGGTAGCATGATGCGCCAATTTGTGACACCATTTTTCTTCAAATTAAGGAATGAATAGAGAACGATAAGAGGGACCAGGTCAATCGGATCACGATGAAGCGTCGATAGTTCCCTGGAAATGGGCTTGAATTCTGCAGAACACGTGAAGGAATGAAATCGTCCGAAAGCCACCGCAAGCTTGCAAGGGCTGGAGGAGTACAGCCGTGTTGGCGTCTGGCATCATGCATTACATACAATGTGCACCTAGTTTTGTATTACCTACCATTCCTCGGTAACTTCAGTAACAAGGGGGGTACGAAAAGCATTGGCGCTGATGTCAGCCAATCCATTGGAAGCTGGGATTTATACACACATTAACAAATGCATTTGAATACAAATTCCTGATTATAACATTTTAATATGCTTAGCAAAATGGCGATTGATGCTCGGTTCTTGTTATATTATCCTCGAGCCGACAGACAAAAAAAAAAACCGTCAAATTCAATGAATGTTGATTTGTAAAGATGAGAGGTGTTGAACGAAAGAGACTGACCACATGAGCCAAAACTTTCTTATGCTGATGAATGATGATGGGATCTATTTGAATGATTTGACTATGATTGCATTGCGATATTCTCGATATAATACCAAGCCTTTTGCTTAGCGTGTGGTAGGCCCAAACGAGCAATTAAGATGGGGCGAATTGGCTTTTCAAGAAAATACAAACTGATTTTGTATAGCCAACTCCAGTAAATATTCTGCTTCTACCAGTTATATGAACTAACACTATAAGTAAAGGAAATCAAAGGGTTTAGGAAAGAGAAATTTCAAATCCGATTTACAATGGTTCGGCACTTTGTACCCACATCCTCTTTTCCGGCTCTAGCTGTCTAATATGGGCTAAGTTCCACTGGTTATACTTAGAGAACAAATATTATCTCGTTATTGGTGTAGAAGTTTCTGTCATACAGAAACAAACTCATTTTGCAGTTGCCCCTTTATAGACCCGATCACTAATCTATTGGAACATTCCCTACTCTCACACAGCTGCGACTCGATCACTGCATGTAGACTCAAGTCCCATAGCTATAAGCCATACTTCTCTAATATTTACAAAGGCTCATTCGCGCGCTTGGGACTCTCACTTAGACAAATGTCTTCTTCCTGAGTACAACAACTCCGTCGTGTGTTTAGAGATTGGTTTGTCAATCTTGATGACATAACACCGCTCAAATGAGTATTCCAAGTTTAAAAAATATATATATAGAGTCGAAAATCTCTCAATAAATTACAATTTCTCTTGTTAACACTATGCCAATTCCGTTTGAGCTTTCTCTCGTTTATATAGGGGTGAGAAACAGTCTAATTCCTAGGTTAAACTGAGTTGGGACCGGATTGAAAAAAAAAAAAAAAAAACACTTTTGTGCACATGGATAATCAAACCATGGTCTTCATGATGAACAAACATAAATATAACCATTTGACCAATGTAACTCTTCATAGTAAAATAGTGCGTTAAACGTTAAAAATATTTTTTTACAATAAAAATTGAACCTTTTTTGGACAAAACAAAATTGGGATTTCCAGGTTACCAAAAAAAAAAAATTGAACCTGTTCCCGGTTCCAACTTTTTGAAACCACGAGTCACTCATCTAGGCGGGGACCGATCACCCCCACGGTTGTAGGACTTCAAGTTTGAATTTTGCAATCGAATTTTGTAGCCGATAAGTCCATCCATTTCCCCATAAAAAATCTCGACAAGTCACCCTTGTATAACACGTGCAGAATCTTGCTTCATACATGATTGCTACGAGTTAAGTCTTCAGTGTAGGATCTCCAGCGGTCGACAAATTTATCTTTGGAAAGTCCATGTTGGCACATTCTGACCGATTGCAGAAAGTACACTAAGATCCACATGCTTACTTCCGTAGGTTTGCAGACTTAGCAAAAGCTTACTACCAATACAAGTTTCTGCAACACTTAAACCAACCCATTGAACACAAAGAATTATCTGTTATCATTAACATCATATAGTATATTTTCCAACAAAAAGTTGGTTCGATAATCATCGGATCCCAAGCTTATTAATTTATGCTGATGATGAGATGTGTTTGATGTTTCGACCATCAATTCGGTTGTATACGATGACCCTCACAACATCCCAATTGGTGGTGAATGAAGGAAGTCGATTCTTACAAATGGAAGAAACATCAAATACTAATTACAAAGATTAAATTTTCCAAACAGTGTTACGATTCAAAAATAATAAAGCGGTAGAGAGAATTCTAAAATTTCTGTATATTTTGATGTGTATATTAATAAAAAAAAATACATCAGCTTATTTATAGATTTTATTAGATAACTATTCTAAGATAATATCTCAATCAAGTTGTACACAATTAAAGGGAGATATATGTGCAATACACATGCAACATATGTGCAATATATGTGCACTCTTGACTTGTTAGTGTTATTTGTCAAAACTTGTCAACATCCACCTCTTCTTGACTGACCTCTTTCCCCTCTCTCTAATGCAGCTTTATTTATCTGAATTTAGTAGTGTTTGTGTGATTCCTGTGTACGTGGGTGACTCTGTTGTGTTTGTGTTGAGAGAGGGAGTGAAGGATGAGAGGGAGAGGGAGAGGGAGAGGGAGAGGGAGAGATCTAAGACAAGTAATGCCCGCATTCCTCACGCTGTCAATGTTTGGTATGCTACAATCAAGCATGACCACTTCGACACCGTCCAAGTACTATGCTTGTTCTGTGTTTTTGTTGAGTTCCTAGGACATCAAGATATTGCAGCCAGTCAAATCACCTTCCCCTGTCTCTCCCTCTCTCAAATGTCAATAAGTTTATTGCTTTATAAGGTTTCACATTTCAAATGAATGCACTATATTTAAGCCTCGGCTGTAAATTGGTGGGTGTAGCCGTAGATAAGAGTGAGCGGTTCTAGGTTCCAACAGGTTTCGTATATGTTGCACTTGGAACTTGGAACCTACTCATAGGAATAGATTTCATATAGATTACAGGTTCCAAGGTTTACTCAAGTTCCACGTGTATTATTAATTAAATAATTACAGTGAATTATTACATTTAACTATCACAACTTATTATTGTGATCCACTAACCACAACTTATATTTAGATATACGAAAAATATAAAATATTAACAAGTTATAAAATAAAAATTTAGATTAGTGGTTCCAGGTTATACGATCATCATCTAACGTCATAAAACACCGCACAGGATCATGTGAAAATATATTCCAAAAAAAAAACACAAAAAACTTGCTTAAGGTTTTAGGTTCTAGGTTTCACTACCTAGAATTTGATCTTGAAACGTACCCGTCGAAATATGTTTCGAATTTTTGGAGCCTGGAACCTATAAATTCTCACCGGTCAATTCTCAAGTTCTAGATTCTACCCTGAAACTATGCTCATCCCTAGCCGTAGATGCCCTTTGAACCGGTTCCATCTAAAGCTTCTTGTCAGTGATCAGCATCAACATAGTATTCTCTTTGCATTATGCCGCTCTTCTTGCACTCCCAGTTTCTCGTTTCGCAAGTGTGCCGGGATTGGACCATAGCATCCGAAGACTAGTTCATCATAGAATCGCATTCATTTGACAATCTACAGCAAAGAATCAATTACGGACTAAGCTGGAGGAGTTATCTAAGATGGCCATTCCCCAACCAGTAGCCAACCAATTGCCATATTTTACATTTGTTAAAGCAATTGGCCATCAAATGTTTTTAAAGTTGGGAACTTAGTGGGGCCATGTGTTTCTATGAAAGTTTTCTTACCTTTTACTTGTTGAACTTGCCACACTCACTCATCTTCATCTTTCTTTTGCTTTTGTTTGTCCTTCAATTAATCTTATCCCTTATTGTTAAAAAATAAATCTGATATTTAAACATCAAATAGAATACATCTAATTATTCATTTGTTCTCAGAAAATCATTATTTAACTTGTTGGAAAGAAGTAGAAAACTTTATCGTAATTAGGGAAATTAAAGATTGAGAGGTAAATGTGGCATCTATCTATGCCTTCCGTTTAATTTGCTAGTTTGCTAAGGTCAAGTTAAGATTTGTAACATACAAAATAAATTTTTTAAAGTTTCTTTTTTTTATTACTTTTGAAACAAATTCGATCAGTACAAATATCTATTTTTAATCGATTCCATGAATATGCACAAATTAAATTCTCATAGCGTCTGATAGGCCTAAAAGATAAAAATAAGTGGCCATCTATTCTTGTGTCCACTCTATCGATTGTACAAGAGACAGAGAGATTATTCATGAAAGAAATTACCGTCATTAATAATATAGAAAGCTCGAATTCGATCCCTAATGCTCTTTTCATCCGTTTGTGAAAAAAGATGTGCACAGGCTTTAAGATTCAAGAGAAGACACGGCACACAGCTGGGCCTATCAAGATAGATTTTCATTCACTGATAACTTGTGCTGTTGAGTTTTACTTTAAACTTTAAAAATGATAAAAAATTATTTTTACTTTGAAAGAATTATGAGATTGCTATATATAATGGTACGTGTTACTTGAATAATTTGAAGGTTAATACCATAAAAAATCTCAAACTAGTATATCTACGATAAATTTCTTTCAAATTAATTTTTTGATTATGAAAAATTCCAAACTAGTACACCTGTGATAAATTTAACCTCAGTTAATTTTCGTTAAATTTTACTGTCAAATTACTGAGTTAATTAACGAGTATACCGGTTTAAGGTTTTATTTTCCGTTTGTCATGGGTGTATTAGTTTATGGTTTCTTTTTTGTATCGATTCAATTTAACGGTAATTAACGGAGGGTAAATTTATCACAAATATACCGATTTGAGATTTTTAGTGGTCAAAAAATTAGTTTTGAGAAAATTTATCACAGGTACAATGATTTGAAATTTTTCGTGATAAAAAAATTATTTTGGGATAAATTTGTTTCGTGGTATTAAAGGTTTTAATTGGCTTTTATATTAAACAGAAATTAAAGCACGAAAGGGGAGACTTCTCATAGCGCCAGCGTGCCTCACACAGAGATACAGATAGCTCACGAGCGCTGGTTCGAAACCGGGGGGAGCCAACGGACTCCGAATTTCCGGCGACCGCACCGGAAGCAACCCAACCAAACCATGTCGATGGCGACGGCGATGTTCGTGATCAAACCCGTCTCTCCGCTCATCCGTCAATGTCGCAAGCCTCGGCTCAATCATCATCACGCCGCTCACACGCCTCTCAGTCTCAACCGAGTCGCGACTCACCTCCCCACGTCTCTCCCCTCAGCGGCGGCACCTTCGGCTGCCAAGTCGCCCGTGGACGACGAGTTCGATCCGGAGGTGCCGATTGAAGAGGCCTCGACTCCGCCGAGCTCGTGGTACACCGACCCTTCTTTCCTCGACCTCGAACTCGATCGCGTCTTCTATCGAGGCTGGCAGGCCGTTGGTTCGTCCTCAAGCTTATTGCTTTCGACTCAATTTGTTCTAAAGGATGTGAATTGGCTTTGTTCCTCTGGTTTCTGTCCGACCCAGTTCGCGACGATGATTTTCATGACCGGCCGGATTGAAGTTCTTCAGTTTCCTGATTAAGGATTTAAGTGTTTTCCTGAGATTTTCTTATTTTCGCTGGTTCTTGACTGTCAGGATGCACGGATCAGGTTAAATCGCCCCAGGACTTCTTCACTGGCAGGTACTGAGGAGCGTCAGTAAGCAATTACTATACTCTGTGGGCCTGTGGCGCGGAGTTACAACTTGACTTAATCACAGTCTTTAAAAATTTTCTTCCTTTTTTCCATGGTTTTCCATTCTCGGGACAGTTGTTTGTTTATAGGAGTGAGATACTTAGAATCAGCAACTTTCCTAGTTAAAACTACCGTTTTGTTTCTCTCTTTATGCATGACTTCCTGGAACCCAGTTATGGTTAAATGCTGCAGATTGGGAAATGTAGAATTTGTGGTGTGTCGAGATGATAATGGAAAAATCCGTGCCTTTCACAATGTCTGTCGCCATCATGCTTCTCTTCTTGCATCGGGAAGTGGCAGGAAGTCGTGCTTTGTGTGCCCATATCATGTTAGTTCATTTCCATTCTCATGTTAAAGCTAAGAAGTCAAGAGTTATATGGTTGTTCTTCCCTTTTCTTGTAATTTTTGTTCCTTGGTGACGCTTGGTAAAAAGGAAATTGAAGGCGATAGTTTGGCAATCTGATTCACTGCATTCTTAAATGGATAAAGCAACAGGCTCATCTCAAGCAAAGCTTTACTCTATCATGTTTGGAATGCATCTCATTGTGCTGCAACTCACGTGATAAATGCTTACAGAGTAGCATCGTTGAAGATTGCTTCAAATATCTGACATATTATTAGCACAGTGGAATACTAAATTTTCCTATTATGATCTCTATTTTGAGATTTAAAAGCAATGTCAAGTCATTTTTCACCCTGACTTTGATTATTGATGAATGCATCGCATAGCAGTTGAGCTTGAGAGAAAACGTGCTGCTTGAAGGCAATAGATTGTAAGCAGATTCTTTCCATTATCGTGCTATTAAAACGATTGGAGTGTATTTACAATCCAAAAAACACTAGGAATCTACCCATGAAAAAGAACTCAAAGCTTTTGTAGATGGTTTATGCAGATGCACTATGGAAATGCTTCTAAGTCTATGTTGGCACTTGCTATTTCTTGTTGAACTTCTCTCTGAAGTGTGAATACCTTGTGTCATTGAGGAGTCTAACTACTAAATACAATCTTTGTGATGGTAAATCTACTTATACCGTGTGATATGCAGATGAACTTATCTCTCCTTGGTCTGCAGGGGTGGACCTACGCACTTAATGGAGCCCTTCTCAGAGCAACTAGGATCAAAGGAATCCGGAACTTTGATGTAAAGGTAGGCAATTTTTACTTAAATTCTCATTCCTCTTGTTGCGCAGCATTTTAAATGATATAACAATGAGGTTTCTTGTGGCTGTGTGATTCAGGAGTTTGGGCTCATTCCGCTAAAAGTAGCTACTTGGGGCCCATTTGTTCTTCTCAATTTCGAGAAAGATGTTTCGCCCGATCAGGAAGTTGAAAGCGACACAGCAGCAAAGGAATGGACTGGTAGCTGTGTAGATATTCTGGCCGATAACTGCATTGATCCGTCACTAACCTATCTTTGTAGACGTGAATACACCCTTGAGTGTAACTGGAAGGTCAGTATCCTTGGTTCTGGTCTGTATAGTGTAATTTTTTACTGCTGTTTCCTGCTCCGATTGTCAAATGCTTCCACGGAGATCATATTATCAGCTTTCAAAGTCATTTGACCCTCTTTTTAAAATTTTTAATTAGATTCAAATTTCAAATCTTGACAAAGAAATTCCCAATCCCATGTCTCCATGACGATTCTCAGGCAGCTGATTGAAATTGTTCATTCTCGTAGGTTTTCTGTGACAATTATTTAGATGGCGGCTATCATGTACCATATGCGCACAAGGGCCTAGCATCTGGTCTCAACCTTGACTCTTACTCCACCACAGTATGACTGGCCACAAATTGTACATTTTCATAATGCCTATTCCATATATTTGAGCGTTGTTCCCGCAATTTCCTGGGATCATCCTCAGCATGTTTTACAGAGTAAATCTTATTATATGATGGTTACTTATATTTGCAACTGTTTATGGTTTTCATTTTAGTAATTTCTCTGTACTAGATACATGAAAAAGTAAGTCTACAAATATGTGAAGGTGGATCAAATGACAGTGTGGATGATTTTGACCGACTTGGAGCGAAAGCTCTTTATGCTTTCATTTATCCCAATTTCATGATAAACAGGTGATAACTCACTCATCAGATTTTGGTATCGATGAAGCAGTTTATCTGGCTTCTCTTCTCTAGCTGAGGGTTTACTGTTTTTATAGGTACGGACCATGGATGGACACAAATCTTGTAGTGCCCCTGGGACCAAGGAAATGCCGCGTAATATTTGACTATTTTCTGACAGATTCTCTCAAGGTGATCTGATATCCAGTTAGTCCTTGTAGTATCAAGAATGACTGCAATCACCAATAACTTATTAGCAACTTGCGAATGTTCTTTTAGAATTTTCCATTATTGATACTGGAGAAAAAAGGGAATGGTGTGCACATAGTAAACCCAGAATATCTACAAAAAGTAGTAACCTCAAAAAGCAAGAGCATTAATCTCGTACATGAACTTATATTGCAAGATGCAGGCGTTAGTTATTACAACGGAAGGTTAGTGGCAATAGAGTATGTCATAGTGGAGCATGCCTTTACAAAGTAGAGCTAAGTAGCTAAAGACACGGATTTGTACATGTTCTAGTCTATTCTACTACAATATCCTGTTAAACAACCAGTTATCATTGTCGTCCGGAATTTGTTTTCATATTCTAGTTCATCCCTTGTCACTTTCGACACTACTCGCATCCATTAGTTCACTCGTCCTGTGGGATATGCTTCAAGTCATTGTCCCACACATTTAATGCTTTATCATGATGCTGAATCCTATGATGGTGTTCTAGTTCATAGGGAGTTAATTATGCAAGCTTTCTCAACACTGTCAATTTAGATTTCTATAGCTATTCAGGTTCAAGCTTTTTACTCCTTCAAATTTCGCATCATTTTGAGCAATTCATCTAATCGGCTTACTTTGGTTACAGGATGACAAGGTTTTCGTGGAGAGAAGTCTGCAAGATAGTGAAAGAGTACAGGTATAAGAAAGTAAAACATATACCTAATCCGTAGGGCCAACTCTTGGGCATTACGATCCTAATGTATTTGCGAAATTGCAGATGGAAGATATTGTTTTGTGTGAAGGCGTTCAAAAAGGCCTTGAATCTCCAGCCTATTGCCGTGGAAGATATGCACCGACAGTCGAAAATGCCATGTACCATTTCCATGGTCTGCTCTATCACAATCTGAAAGGGTGAATTACAGGTATATATTGTTTGTTGAGGGTGAAAAACCTAGGAGTCCTTTGCTTTTTAACTTTTCATTTCCAGACTATGAGATATAAAGCCCCTCCGAGCTTATCGAATCTGTATCATGTTTCCCTAACAAACCCTCCAGGCTTTAGCAGAAGTAACTCTCAACCCATGGCCTTTCAATTTTCCTCTTATGTTGGGACAAATGTAATTCTATTGTGTCTATAAATCGGTTTAGTTTTGCTTAGGGGATAAAAATGATGCTTTAGATAGCGAGATATCGGGGTGTTTGGCAAGCTGGTCTGGACCAGCCTTGGGTTTTAAGCATTTGGCAAATGCCGAAACCAATTTTTTTGCCCCCAAACTATCTTCACTTATTTTGGCTTATTCGGGTTTTGCCTCTCTTGTTACTCTTTATTTTGTGCGAGGGCAGCCGACACCCGATTGGGCCGGCGAGGTCACACAACCCAGGTGACGGCCGCCTGAGGTCACGCGATTGCCCAAGCGGAGCCGGTCTGGGTCGCACGACCTCAGGCAGCCGTCGCACGACCTCGCCAACCGTCACTTGGGTTGCTTGACCTCAGGCGACAGCCGCCGAGGTTGTGCGACCCTCGCAGAAGGTTGCTCGACCTCAGGCAACAGCCGCTGGCGGCAGATCTGGCTCATCAGGGGTAGCCTTTCTCATGAGAAAGGCAAATGCAACTACTATGGCTTGGCTGGAATGATTCTGAACTGATAATATTCGAGAAAGGCACTTTAAGTCCTTCGAATGCAACCTTATTGAACAACCCCTATGAAAAGCATGATAACTCCAGCTTTTTAGTCGACAGGCCTTTGTCAAACTGCAAGCACGCAGTAACCTTCATTTCACCACATTCAACTTTTGATCCAAATCTTGCATTCAACTTAGAGATGAAAACAGTGAAAAGCTTTTTGAAGGAAAAGAACCTTAATCATGAGAAAGGCAAATGCAACTACTATGGCTTGGCTGGAATGTGCCTTAACTGATAATGTTCGAGAAAGGCACTTTAAGTCCTTCGAATGCAACCTTATTGAACAACCCCTATGAAAAGCATGATAACTCCAGCTTTTTAGTCGACAGGGCTTTGTCAAACTGCAAGCACATAGTAACCTTCATTTCACCACATTCAACTTTTGATCCAAATCTTGCATTTACAGAGAAAGATATCAGGGAAACATACGAGAAACAAATTCTGTATGAAAAAGAAGTTCCCCCTAAAGTCATGTACAATTCACACGAAATGTGAATAGAAATTTTTACTGGAAGCTACGCAAATGCTTAGTGTCAGAACTACGTATCAGAACCACGTCAGAAGTGTACTGTCTACCTATCATGTCGTCCTGTAAACTAGACACACACTGTCCCGAGCTTATTCAAGATTCACTCAGTTGACCTGCACGAGGAAAAGGAAAATTAGCGGCAAGGCAACTGAAAATCTTGCGAACTAAGTGCGCACAGAAAAGCAGCGACGAACTCTTACTTCCACGACTTCGTCGTTGTCGACATATTATTCTTGCAAAATACACATGAATCGGCGTTTCGGGGACGCGTATTAGCTTTCCAACAACGGCCATAGGCCAACTGTTTTCAAAGACGGGAAAACCATAAAGGAAAGATCATTAGTAAAGAGTCAACGAATTCAATAAAAAGCAAGTGGTTACTGGGTTTACTGCTCTTTACATAATGTTTTCTTATTCAATGCACCAACAAAATTTCAGATAAAATAAAAGAAAAGGGTAATAAGAATTAGAACGTCATAAGAAACTCTCCACAGTCACCATCAATACCACAAGAGATGTACAAGCTACAGACCTGATAAAAGCAATGATCATGGATATGATCCACTGCTTCCAATTGAGTCTCACTGTTGAAGTAAACTTCCCCAGAAACTCAATGATAATGACCTGAAGAGAAGGCAAGATAAAGGATCGTGAGATATTTTTACATGATATCTTACCTCAATCAAGAAAAAAGCTGAAAGGTTCTCACCTGAATTACAAGAGTCAGACCTACTATCCCCATGAAGAGATTATTCTTCGTGATTCCCTCGAACACATTAAACTCATCTGGTTTCCGGGCATTAAATTCATTGAATATCTGGAAATTCAACATTCACATGCTTGTCAAAATAATGGGTTAAAAGAAGAAAATGAGAGAATTCTAAATCTCCTTAGTAATAGCATCATGAATACAGACAAAGCCCAGATAGAAATGAAAATCCATTATCAATGTGCTCCTCAAGCTGATGCCAAACTATCTGAATCAAAGTAAGCGCAACATTTGCACTAGCCAGTTATAGTAAGGTCATTGCAGATGCACTAAGGTATCAACTATTTAATGGTCAGCAAAACAAAAAAACAAGAGTGAATCCAGGCTCTGAGTGATATACGGGCTTTCCAAGTGCTCACCCTCTAGAATTTGGAGCTCTGGAGTGGTTGGCTTCCATATATAGGTAGAAAATGTGCTAGTTGGCATACTGCAGGGATCTCTCTCTCTCTCTCTCTCTCTCTCTCTCTCTCTCTCTCTCACTAAGGAGTAGTTTTCTTCAAACAACATGAGTGCCACAGAGAAACCCACTTACAAGCAATTAAAAATCAATTTCTTTCCTCGCACAGGAAAATAGATTCAATGTTGAAGTACAGTTCGCGGATCGTTCGATTGTCTCAGCCAATGAAATAATTCTATTGCCAAATTCCTAACTAGAGATTCAACCCATTCAATTCAGATAAAAGTAAACGCCTGAGTAATCTCAATAATAGCAGCCCAGAACTATCAATTATTCTGTCTTCTTTGACTGTAAGGCACCAAACTTACTTGGCAAAAGACGAAAGCATTGAAGATCAGTGTATTCTTCACTTTGTTAGCATGATCGCGGGTATCATGCTCCAAATTCAGTAAGCTTCTACCTCGGAAATCGAGGACAAGCAGGACACTGACTTGATAGGCAGCCTAAAGATCCAAACTCTACATTGTTAGGAGCAAAAAGCCCACAAAAACTCTTTCGTATAGAGTGTTAGTGGCCATACCTGTATCAATAAATTCCTCCACATGATATTGGAAATAAGAGGTTCTCTGCAATTGAGAAAATTACCCAGTAAGTGCATAGTCAGAGAGTAAGGATAAACAACAGGTTCCAGCAAGTGAAAAAACGGCAATACAGATCTATAGAAAGAGGGATAAAAAACATGATCTCCAAGCTTGGTACCAAAATCCTTGAAATATATGGCACCCAATAACAATCACTCCCTCTTACCTCCTACCGACTGGAGACCTATGCATAAGGTGGTCAGTTGGAGGCTCAGTAGCCAGTGCTAATGCTCCAAGGGTGTCCATGATAAGATTAACCCAGAGTAGCTGCAAGCAAAGAGAAAAATTCAGAACTAGAGAAAGCAAATATCATGTGGAGGTCTGGACCGCAGCAAGGGAGGGAGGGAGGGAGCGAGAGAGAGAAAGAGAGGGAGAGAGAGAGAGAGTACCTGCACTGCATTCAGTGGAACATCACCAGAGGAAACAGCAGCAACAACGTTTATGATGAGAGCTGCAACGTTTACTGTTAGCTGAAACTGGATAAATTTTTGAATATTTGCATACACAGATCTTCCCCACCTGACGACCTACATTCCACAGGTAATTTGAGGTCTGTCAACCATCACTGCACTTTTTAAGGATTAATCAACCCCAGATTCAAAATCAAAAACCACAATAGTCAAAATCATTAAGTTGACAATGCGGAATCAAATATTCAACTAAGCATTAAGTAAGAAAAAATTTGCGAAGACCCAATTCCATTGTAGTTTTACATATCAAAAAAATTTCCAAATGTGCGGGAGAAATTTTAGTATTGACTCGTTTGAGGAATCTAGACTAGGTACCCAAGTCAAGTAAAGTTGCCCAATACCAATCTAAATCCAGTCCAATTATACAAATCTGTCCAGAGAGAAAACTCTCGACGTAAATAATGTACACAAGCTCTACTATAACTAACAGCCATCAGTTGACACCTCTCTTAAAAAAAGTTCAATCATATAACAAGCTCTGTCGTAGACATGCAGAGTTCCTCTTTCAATTAAATTAAGGCAGAATACCATGGACGACCATTGTCCATTTACCAACCTTAACAACAGAACCAAAATTATCATCCAAAATTATAATGTCCGATCTCTCTTTCGCAACTTCTGTCCCTTGAATACCCATTGCAAGGCCAATATCTGCCTGAACTCCAAGATCAAAAAGACATCCAAGCAACAAAATTATTAGATGAAAAGAGTTCAAAGTCAAGGCACAACATAAGTGCACTGGTATATGCGGACCAAAGAAATGAATGCTCACAAGCCATTCATGACAACAAACGTATTTCTAAAAGCATGCCAAGCTAAGATCCTGCGATTTTTCAACAACTTGCAATCTATCAACCTTATAATAGATTCAAGAACAAGCCAACTCCAGACTCGGAGTGACTTCAAGACTACAACCAAATTTACCAACAGACTGCACAGCAAGATACTAGGAGACATCTAGGGACTTGAAGACTATAAACCAGTTATGTAATAAGATTTCAAGGCATCTTGGACTGTTGTATCTGCTGAATCTTTGCATTGCTAAAATGACAAATGTCCTGAATCAATGAAAGAGGTGATAACATCAGTAGGACATTAAAGGAAGCCCCAGAAAAATGGTGTCAACCTCGTGTAGAGCAGGAGCATCATTAGTGCCATCCCCAGTTACAGCTACAACGTGTCCTCGCTTTCTCAATGTTTGAACAAGCAGAAGCTTGTCATTAGGAGATGATCTTCCCATAACCTGGTGCAAAAACAGAAAAATTATTAGCCTACCTTCAAATAGAAGACATGATTGATTACACAAAAGAGAAGCAATGCCATACCAATAGCTTCTCAGCAGCTTCTTCTCTTTGCGGATCAGTTAAGGAACGAAAAGCTTTTCCTTCAATAAGGTTTGGCACAGTAGCATCTGCTTCTGGATCTAGTATCCCGCATTCTAAAGCAATTGCTTTGGCAGTTTGGAGATTGTCACCAGTAATCATTCGTACCTATCACCAAATAAGATGCATTGCATGCTGAGGTCACATCTAGATAAGTACCTATCCTCAATCTGTCTGGCTGCAGAAGATTACTATTCGAAATCCAGCATCAATAATTAGCATCCTAAGAAAGAAATGTTCGAAGCACCCTACACTGAAATGACTAAATGGCAATGTACTTTGCAATCATGATCGATAAACTAAATTCAACATTTTGCCTTCTTGATAACCTCATTATACAAGGATAAATTATGCTGAATCCATTTTCCAATGAAGAGCATCGAACCATCATAAACATACAATATTACCAACTAAAAAGATGTAAATGATGATTGAGTTACAGAAATAATAATAAAAAAAAAAAGAAGCACAGGGGAGCGAGGATCATATCCCCAAATAATTAATCTAAAATAATAATGAAAAATACAAACGTACCTTAACTCCAGCAATTTGGCATAGTTTCACTGCAGCTTTCACTCCAGGACGACAAGGATCCTGCACGGTATTAATATGTAAGAGAATTTGTCTTGCCTACGATTAAACTGCACTCATATCAAGAGTGAGTATAGCAAATGATTATCAATGCATCCGGCCAAATTTAAGAAAATATTTTCTGTCTTCACCTGCCAGCCACTTGTACCAAGACAGAGTTCTATGGGATCCAAAAGAATATCATTTAAAAAAATTGGATCAACAAGCCGGTGTCAATGAAATAACACAAACATTAAACTTCTCCTTAGGTCCACGATAAGAACTCTTCAAAGTCATGGAAAAGCACTGGAGCGTGCAAAGCAGAAGATTTTTCGGAATGTCAGAAAACCTCCAACAATTTAAAACATTTCTCAAGTGACATTATCTGGCTGGGGACCTTTCATGACCAGAAATAAGAACAAATAAAAATCAATGTCCTTTTTTACTTAATATTATGTGCACTGCTTGACAAGAATTATACCTTCATGCCTACGATAGCCAGTAAAATAAGCTCCTCCTCCGGTAGTGCCCATTTGGTTAACTGTTCTTCATCAAGAGGAATGTCTTTTATGTCATAGGGTCTATATGCAATGGCAACACAGCGTAGACTACCAGCAGCCATATCTTCAATAGCCTCTCTGAAGTACATCTTCTGCAAAACAAAAAAAAACTCATTTATATATCTTCCATCTGTACTATCAATGACTAGTGACAGGCAAGAAAACATGAAGAAAACAATTTACCACCATACCACCTAAGACTATGAAAAAGCCTAATCTCTGTCATAGAAGATTTAAGAACTTCAACAATAAATAAAAGCATAATCATGAATATAAAAGTACCAACATAAAATATACATGCAAACCAAGGTATTCAAGAATGGTTGTGTTGGAAAGAGTAGTTCGGAGGACTCGAGATCTGCCTCCCATGGAATGTAATGACCAAACTTCCAAAACTAAATGGTCAAAATAAGATGGGGAACATGTCAAGGCATAGTATCACGAAGAACATAAATGCAATACCGGAGTGTGTGCTATGCCATCACAGAAAGAACATTGCAGCAATAAAAATGAAATTTCGTCAAAAAGTATCGCAAACTACAATAGTACTGTGAAAGATGCTGGCAAGAAAAACCATGGCAGCCATTGAATTGCTAGAGATAACAATAGTCATTTATTTTTCGAACCTTATCTTCACCCATTGCTGCCACTTGATCATTTGCATCCATGTACTTTGTACAAGAAGCCAAAACTATTTCAGCAGCTCCTTTCCAGTGTATGCGAACTTCTGAGTCTGGCTGTGCATGAAAGATAAGAAACAATCACCAATTATGGTTTACATTGCATCACTATCCAATCGTAGCATAAATCTGCAGGACATTTGACACTGTCACAACTCAACCCAATGAATGTGCACAATTTGGGTATGCATCATAATCAAGTACTACCCAAGACCAAAAGTTAATTCCAGTAAAACAGCAAATTCTTCTTATCTTTAGACCACCAAAGAGTTAGTTAAGAAAAAGAAACAAACAATTCATGAACCCAATGGTTGATGGACTTTACACAACTATCATATAGAAAGTGCATGGCTTTGCCCCATAGTAATGGCTAGTAAAATCTCAAATCTGATACTAGGATCCATCTACTGTTCGATATTAAACTTAAGGACCAATATCCAGATCTTATCATGTTGGCATCTTAAGGGGGTTTGCATCCTACGTGACAAAATCAGATGATCTTAGTATCTGATCTTGTCGACTCTATCATTTAATTTTGTTCTATTTAGTCTAGTATAGCTATAAATATAGACTTGAGATATAATCTTTGGAAATTTAAGCTCGGAGACCTATAATTATTTACTTTAAAATGATAAGTACTTCAAAGTGTCTAGAACTTACTAATCCAGATTCAACTTCAAGATAGTCCTTCAGACACCCCCAACTGGGCCATTCCTAAGGGAAATTGTGATTCAAAGTTTTACGGTGCCTTGGAAGTCTTAACTTCATTGTCCTTCAGACCTACTCTAGATGGTAGGCACAAAGAAGAGCTCCGCACTAATACTGCCGTAAAAGTAAAGCTGTTCAAGGGCAAACACGACAATCTCCTCACTGTCTATGAGTTATTTTCACATACACAAGCAATTTTCCCAAAACATCAGTTACTGTTATATCAACTCGGTACAAGCTCAAAAGTTGTTCTAATGACACCAATACTGTCTGCATGACTAGATCTTTTTATTCTGGCCAATCTGCATGACAAGATTCACAAGCCAATACAATAACAATAAGCTAGTGTGTGCATGTACATATTTATGTTTATTGAAGCAAACGTCCTCTTCAGCAGCGCACTCATGATCACTGAAGCAAAAAATGAAAAGTATACCAGCTTTACAGCAACTCCGCCTCGTTTTTTCTCAGAATTGAAAGGGAAAACATGAATTATAGAGGATCTTGACCTAGTAGCTTCAAAATTCATCCCCAGCTGCAAATGAGGCATCGTGATTAGTTTAACATGATATTGCACCCAATCAAAGATATGAACTAAAGATAGGAAAGCGATAGAAAACTTAAGCATGAACCTTGATTCCCCACTGTAACATGGCCTTTTCAGTTGGTGAACCGAATACCTCTACATCTCCCCCGGTCTAAAGGAAGTTCAAACACAGGAAGTTATTATTGGTCACCGCTATTGAACAGCCATTACTGATGCTGCAACCTCACCTCAGGCACATAAACACTGCCATTTGAATTCTGTGCAATGCCTTCAATCAATAGAGAAATCAGAGAAGTCGATAACTGTGAGTTGCTGTCTGGAGGATCAACTTTTCTTCCACAGGCATAAGCCTCGACCACAGTCATCTGTCACAAAATGGACATATTCTTCATGTTATTGAGGATCTCAAAGGTTCTTTCCAAAAGCATTACTCCTATAGGGTCATTCATAACACCATCGTATGATATCTGTGCGCAAGCGTGTTTCACTGCTACAACAGCTGTACAGCTCTTAAATAGTTGGAATCTACTTGCACTCAGATAAATGGCAATTTAGGAGTCCTTGACACCATGGTTAGATCAGCAAAAGCACCTGATTTAAAGTCAAGGTTCCAGTTTTATCACTACAGATAGTTGTGGCAGAGCCCATAGTCTCGCATGCAGAAAGCCTTCGCACCTGAAATTTTTACTATAGGTGATTAGGACTTCCCTTTTACTGCCATAAAACATTCAAATGAAGGTCGCCATAAGAAGGAGAAAATGATCTCCATACCAAAGCTTTGTCCGCCATCATTTTTCTCATTGAGTAAGCAAGTCTGTTCATTGCATCAAAGGTAAAATATGAGAGACAAACGAAGATTGTAATTTTTCACATAAATCCATTCAAAGACCACACAGATGATTATGGAAATGATATACTATCCAGCTAAATCAAGTTCTACAAAATTCAATGCGATGAAAAGCAACAGTAAGATGGAAAGGTCAGCACCAATGTCAATGTTGTATTGAGAAGTCTGTTCATTTCAGGGGACAAACTTACGTCAGTGTAACAGCTAAAGGAAGCCCTTCAGGTACTGCAACTACCACAATGGTAACCTGGAAGGTTTAAAAGTTATTGAAGATCTAACTGATATTAATTTGCAAAAACTATTCCATCAGAAATACTTACTGCTACAGTGATTATTATGACCGCTCCATCTACAGCATCGCTAACACTAGTTTTCCCAGCCTTAAACTGAACAGTGCCATCTGGATTTTTCATATGGCCAGTAAAAAATCTGCACAAAGCTTGAGTTTGTAAGATCTATTACGGTTTCAATTTGTGGACTTAATCAACTGCAATTGCAGTTTTTTTTTAACAACAGTAGTAACCTTGCCAAAAGAATAACCAAAACAGCAACAGCTACAGACAGTCCAACGACACCAATGAAAGTAGCAACCCCATTCAAGCGAACCTAATATAAGAAAGAAGAAATCAGTATGACTAGCAAAATCCATATCTATCAAAAAAATAAAATGGAAATGACAAAACGAGTTTAAAGAAACTAACCTGCAGGGGTGTCTCTTCCCCAGTATCTTCCGAAATACTAGCCATGAGCAAACCCCACTCAGTGTTAATCCCCACACTCGTCACCTGAGAGGCAAAATTTAGAAATGTGAGGCAGAAGACAGCTGGAATCAAGCCTTAGTTTGTGATAAAGACGGACTTGGAACAGTGTAACCCCCATCTCAGGAAGCAGCGATATTGACAAACTCACATTCTGAAAGCAGAGACAAAAGCATATACAGAACACTGCGGCTTGAAATCCATTGAGAGACATGCAGATAGTCATGACAGGCAGAAAGAAGGGTATAAGTGCATGTTCTAAGGGACGGAGCCATTCATTCAATTAAAATTTGACCCCCCTCCTCCTAATGTGGCTTCAAGAAGGGAACATACCATGTCATTCTAAATATTCCAGTACTTTCTTAAAATCTTTTCTTTCATCACTAAAGTGCGCCTTCTTTCCACATCAAAATTTCCACCTCTCTTTTCCTTCAAGTAACTAAAAGATTACAAACAAATAGGGATTTGCTTATTTAAGAACTAGTATTCCATCATTTTGAAGAGTCCACCCCCTATTTCAAAACAGAGTTGAAATTAAAAGAGTCATGCTCCATTACCAAATTAGCTCAAGAACTCTTGCCTATCAATTTTCCAACCCACATTTAGCGAAGAACGAAGTAGAGTAGCAATGTGTTTAAAAAAAATTGGCTATCTCATGAAGTATGGATCTTCTCTGTGATGGTAAGAGCATTGAGAAGTATGCTGTGGGAAGCAAAGTAGAAGAATGGAAAAAATCTTACAAGCATAGTGCCATAGCCATCTGCAACTTTGCAGCCAGACATTAGAAAGGCATCCCTTACATCCTTGTGAACCTGATCAAAGCGTTAACATGAAATAAGAAAGACCAGCTTGTTAATAGATTGATTTCCTAGTGAGAGCATAATCTCCACGACACATTACAATTTTGCTCTCTCCAGTCATGCTAGATTCATCAATTGCCAGGGAATGACCAGAAATCAAGACTCCATCTGCGGGGACCTGGAGAGAAAAGTAAACATCACGTATAAGAACATATCCAGTGTTTACAAGGGCAGGTACCAAATCCAGAACTGGTTTACGTTACTTACCTGATCACCAATATTAAGGGGCACAACATCACCAACAACGACATCATATATTGAAACTTCCACTCTTCTGCCACCTCTGACAACCTATAAACATGCAACACCTTTATCCATATCCATACAGGAAAGTAAAGAATGTAAGACATACATCTCACAAAAAGTACCTACCTCCAAGTGTATTTTTCTTTTCTCCTCACTTAAATTTTGAAACCGCAGGGACTGTCTGTAATCACTAATTGCTGCAGACGAGAATCCAACCCCAATTAAGAGACTACTTATGATGAACAATTCCAAAGTTATTGCATCTCATAGCAGTCAACAGCATCCATAGTGGAAAAATTGAGTTATAGACTGCAGATCAACACAGTGATTGCTTTCTCTTATATAATTATTCTGCAATCTTATCAGAAGAAACTAAAACATGCGGTAGCACAACATATTTTCTGAGCATATCAGTCATGATCTGATCAATCAGAAGGAAATATACAGCATGATGACATGCTCCTGAGTATACAAGTATCATCTGATCAATGAACAAAAACATTGCCTGCGTCACCATGATGGAATAGCTAAAATTGGCAGAGTAAATAAGTACTAAAGCATGTGTCAACAAAATTCCGATGCAAAAGAGTCTTGTAATCAAACTGAATCCTACCTGTGACTACAATGACAAGAAGAACAGCAAAAGTAATGCTTCCACCATTGTACCATCCTTCCTTAATGCCCTAAATAAGCACACAGAATAGATTACATAATCAATCTTTAAAAAAAAAGTGATTGAAGACTCATGATATCTTGCAAACCACGTGCTTAAAAAGAAGAAGGAAATCACATGACAGATGAGGCATAAGCACCGCTTTTCTGATAAGAGATACATGTGTTCACTTGTTTTGACAAATAGAAATTAAATTGTTAGATCTAAAAGTGACAAGTGGTACATCTCGATAGGAACTTATTTTGTCCCTGCGCCAATGCATCTTTGTGCTGGGATACACTGGAAAGTAATCTGTGTAAAGACCAGTATATGCACTAAGCAGCGTTTTTCAAAATCTTTCAGCAAAGCAATCATATCCTTCTTTTGATGTTAGTTATCGTTTGCTGTCAGTTTGGGCAAGGAAGATAAAGCAACTAGAAAGAAACTAAGAAAAATTAAAATATTGCGTCACCATCACTCATATGTGAGCAGGCCAGTCTCACCTCCGTCTTTATTCCAAGTACCAAAGAAGCCACTGCGGCTATTATCAATATGATCAAAGTAAGATTTTGCCAGGCTTCCCAAAGGAACATCTACATGGTACAAGAGACAAAAGATGAAGTACTGATGAGAATAGTGACAACTAGATGAAAAAAACAGCTAGTCTACACTCTTAATCAACAAACAAAACCTATGTGTTCAAACTGAAAAAAAGAAAGAGAAAAAATGAACGAGGGTACATGTCAAAGAGAGTACCCAAAAACTCCTTCCTTTTTTCCGAGGATATGTATTTGATCCATATGTGTTCTTTCGAGCCAATAAATCAGCATCATCTCCATGAATACCCTTATCCAAATCTGTCTTCAATGACTCCGCTAGTCCTTTAACCTAATCATTAAATTGCAAGATGAAATCCCAGAAAATAAAAAGATCTCCCAAATCATTTTTTTTCTACTCTTTTTAGAAATTCGAACAATTTTAACAATTCTGAGTAGAACAGTGGAGACAAGTTATTTGTTGATTTTCTAGCACCAACCTTGCTGCAGCGCTGCAAAATACATCAGTTCTCGGAAAAAGCCAGATTTTTCTCAATAGAAAGGGGATAGAACAACGCATAGCAATTGTTGGGATGCAACTCATATAACTTAAAATTCCAAGGCAAGATGCCACATTTTTTTTAACAGAAAGCAAGAAGCATGCTATTTTGGCAAAATTACCCCTCCATACTCCCCCAGAGTAGAAACATCATGGTCTCTGGTCATCACAGCAAGTTTCTCTTGACGGATCCCAAAATCACCACTTGGAATGGGGTTTTTGATACTCCTGAAAAAACAAAAGAAAAAAAGAATTTATTTAGGATTTGCGCACTGCATTGTGTGATTATGTCAAACCACAGAACAAACTACATGCACATGAACATTATCATGCCAAAATTTCACAAAGACACGGTACAACTCAGGAACATAGAACATATAAATTTTTTGACAATGAAAGAACGCATTAAGACATGAGGCAATCAATAGGTTATGAGAAGAGAAATTTATATAAAAGAAAGAAACGTTAACAAACTAGCACACCAGCAATACTGAAAGGAAACAGTGGAGGAGCTAGAAACTGCTGCAAGAGACGGAAATATCAATATCCTATTTATGGCTAAATTATAGGAGAGCTGCAATATGAAATTACTCCCGCGAATTAGTAATGGATTATTTTACTCCCCATTTTGACATGCTAGCACGAGCATGGTACCAGTTCAAAAACATATTTAGGTCAGCAAAGAGAAAAGACACCCTGAATTTATCAAAGCTTGCCCCTAGTGTCAATTAAGCACAAGAAGGGGAATTAAGCACCATTAGCTTGTTGACCAGATGCTTGGAAAAGCTGTGCAGCCTGACGCAATGAAAAGCTCAGTTAGATGTGATAGGTACATATAAGAAGTCGCTCCAAAAGATTAAAACTCTGATATAATTTACTTACGCGTATAGCTTGAGCATGAGTTTTAATTCCCTGCAATATTATCTTCTTCTGTTCTTCCTTCTTCAAGTCAAGGGTGTATCTAAATCGACGAGAGGGGTTCAACACAAGCGAAGCTTGCTACAAGCATACATTATTAGGTAAGTAAGGATTAAAAGAATTCACTACAAACCACATATTTTATCAACCATATAAGCAATTTAAGATCATCCGACTTCTATTTCATGATTAAAAAAATCATAGTTTGTTCAAAATAATATAGAGAGATATCCTTGGGAAAGGAAATAAAGTATGAAAAGCTTGTAAATCAGAACAGTAGCGTGGCAATATAAATTTAATGGAGATCTGTGAAATATGAGCCATAACTTTTAATGATACCCTTTTTTCAAGTATAAGATGTGGAAGAGGACATCATATATCAATTGGAAACTCAATTTGGATACTACAACTTACAAACCAAAAAGAAAAAAAAAAAAAGTGGTTATAAACAGCAACTCAGGAAGAAGAAATCCCTTGTAACATAAAGAGCTTCTAAGTTTGACTTTTGAGGTATCTAGACCGACTTCTACTTTTGTAAAAATTTACACAACTCAGTCTCTACCTTTCATTTAGAATGTAATACTTGAAACTTTCCAAAATATTCAAATGTGATCATGCATAATTTCATATAATATTTCCATAGTTTGAAACTTGAATTGTTTCTTTTTATTCTCAAATTCTGCAGGAAAATTCATAAATAGACATCAGAAGTTGTTGATAAGTGCAAGCAAATAGGCCCGGCATCTCACAACTCACATGCACATAATTTCTAGAAACCAAGTCACTTTCCTGAGCATCTTAATAAGGAGAATCCAAACATATTTCACAGACTCTTCTGGTCAAGAATCTAACTCTAAAATCTAGCTCCAAGTAGAGAAATAAGAAAGTCAAACAGAGTAACTCTCAATGAACCTCTAGTGCTGATAAGAATATTATAATCGACCTTGGGGGAAATATCCTGGAGTAATTGCCATCTTGAAGTCGTGTCGATCACTAATCATGTTCCATGGATTCTTCTAATCTTAATCTTGAATCTTTCTCCAAGTTTACAAATAAGGATGTCAAACAGACTAAATTGCAATAGACCTCTAATACGTATAACAATATCATAAACCAACTTCGGGAATGTATCATGGAGTAGCTATGATCTTGCAATGTCCAACAGGGCCTTGATTTGTGTTACACACCACCGCAACAAAATATTTTCACCAAATGGAGGAAACTAGACCTCGAACGGTCCACCATTAAACGATTAGATTCACCTAATTTATCCTCATCATCATTGATCATGCGAAGCTTCAAGAATAACAATGTTTCCTTTATTTGAGGAAACTCTCCCATCAAAGTTTCCCATCTGTTCCTTCAACTTGTCCAATAGCACAGAAACGTTTTTCCTTAAAATGACATACATCTTCCTAGACACACTCATTGGTTCATTCTTTGCCTCCCTGCACTGCAAAACATCCTAATTGAACATTAATTTGCCATGTGACCTTAATTTACATATTGGAAGCACAAGTCAGTCATGCTCTTTGTCAAGCTTGAATAGTTGAGCATCTTGACATTCTCCTCACCACCAAGCACGTCACACGGGCCGAGTCATCTATACTCGAGCATGTCTTTCCCGTTACTTTTTAAACACTTCTACAACTTTGCATCGATAAGGAGTGGACAATGCGTAGAATCAAATTCAATACTTAGTCCGATCTCGGTCTTGAGCGACTAGGAAGTTTTAGGCATCTCAAATGTTAGACTGCCTTAGACACCAAAAAAAAAAAAAATTAAACTGCCTTTTTCATCTACTCACGGTCCGCAAACCACAAAATCCCAAATCACTCTTTCCTTTTTTGTGTGCGTGAGTTGAGCATAAGTCTGAAATTTGGGAAAGTAACCAAAAGGTCCTAAACCTATTATATGGTACCAATTCAATTATAAAACTTTTCAATTTAATTAATTTAGTCTTAAATATTTTCACATCTTGCCAATTGAGTACATCCGGTCTGGCCAATTTGGTTAGAAATTACTGACGTCGACGCCGACCATTCTACATGGCACAGCCTGTGCTAAAGTAGATATTTTTTTAATAATAGTTTAATAAAAAATTTTCTTTTCTTTTTTTAATTATTTTTTTTTTTTTTTTTTTTTTCCCTTTCATTTTGGACGCTGGCGAGGATTGCAGCCCTCATCTAGATTTGGCGGCCAAAATGAATGGAACACAAAAGGAAAGAAAAAAAGAAGAAAAAAAATAATATTTCGAATTTCAAATTTTATTTAAAAAATTGTCCACGGAATTAGCCGTATGAACTCAATTGGCAAAATGTGAAAAGTTTTAAAGACTGAATTGGTCCAATTGAAAGGTTTCGAACTAGATTGGTATTAATGAAATAGGCTTATGATTTTTTTTTGGGTACTTTTTTCCGTCTGAAATTTATACATATATAATTAATGGATGGGCGCAGGTATTACTCACGAAAGGGAAACAAACAGGTAGGGAGATGACACCAAATGCGTTTAAATTAACTGGAGAGATGATATGGCAAACGGGACAAGTGGCAAACCACTCAACTGTAGCCGAAAAATGTGCAAAGATTTACCCTCCATTGCCTGAGACGACGGATGGGGACGTGTTTAGTGCTGGTGATATCAAAAGGACCACCGGAGGACTCATCCTCCTCGGAGCTTCCACCTCCGGCCTCCAAATCACGCCGGCGCTGGTAGGGCGACGAAATTCTGGGCGGCTCATCCATTCCACCACCGTCACAGGAGGAACGACACCAGCGGTCCACCCACTCGAGCCCCTTCTTCTCTGCAAATCGCCCACCAAGAAAAACACTCTTCAGTCTCACTCAGGCACACTTGGGAGAACAAAAACTCTGCAAGTAAAGTGCCTAAAACAGCTGGATTGGTCACTAATTTAGGTGCTCTTTTATTGTGATTAAACATGCATTTCCAAGAAGGAATGGGATAAAACAAGTTTATGAAACTTTGTCAGACTTATATTCATGTAGGTTGGATGACTTGGTTATGTAATTTTTTTTTATTGTCTTAAAGTTTACTCGTGAGGAACATGAAAAAGAATCTTCTACGTGCTATTTGCTACGGGGGTTCTTTTCCCTTTCAGAGGATAAAATATTACGTGGCCAGAAAGTAAAGGATAAAGATGATGCTATGAAGAAAGGAATAATGACATGAATGGTTCCTGAACTTTGATCCAATATATAATATAATCCATGAACTTTTAATTTATTCAATATGATCCATGAACTTTTAATTCGTCCAATATGATTCTAGGACTTTCGGTATTCGTTCGATTTAGCCCCTTCACTGTAATTTTGGTAATATTTAAAAAGAGTTGGTAAATTTCAGGTGTTGTTAAAATAGAAAAATAAAAGTTTGCAAACGACAAGAAAAGTTGGCAACAAGAAAAAAGAGAGTAAATTAGCAAGATTTGGTAACCCAACATTTGTTGGCAGTTGAATGTATAAGATGGCGATTCGTACTAATTAAGGTTGGTAAACTCTAAAAGAGTTGATGCATTAAGAGGGTGATATATCAAAAGCACACAAAAGTTGATAATTCACCCAAAAAGGTGGTATACTTGAAACCAATTAATTGTTTGTAAGTAACTCATAAACTAATTTATAACTCAATCCGACAAAAGTTGGTAAGTCAATTTAATTTTGGTGCGTAATTGCATATAGGAGTTAGTAAATTCAAAACCTTAGTAGATTATGAATATAAAATGTGGAAAGTTAGTATGAAAATCGATGATTTATAAACTATGAAAAACGGTTGGTGATTTCATAAAAGTATTGATGCCAACGAGATACTTGGGAAAAAGGTTGTTGATTATTTTTTAACCAACAATTTACCATGAAGGTTCCACATTTTCTATGAAATATTCTATTTGAGGCGTAACAACTCTGCATCACCTGCAATATGAAGGTATGAGATCGGCGAGCTTGCCATACGAGCGTCATCAAAATGCTATAATTGGGACATTTTTGCATGCAAGGTATATCGCAAATAGACAACATAGTATGAGTTGTTCAAAGGTTGGCTCACGGCATGAATCAAACTCGTGACCTTGTAAAGGACAAGTAATCCCTTTTCACTAAACTAACCAATTTAACGTATTGTTGTGATCCTCCCGACAGGACTAGGGACAGACGGGGTTTAGAGGTAATGTCGAGTTGGGGACCAATGGTCCTCAATCGGCACGGGTTCTCCTGATCCTTTACCTCGCGCAACGTTTAGGAAATATTCATTTCAATTGATTAACTCAAGAAAATTTCATCATGTTAATGAGTCACCACTAGCATATTGGGGCCGGCTAGGAGTCAAGTGAGATACGAAAGTATATTTCATTCCCTATGTAACCAGAGATCTAAGTACGAGGACTTGATAATACTAGTTTATCCAAATAATGTCATTTCGGTACCTAACCATGGTCATTTATACAATTATGAGTTCTAAAGTTCTCGTTCACTAAGTGTCCATGTGATGTTTTTTTTTTTTAATGATCCTAAGGTGGGTCATGACCATCCAACTAGGTGAAATGAAGGAATTCACATAAAGGAATCAAAACAAGCATGTCAAACGCAGTAATGAAAGGTAAGTAAGAAATAAAGTGCAGAAAGTAACCGGAAACGACATCGGGCAAAAAATATTATATGGCCTTATCATATAGTCCTCGACAGCAACCCCATAAGCTAAAATCAAATCCAATCCTTTCTAAAGAGACTAATCTACTTAAACCTAAACAAAAAACAAAGACTGTCAATTTTATTCAAAATAACTATTCTAAGTCTATGATGAAGCCTAATCTAGATTCTAAATTCTAAAATTGACGTAATCGTAAAGGAAGCTAATGAAAGTCTCCAAGCTTCTCCAATTCACATCTATGGACATTATCCAAAAAGTGAGAAGCAGTGCAACAACATCCTATAATTGAAGCTCGCCTAGCGTCAATGTATTGAGCTAGGTCTTCAGCGAACGTCGAATCCTGGCATTTGGTGATGGTGAAAAGAGATGCAGTTGTTGTTTTGTTGTCAGACGATGGGGGTGACGAAGGTGAAGGTAAGGGCGTGTAGAGCTTGAATCGGAGCTGTACGAGGCCGACGGTGGAGTCGCTCGTTACTCGGCTGGAGAGCATGGGGCCAACGATGGAGGAGGAAGAGAATGAATTGGAGAACGATGAGAGCAGTAATTTGAGACAGAGGAGCAGCAAAGGAGATAGAGATAGAAGTGGTGGCGGAGGCGGAGGCAGTGGCGATAGAAGGTGGGAGTCGTAAGGAGGTGGTGGCAGAGCACAAGTCCCTGCCGCTGTGAGAAGAGACAGATGAGTCGATTTCAAGTCAACTCGGGAAAGAGAAGAACAATTCAGGAATAGTGTTTTCACCATTTTAGAATTAGAAATTCGCTTTCCTGATTTTATGTATAAATATTTTCATCGATCGAAAAATGTTTTCAGTTTCATTTTTGGCAAAAAATCTGAAAAACCAACAAATCAATGAATTTCGTTCGTAAATCTCAGTCTTATTTTCCCCACTACCAAACCGGTTTTTACATACAAACATAGAATCTCATCAAATCTCAGCAAAACATATCAACTACAAATGCTTCTAGGCCAAATGCAAAGCATACCAGCTTTAACGCCGATCAGGATGGATCCAATTTCATTCATATGTTTATCGGCCAAGTTCAGCAATATGCAAATTCAAGCTCGTCTCATATAAACATTGAAAATATGTAATGAACTAAGACCTTCGGAAATAAACTTTGGAGCGAGCAATTACCGGATTTGCTTCTAATGAGGACAAGAAAACAGCTTGTGCTTATGCAAGAAATAGACAAATGAAGCCAGCGAAGACATTAAACTCAATCAAATCTAGACTTGAGACGTTCATTGATGCAACTAGGGAATTTTGTAGAGTCTCTCAATTAAACATAAATCTGAACTAAAACTGGGGTAATCAAGGCAGATCCAGGCCATCAATCCAAGCAAATTCAGAGAATCACAAATGCAAACAAGATCGCAAGGTGAACACTAAATGCTGGAGCAGGAACACTAAACATCAAACAAGATTGAGAATGAGTATGCGCAGTAGGTGCTGTCAAGAGCATCGATCATGACCAAGTCATGATTGCAGACAAATCAAGCACAAGAACGCTGCGAATTTGAACCAGCGAATGAGAAAGGAACAAGTTGTGAACTTGAGAGCACTTGGAGCAAACTAACCGCAAGACAAGGCACGGAACAGAGGAGGCTTCCAAAGCGGTTGTGGAAACGGCGAGTGACTAGCAGCGAAGGCGGTGGTTGCTGGTGGACTGAAGGCGATCTAGAGGAGTAAAGAAGCTACTGGAAATACGGGGAAAAAGACTGAGAACAACGGTATTGACTTAATCGAAACTTAGCTTTTAATGCTTTTTGTACGCGATCGAATGATACCAAAGCAGAGAAGAATTCAAATTCCATCGTTCTCATCTGTACGTATAACGTTGCTCAGCCTCGAAGCGCAAGTCTTCAGTTGGCATTGGCATCTTGGATCCAGAGAGATTGACTGAGAAATCATATTTCGTAGTTCTCTAAAAAAGTCATGCATATCCCCCCTTGTTTTTACTCAGGAAAATACCAAATACATCGATATTGTATCTGTATCAGTGCAGAATTTTTAATCACATGTGATCATACAAGTGATTGGAGGGCATTGCAGTCGATCCTTTGGAAGAAAATGTTGCCCCCTCTGATGTCATACCCTATATTATAGGACTGTTGTGCCAGCACTCCTATCACGGATAAGTCACTTATATCGGGTAATGACTTACTAATGGCCATGCGCAAGACGTCTGCCGCTAACTGGAAAAACATGCTGTTGGTGTCTAAGCTGAGTTGCGCGCCGCGCCAGAATTGCAAGGTGACGACCGAGAATCCCGTCAAATCTCTCTCCACGCTCCCTAAGAAGCACAAGAACTCAGAATGACTCGCCCTGTTCAGCTTTCCGGCCATCAAGCTCTCGACCTCATTTTGTAACAGAACGTACCCCTTTACCTTTAGGAACGTGAACGTGGTTCCCGAGTCTATAATCACTCCTCCTTGACCCATAAGCCCTCTTTTGAATACCAAGGGGTCGATTTGTAGCTTCTTCTCTCCGACGCTAATATCTTGGAGGTCTAAATAGTAGAAACCCCTGTAAGTCTCCAAGCTCGTAGAATCGCCTTCCATGATCACCCCGGTTCCCAAGCTGAGTTGATTTTATTGATACTGGGGTTGTGTACGTTGCCGAAGCAGTAGGAAAATTTGGAGCCTAATTGTTTAACCAGATTTGGCAAATAACCATCTCCAAGGCCTAGTCCTAATATCCCGCTTTCTTGCCCATCCACACCGTATTTATTTGAGTGGCCACATCCGAGCACCTTAATCGGCACCTTTATCGTGCCCTCGTTAGATGTCTCAGAGGTCGCTTGTTCGGAGGCAAGGTTACCGGCTATGGTGGATATGTCAATATAGTTCCTCTCGTAAATGCAATACTTATTATTAGGATCGCACTCGCCACCAGATTGTAAACAAGCGAGAGAATTGCAACGAATATTGGAGTAGATCGACGATTTGGCAGGATCAAAAAGAGGAGGAGATTGTTTGAAGCAAGTAGTGCAGTAGGCACCGAAATCAAAGGAGGTCGCTTCTAATGTCGAGTAGCACAAGTTGCAGGACTAGCGGCGTACTGATGGATATATTGCCAACGAAACCATGTAGGCTAACGGCTGGAATGAGAGTGGCACGAACGTCGTCGTCATTTGGAGTAGCGCTTATTTTGCTCAGTGAGCAGATGCTGGCGAGCGAACCATTAATGGCACCTTCAGCTCGCTCGGAGATGGTGGTCTTTGGATTATAATATGGAGATTGAATAGAATCATGGTGGATGAGCTTGATAGCTAATCCCCGAGGTTTAACAGGGGCGGTCATGGACGAAGCGACACTAGGCGGGTATGACGAAATGATAATGATAATGATAATGCAGATTACAAGGAAAAAGAAATAACAATGTCACTGTAGTAGCCATTAGCATAATCTAATTTTCTCCAAATGAGTTTTGATGTCGTTCTCCTATATATAATTGTACTTCTTGTTGTTGCAATTAATGCATGGATTTTGTTCGTGGCAAAATTTTGCTTATGGCCACATTAATTGCGGATATACAGCTCACGTGAGATAAATGCACCTGGATTTACTTTCTCGTTGTACAAATATGAGATTATCTCCCTAAAAAAGCAATAAAAAAAATCTTTGTATTTATAATTTAAGCAACTAGCTCAGTGAGGAAGTTTAGAAAGTTCGTTTCCTTTTTCTTTCCCCTAAATAACAATAAAAAAATCTTTGTATTTATTTGGCAAGTCTCACTTGAATCTCAGTTTTGGGAATCATTAGACGTACAAGAACTTGAAAATTGAACCAGAACCCAGTCTCTAGCTTCTCTCTGTAAAGTATGCTCACCCCTTTCACTTTTTGAATTTCCTAAAGTTGAAGAGGATTGAGTGCTTGCAACTTCTGCATCCGATATGTCCAAACCATCGAATGTAATACTGACAAAAACATCAATCAGCTTCAGCTCTTAGACAAGAGGCAGGAGATAAGGTGTTTTGAGGCCTTCAGGGTAAAGCAGGTCATGAAGTTAGCAGAACTGCCTGAGAGATGGATTTCCTAGAAACCCCAGGACAATGCCGATAAGGTAGGAGAATCAACAGATGAATAAATACCCAAATGAACACTCTCTCTCTCTCCCCAACTGATATCTAGCACCTGCAATCAACAATATTACAATATTTTGGTGCTTTCTCGAGTATTGACCATGAGTACCAATTGCCCCTCCCCCTCGAAAGGTGCAACTAAATGGGAACTTGTTAAGCAAAGGATACGCCCTTTGCAAAGAACCGACTACTCCAGTTCATTTATAGCAATGGTTATAAGCTTTCCAGCAAGCCGCAACTTGTAAAATCACTGGTGCGGCTTGTCAGGTCAATATGATGATAGGTAGAACGAAGGACTTCATGAGGTCACTGCTTATACATACTGCAGTAAAAATCTGTTCAAGGGGAATTTATGAGTGAAAAACAGTATTTTTAATTTGCCACTCATAGATTTACTTGTTAATAAATAGGAAATGAAAGTTACCAGGTACATGACGACCAAAGCCCATTTTTGTCCCGCCATCCAAAAAAATTGCACCATCCAAACTGTACAAAGATACTTCCCACATCACTTCTTGCTCCTGAGCACAAAGATTAAGGGGGCAATGCAAACTTAAAAATCAAAAGTTCGAATGATAATGCTTTTACTCCATGATCCACACTGTACAATCACGCAGTGATTCTTCAAGAAACCTCTTCCAATTTATTATTGAAATCAACAATAATGGTCCTATTCATTCATGAAGTTCTATGAACGAAGAGGTCGACACATCTAACCACATAAAATGCATCTTCTTAGGATGGTTTTACACTCTCAAGTGAATCGAGGCTATTCAAGCAAAATATTGCAGAGTCCATCACTATACTCAGCAGGTCAAATGGCAGAGCATATTCCTAAATATGGCACTAGCAGAGTAGTAGTTTATTACCTTGATCTGGAGAGAAACGTGAAGGAGCCGGCCAAGACAAAGGCTCTTTTGGCGCCATGGCCGAAAGTTTGATCCAGAGCTGCCAATTGACCTCGACTCCGCCAAGCTTGTGGTACACCAACCCTTCTTTTCTCAGTCAAGAATACATCAGCTTATTTATAGATTTTATTAGATAACTATTCTAAGATAATATCTCAATCAAGATATATACAATCAAAGGGAGATATATGTGCAATACACGTGCAATATAGGTCCCATATATGTGCATTTTCATAATGCCCATTTCATATATTTAAGTGTTGTTCCCGCATTTTCCTGGGATCATCCTCATCATGTTAAATCTTATTATATGATGGTTACTTTATATTTGCAACTATTTATGGTTTTCATTTTTATAATTTATTCGTACCAGATACATGAAAAAGTAAGTCTACAAACATGCGAAGGTGGATCAACCGACAGTGCCAATGATTTTGACCAACTTGGAGCGGAAGCTCTTTATGCTTTCATTTATTCCAATTTCATGATAAACAGGTGATGGTTCACCCATCAGATTGTGGTATCAATGAAGCGGTTTATCTGACTTCCCTTCTCTAGGTGAGGTTTACTGTTTTTATAGGTACGGACCATGGATGACACAAATCTTGTACTGCCCCAGGGACCAATGAAATGCCACGTAATATTTGACTATTTTCTGAAAGATTCTCTTAAGATGATCTCAATTCCAGTTAGTCCCTGTAGTATCAAAGAATGACTGCACCCACCAATAACTTATTAGCAACATGTGAATGTTTCAGAATTTCCCAGTATTGATGCAGAAGGAAAAAAGGAGTAGTGTGCACATAGTAAACCCAGAATATCTACAAAAAGTAGTAATTTCATAAAACAAGAACATTAATCTAATACATGAACTTATATTACAAGATGCAGTGTTGAATACACATGCCTCCAGTCCTTCGGGTGATAGTTATTACCACAGAAGGTTAGTGGCAATAGAGTATGTCATAGTGGAGCATGCCTTTACAAAGTAGAGCTAAGTAGCTAAAGATACGGATTTGTACATTTTCTCCACTATTCTACTATCATATCCTGTTAAACAACCAATTATCATTGCCCTCCAGAATTTGTTTTCTTATTATAGGTTCATCCCTTGTCACTTTTGACACTACTCGCATCCATTGATTCACTCGTCCTGTGGGACATGCTTCAGTCATTGTTCCACACATTTAACGCTTTATCATGATGCTGAATCTTATGATGGTGTTCTGGTTCATGTGAAATTAATTATGCGAGTTTTCTCAACACAGTCGATTTAGATGGCTATAGCTATTCAGGTTCAAGCTATTTTCTCCTTCAAATTTAGCATCATTTTCAGCAGTTCATCTAATCCGCTTGCTTTGGTTGATGACAAGATTTTCCTGGAGAGAAGTATGCAAGATAGTGAAAGAGCACAGGTATAAGAAAGCAAAACATATATCGAATCCGTAGGGCCGACTCTTGGGCATTACGATCCTCACGTCTTTGGGGAATTGCAGATGGAAGATACTGTTTTGTGTGAAGGCGTTCAAAAAGGCCTCGAATATCCAGCCTATTGCAGTGGAAGATATGCGCCGACAGTTGAAAATGCCACGCACCATTTCCATGGTCTGCTTTATCGCAATCTCAAAGGGTGAATTTACAGGTATATCTAGTTCGGAGAGGGTGAATAACCTCGTAGTCCTTTACCTTTTTACTTTTCATTTCCAGAATATGAGATATAAAAACCCCCTCCAAGCTTATTGAATCTATATCATGTTTGGCTAACAAAACCTCCAGGCTTTAGCAGAAGTGACTCCCAACCCATGGCCTTTCGATTTTCCTCTTATGCTGCAACAAATGTAATTCTAATGTGTTGGTTTAGCTTTGCTTAGGGGATAACTTAGAGCTTTCTAGTTGACACGCCTTCGTCAAACTGCAAGCACGTAGCAACCTTCATTTCACCACATTCAACTTTTAATCCAAATCTTGCATTTACACAGAGGGATATCAGTAGCAACCTTCTTTCACCATATTCAATTTTTAATCCAAATCTTGCATTTACACAGATATCAGTAGCAACCTTCATTTCACCACATTCAACTTCTAATCCAAATCTTGCAATTACAGAGAGATATCTGTAGCGACCTTCATTTCACCACATTGAACTTTTGATCCAAATCTTGCATTTACAGAGAAAGATATCAGCGAAACAGACAGAGAAACAAATTCTGTATGAAAAAGAAGTTGCCCCTAAAGTTATGTATAATTCACACGAAATGTGAATAGAAATTTTCACTGGAAGCTACGCAAATGCATAGTGTCAGAACCACGTCAGAAGTGTACTGTCTACCTATCATGCCGTACCGTAAACTAGACACACGGTCCCAAGCTTAGTCAAGATTCACTCGGTTCACCTGCACGAGGAAAAGGAAAATTAGCAGCAAGGCAACCGAAAAACTTGGGAACTTAGTGCGCACAGAAAAGCAGCAAAGAACTCACTTCCACGACTTTGTCGTCGTCGACAGAATAACCTTGCAATATACACATGAATCGGAGTTCTGGGGACAGGTATTAGCTTTCCGACAACGGCCAGAGGCCAACTGTTTTCAAAGCCGGGAAAACCATAAAGGAAAGATCATTAGTAAAGAGTCAACGAATTTAATAGAAAGCAAGTGATCAGTGTTGTTATTGCTCTTTCCATAATGTTTATTATTCAATGCACTAACAAAATCTCAAATAAGATAAAAAGGTAATAAGAATTAGAACATTATAAGAAACTCCCCATAGCCACCATCAATATCAGGGGTGAGCATCGGTCTAGGGTTGGCCCTGGACCGACCCTGGACCGGCCCAACCCGGCCAGTCCTAGTCCAGTTCCTAGGGGTTTTGGGTCAGTCCTTGGTCTTGGGAATCCTCGACCCTGCACTGCATAAGTTGGTCCTCGGTCCTAAGAGTTTAGAGTTGGCCTAACCCAGACCAATCCTGTATATAATATATATTATACATTATATGCTTTTATCTACTCTAAACCCTAGTGTCTCCTTCTCTATTCTCTTATTTCTTATGCAGTTCAGTTTGCCACGTAAATAGAAAGCATAAAGAAACCTAGCTCTACTTCGACCAAAAAAATAGAAACCCTCTTCGCTCGTCTCTACCTCGCTCGCCTGCCTCACTTGCACGCCTCACCTTCTCGCCTTGCCTGGCTCACCTATGTTCACTCGCCTCGCCGCTTGCCTCTCTTTGCTTGCCTCACTCGCCTTGCCGCTTACCTTTGTTCACTCGCCTTGCTGCTCACCTTGCTCGCCTTACAAGCACAGCTCAGTTGGACAAATATACTTTGTTAAGTATTAATTATGTGTGTTGTTTATTTTGTTTTTAGGTGTTTTGAAGTTAAAGCGATCATTTAAGAATGAACAAGATATGAAGTTATATAATTCATTGTTTATATTATGTATTTTGAACTTCTTATGGTTTAATTATATGTCACAAGTTCGTTTTCTTGGTTTATTGCTTTTAGCAAGTGTGAATTTTATGTTATTACTTTATCTTATATTTATGTTTGATATGTATTGGCATTCATAATTTGATTACTCAATGTCGCATTGTTGATGGATATGTAATTTGAAATAGTATGTTTGTCTTTTCAAGGAATACAAAAGATGAAGCAAAAGAGTAATCGATTGGTCCCGAGTTGACCTTGGAACCGGACTAGACCCTATGGGTCTAGTCCGATCCCTGATCCCAGGCTTAACAAGGTCGGTCCTCGGTCCCAAAAATTGGGGACCAATACTATGTGGGTTAGTCCTTGGGTTAGGTGTTGGACCAGCCGAACCCAGACCATGCTCACCCCTAATCAATATCACGAGAGACATACAAGCACCAGACCTGATAAAAGCAATGATAATGGATATGATCCACTGCTTCCAATTAAGTCTCACTGTTGAAGTAAACTTCCCGAGAAACTCTACTATAATGATCTGAAGAGAAGGCAAGATAAAAAGATCGTCAGAAATTCTTACATGATTTCTTAACTCAATCAAGAAAAAATCTGGAAGGTTCCCACCTGAAGTATAAGAGTCAGTCCTACTATCCCCATGAAGAGACGATTCTTCGTAAGTCCCTTAAACACATTAAACTCATCTGGTTTCCGGGCATTAAATTCATTGAATATCTGAAGATTCAACATTCACATGCTTGTCAAAATTATGTGTTAAAAGAAGAAAAAGAGTGACTTCTGAATCTACTTGGTAGTAGCATCATGAATACAGGCAAGCCTTTAATAATAATAATACAGGCAAGCCTAGACAGAAATGGAAATCCATTATCAATGTCCTCAAGCTGATGCCCAGACTATATGAATCAGAATCAGCGCAACATTTGCATTAACCAGTTATGATATGGGCACTGCAGATGCAGTCAAGGTATAAACTATATAATTGTCAACAAAACCAGAAACAAAAGCGAATCCATTGGCACACTGCATCTCTCTCTCTCTCTCTCTCTCTCTCTCTCTCTCTCTCTCTCTCTCTCTCTCTCTCTCTCTCTCTCTCTATATATATATATATATATATATATATATATAAGGAGTAGTTCTCTTCAAACAACAAGAATGCCACAGAAAAACCCACTTGCAAGCAATTAAATATCAATTTGTTTCCTTGCACAAGAAAATAGAATCAATGCTAAAGTACAGTTCGAAGATCATTCGATCATCTCAGCTGATAAAATAATTCTATTGCCCAGTGTCCTAACAAGAGATCCAACCCATTCAATTCCGATAAAAGTAAACGCATAAGTAATCTCAACAATAGTAGCCCAGAACCATCAATTTTTCTGTCTTCTTTGACCGTAAGGCACCAAACTTACTTGGCAAAAGACGAAAGCGTTGAAGATCAGTGTATTCTTCACTTTGTTAGCATGATCGCGGGTATCATTCTCCAAATTCAGTAAGCTTCTACCTCGGAAATTGAGGACAAGCAGGACACTCACTTGATAGGCAGCCTAAAGATCCAAACTCTACATTGTTAGGAGCAAAAAGCCAGCAAAAACTCTTTCGTATAAAGTGTTAGTGGCCATACCTGTATCAATAAATTCCTCCACATGATATTTGTAATAAGAGGTTCTCTGCAATTGAGAAAATCACCCAGTCAGTGCATAGTCAGAGAGTAAGGAAAAACAAAAGGTTCCAGCAAGTGAAGAAATCGAAATACAGATCTAAAGAAAGAGGGATAAAAAAACATGATCTCCAAGCTTGGGACCGAAATTCTTGAACTATATTAAACATGATCTCCAAGCTTAGGACCAAAATTCTTGAACTATATTGCAACCAATAACAACCACTCACTCTTACCTCCTACCGACTGGAGACCTATGCATTAGGTGGTCAGTCGGAGGCTCGGTAGCCAGTGCTAATGCTCCAAGAGTGTCCATGATAAGATTAACCCAGAGAAGCTGCAAGCAAAGAGAAAAATTCAGAACTAGAGAAAGCAAATATCAGGTGGAGGTCTGCACCACATGATATTGGGGGAGAGAGAGAGAGAGAGAGAGAGAGAGAGAGAGAGAGAGAGAGAGAGAGAGTGCCTGCACAGCATTCAGTGGAACATCACCAGAGGAGACAGCAGCAACAACATTTATGATAAGAGCTGCAACGTTAACTGTGAGCTGAAACTGGATAAATTTTTGAATATTTGCATACACGGATCTTCCCCACCTGACAACCTACATTCCACAAGTAATTTGAGGTTTGTCAACCATCACTGCACTTTGTAAGGATTAATAAACCCCCGATTCAAAATCATAAACCACAATAGTCAACATCATTAAGTCGACAATGTGGAACCAAATGTTCAACTAAGCATTAAGTAAGAAAAAATTTGCCAAGACCCAATTTCGTTGTAGTTTTACATATCAGAAAACTCTCCAAATGTGCAGGCAAAATTTTAGTATTGACTCATTTGAGGTATCTAGACTAGATACCCAAGTCAAGAAAAGTCGCACAATACCAATCTAAATCCAGTCAAATTAGTACAAATCTTTCCAAAGAAAAAACTCTCCAGGCAACTAATGTACTCAAGCTCCACTATAACTAACTGCCATCAATTGACACCTCTTTTCAGAAAAGTTCAATCAAATAATAAACTCCATCATGAACATGCTAAATTCCTCTTTTAATTAAATTCACGGAAATTACTACGGAAGACCATTGTCGATTTACCAACCTTAACAACAGAAGCAAAATTGTCATCCAAAATTATAATGTCCGAACTCTCTTTCGCAACTTCTGTCCCTTGAATACCCATTGCGAGGCCAATATCTGCCTGAAAAAGAAGATCAAATAGACATCCAAGCAACAAAATTATTAGATGAAAAGAGTTCGAAGTCAAGGCACAACATAAGTGCACTGGTAAATGCGGACAAAAGAAATGAATGCTCAAGAGCCATTCACGACAACAAAATTTTTTCCAAAGGCATGGGAAGCTAAGATCCTGCATTTTTTAAAAACTTGCAATCTATCCACCTTCTATAGATACAAGAACAAGGCAACTTCCAGACCAGGAGTGACTTCAAGACCACCCAAATTTACCAACAGACTGTGCAAAGCAAGATACTATGAGACATCTAGGGACTTGAAAACTATAAACCAGTTATGTAGAAAGATTTCAAGGCATCTTGGTCTCGTGTTTCTGCTGAATCTTTGAGATGCTAGAATGACAAATGTCATGAATCAATGAAACAGGTGATAACATCAGTTAGACATGAAAGGAACCCACAGAAAATGGTGTCAACCTCGTGTAGGGCAGGAGCATCATTAGTGCCATCCCCAGTTACAGCTACAACATGTCCTCGCTTTCTCAATGCTTGAACAAGCAGAAGTTTGTCATTAGGAGATGATCTTCCCATAACCTGGTGCAAAAACAGAAAGATTATGGTCAAACCCTCAAATAGAAGACACGATTGATTACACAAAAGAAAAGCAATGCCATACTGATATCTTCTCGGCAGCTTCTTCTCTTTGCGCATCAGTTAAGGAACGAAAAGCCTTTCCTTCAATAAGGTTTGGCGCAGTAGCATCTGCCTTTGGATCTAGTATCCCGCATTCCAAAGCAATTGCTTTGGCAGTTTGGAGATTGTCACCAGTAACCATTCGTACCTATCACCAAATAAGATGAATTACATACTGACGTCACATCTAGATAAGTTCCTATCCTCAATCTGTCATGCCGCAGAAAATTACTATTTGAAATCCAGCATCAATGATTAGCATCCTAAGAAAGAAATGTTTGAAGCACCCTACACTGAAATGACTAAATGACAATGTACTTCGCAATTGTGATCGATAGACAGAATCTCAGCGTCTTAGCCTCCATAATAACCTCATCATACAAGGATAAATTTTTTTTTTTTTTTTTGATGACCATACAAGGATAAATTATGCTCAATCCATTTTCCAATGAAAAGCACCAAACCAACTTAAACATCCAATATAACCACCTAAAATGATGCAAATGATGAGAAATTCAAATTTTGAGTTACAGAAATAATAATTAAAAAAAAAGCAGAAGGGAAGAGGGATCATATGCCCAAAGAACCGATCTTAAAACACACTCAAAAATACAAACGCACCTTAACTCCTGCATTTTGGCATAGTTTCACCGCATCTTTCACTCCAGGACGACAAGGATCCTGCACGGTATGAACATGTAATAGAATTGTCATTCCTACGATTAAACTGCACACGTGTTAACAGTGAGTATAGCAAATGATTAGCAACACATCCCGCCAAATTTACGAAAATATTTTCAGTCGTCACTTGCCAGCCACATGTACCAAGACACAGTTCTATAGGATACCGAAAGAATATTATTTAAAAAAATTGGATCAACAAGCCGGTTCAAGGAAATAACACAAACATTAACTTCTCCTTAGGTCTACAATAAGAACTCTTCAAATTCATGGAAAAGCACTGGAGTGTCCAAAGCAGTTCTCTAAATGTCAGAAAACCTCCTACGATTTTCAACATTCCCAAAGTCACATCATCTGGCAAGGAACCTTTCATGACCAAAAATAAGAACAAATAAAAATCAATGTCCTTTTTACTTAATATTATGTGCACTGTTTGACAAGAATTATACCTTTATGCCCACAATAGCCAGTAAAATAAGCTCATCCTCCGGTAATGCCCATTTGGTTAACTGTTCTTCATCTAGAGGAATGTCTTTTATGTCATAGGGTCTATAAGCAATGGCAACACAGCGTAGACTACCAGCAGCCATATCTTCAATAGCCTTTCTAAAGTACATCATCTGCAAAACAAGAAAAAACTCATTTAACGATCTTCCATCAATACTGTCAATGACTAGTGACAGGCAAGAAAACATGAAGAAAACAATTTAGCACCATACATCTAAGACTAGGAAATAGCCTAATCATTTTCTTAGAGATTTAAGAACTTCAACAATAAATAAAAGCACAAACATGAATTTAAAAGTATCAACATGAAATATACATGCAAACCAAGGTATTCAAGAATGGTTGTGTTGGAAAGAGTAGTTCAGGGGACTCAAGATCTGCCTCCTATGGAATGTAATGAGTAATGCACAAAACTTCCAAAACTAGATGGTCAAAATAAGATCTGGGACATGTCAAGGCGTAATATCACGACGAAAATAAGTGCAATACCAGAGTGTGTGCTATGCCATCACAGAAAGAACATTGTAGCAATGAAATAAAATTTCATCAAAAAGTATAGCACAATACAATAGTACTGTGAAAGATGCTGGCAAGAAAAACCATAGCAGCCATTGAATTGCTATAGATTACAATAATCAATTATTTCCCAAACCTTATCTTCATCCATTGGTACCACTTGATCATTTGCATCCATGAACTTTGTACAGGAAGCCAAAACTATTTCAGCAGCTCCTTTCCAGTGTATGTGAACTTCTGAGTCTGGCTGTGCACGAAAGATAAAAAACAACCATTAATTATGGTTTACGTTACATCACTATACAAACATATCGTTAATCTGCATTACATTTAACACTGTCACAACTCAAACCAATAACTATGTGCAATTTGGGTATGCATCATAACCAAGTACAAGCCAAGACCAAAAGTTAATTCCCTTAAAACAGTAAATTTTTCCTTCTTTCAGACCACCAAAGAGTTTGTTAAAGAAAAAGAAATAAATGGTTCATGAACCCAACAGTTAATGGCCTTTGCACAACAACCATAAAGAAGGGATGCATGGCTTTGCCCCAAAGTAATGGCTAGTAAAATCTCAAATCTGATACTAGGATCCATCTACTGTTCGATCTAAAACTTAAGGACCGATATTGAGATCTTATCATGTTGGCATCTTAAGGGGATTTGCATCCTATGTGACAAAATCAATAATCGTAGTATCCGATCTTGTCGACTCAATATCATTTAAATTTGTTCAACTAGTCAAGTATAGCTACAAATATAGACTTGAGTATAACATTTGGAAATTTAAGCAAGAGACCTGTAATTATTTACTTTAAAATGATAAGTACTTTAAAAGTTTCTAAAACTTACTAATCCAGGTTCAACTACAATATAGTCCTTCAGACACCTCCAACCGGACCATCCCCAAGTGAAATCATGATTCAGAGTTTTACTGTGCCTTGGAAGTCTTAACTTCATTGTTCTTAAGACCTACTTAAAATGGGAAGCACAAAAAAAAAAGCACCGCACTAATACTGCCTTAAGTAAAGCTTTTCAAGGGCAAACACAACTGTCTGAGTTATTTTCACGTACACAGGCAATTTTCCCAAAAACTTAAGTTACTATTATATCAACTCAGTACAAACTCAAAGTTGCTCCAATGATAATGATACTGTCTGCATGCCTAGATCTTTTTATTCTGGCCAACCTGCATGACAAGATTCACAATTGAATATAATAACAATAAGCTAGTGTGTGCATGTACATGTTTATCTTTATTGAAGCAAATGTCCTCTTCGGCAGCGTGCTCATGATCACTAAACCAAAGACTGAGAAGTATACCAGCTTTACAGCAACTCCGCCTCGTTTTTTCTCAGAATTGAAAGGGAAAACTTGAATTATAGAGGATCTTGACCTCATAGCTTCAAAATCCATCCCCAGCTGCAATAGAGGCATCATGATTAGTTTAACATGATATTGCACCTGAATCATATAGATGAACTAAAGATAGGAAAGCGATAGAAAACTTAAGCATGAACCTTGATGCCCCACTGTAAAATGGCCTTTTCAGTTGGTGAACCGGACACCTCTGCATCTCCCGCAGCCTAAAGAAGTTCAAACACAGGAAGTTAATATTGGTCACCATTATAAAACAGCCATTACTGACGCTGCAACCTCACCTCAGGCACATAAACACTGCCATTCGAATTCTGAGCAATGCCTTCAATCAACAGAGAAATCAGACAAGTAGATAACTGTGAGTTGCTGTCTGGAGGATCAACCTTTCTTCCACAAGCATAAGCCACAACCACAGTCATCTGTCACAAAATGGACATATTCTCTACATTATTAAGGGTCGCAAAGTTTACTTCCAAAAACATGACTCCTTAAGTATCATTCATAGTCAAACTATTAACCTAAGAATGATGTTATCAATAACACCCTCATATGATATTTGTGTGTGCATGTGTTTCACTACTACAACAGCTGTAACAAAATATACCTGATTTAAAGTCAAGGTTCCAGTTTTATCACTACATATAGTTGTGGCAGAACCCATAGTCTCACATGCAGAAAGCCTTCGCACCTGAAATTTTAATATCAGTGATTAGAAATTCCTTTTTACTGCCATAGAACAATCAAATGAAGGTTGGCATAAGGAGGAGAAAATCATCTCCATACCAAAGCTTTGTCCGCCATCATTTTTCTCATTGAGTAAGCAAGTCTGTCCATTGCATCAAAGGTGAAAAATGAGAAACAAATGAACATTATATACTTTCACAAAAATCCATTCAAAGACCACAGATGATTATGCAAATAAGATACTATCCAGCTAAATCAAATTCCACAAAATCCAATGTGATAAAACGCAGCAATAACATGGAAAGGACAGCACCAATGTCAATGTTGTATTGAGAAGCCTGTTCATTATAGGGAACAAACTTACGTCAGTGTAACAGCTAAAGGGAGCCCTTCAGGTACTGCAACTACCACAATGGTAACCTGTAAAATTTAAAAGTTATTGAAGAGCCAACTGATATTAATTTGCAAAAACTATTCCATCAGATATACACTTACTGCTACAGTAATTATTTTGATCGCTCCATCTACAGCATCGCTGACACTAGTCTGCCCAGCCTTAAACTGAACATTGCCATTTGAATTTTTCGTATGGCCAGTAAAAAATCTGCACGAAGCTTGAGTTTGCTAGATCTATTACAGTTTCAATTTGTGGGATTAATCAACGACAATTGCAGTTTTTTGTAACAACAACAGTTACCTTGCCAAAAGAACCACCAAAACAGCAACAGCTACAGACAGTCCAACTACACCAATGAATGTAGCAACCCCATTCAACCGAACCTAATATTAGAGTGAAGAAATCAGTATAGCTAGCAAAATCTATATCTATAAAATAAATGGAAATGATATAACGAGTTTAAAGAAACTAACCTGCAGGGGTGTCTCTTCCCCAGTATCTTCCGAAATACTGGCCATGAGCAAACCCCACTCTGTATTAATCCCCACACTCGTCACCTGAGAGGCAAAAATTAGAAATGTGAGGCAGAAAACAGCTGGGATCAAAGCCTTGATTTGTAATAAAGACGGAATTGGAACAGAGAAACCACCATCTCAGGAAGCAGCAACATTGACAAACTAACATTCTGATATCGGAGACAAAAGCATATACGGAACTGTGCTGCTTGAATCCACGGAGATGGTCATGACACACAAAGAGAAGTATATAAGTGCATGTTCAAAGGAACAGAGCCGTTCATTCAATTCAAATTTGACTCACCTACTCCTAATGTGGCTTCAAGAAGAGAACAGACCATATCTTTCTAAATATCTCCAGTACTTACTTAAAATCTTTTCTTTCATCAGTAAAAGTGAGCCTTCTTCTCCACATCAAAATTTTCACCTCTTTTCCTTCAAGTAACTAAAAGATTACAAACAAATAGGGATTTGCTTATCTAAGAACAAGTGACTCCATCATTTTAAGGGTCCACCCTCTATTTCAAAACAGAGAGTTGAAATTAAAGAAGCCATGCTCCTTTACCAAATTAGCTCAAGAACTCATAACTATCAATTTTCCAACCCACATTTAGCAAAGAACGAGGTAGAGTAGCAATATGATTTAAGAAAATTAGCTATCTCAAGAAGAATGGATCTTCTCTGTGATGCGAACTAACAGCATTAAGAAGTATACTGTGGAAAGCAAAGTTGAAGAAGGGAAAAAATCTTACAAGCATAGTGCCGTGGCCATCTGCAACTTTGCAGCCAGACATCAGAAAGGGATCCCTTGCATCCTTGTGAACCTGATCAAAACGTTAAAATGAAATAAGAAAGACCCACTTGTGAACAGATTGATTGCCTAGTGAGAGCATAATCTCCACGACAAATTACAATTTTGCTCTCTCCAGTCATGCTAGATTCGTCAATCGCCAAGGAGTGACCCGAAATCAAGACTCCATCTGCAGGAACCTGGAGAGAAAAGTAAACATCATGCATAAAAACATATCCAGTATCCGCAACGGCAGGGTACCAAATCCAGCACTGGTTTAAGTTACTTGCCTGATCACCAATATTAAGGGGGACAACATCACCAACAACGACATCATATATTGAAACTTCCACTCTTCTGCCACCTCTGACAACCTATAAACAGGCAACACCTTCATACATATGCATATGGGAAAGAGAAGAGCATAAGACATACATCTCATAAACAGTACCCACCTCCAAGTGTATATTTCTTTTCTCCTCATTTAAGTTTTGAAATTGCAGAGACTGTCTGTAATCACTTATTGCTGCAGAAGAGAATCCAACCCCAATTAAGAGAGTAACTTATGACGAACAATTCCAAAGTCATTGCATCTCACAGCAGTCAACAGCATCCATAGTGGAAAAACTAAATTATTTACTGCACATCAACACATTGATTGCTTCCTCTTATCGAATTATTCTGCAACCTTATCAGAAGAAACTAAAAATGCAGCAGTATAACATGTCTCATGGGCATAAAAGTCACGATCTGATCAATCAGAAGGAAAATATGCAGTATGATAACATGCTCCTGAGTATATAAGTTGTCGTCTGATCAATCAGCAAAAACATTTCCTGTGTTACCATGATGGAATAGCTAAAATTCTCAAATTGAACAAGTACTGAATAAAAGATTTAAAATCCTAAAGCATGTGTCAACAAAATTCCAATGCAAACGGATCTTGTAATCAAACTGAATCCTACCTGTGACAACAATGACGAGAATAACAGCAAAAGCAATGCTCCCACCATCATACCATCCTTCCTTAATGCCCTAAGAAGCACACGGAATAGATTGCATAATCAATCTTTGAATAAAAAGTGATTGAAGACTCATAGTATCATGCCAAAAAACCAAATGCTTCAGAGAAAAAAAAAGGAATTCATATGACAGATAAGGCATAAGCACCGCTTGTCTCATCAAGAATACATGTGTTCACTTATTTTGATAAAAAATAATTAAATGATTAATTTTAAAAGTGATCAGTAATACATCTCGATAGGAACTTATTTTGCCCCTAAGCCAATGAATCTTCGTGCTAGGATACACAGGAAAGTTATCTGGGTAAAGACCATTATATGCACCAAGCAACATTTCAAAATCTTTTAGCAGAGCTTTCATATCCTTTTTTTTTTATGTTAATTATGTCGGTTCGAGCAAGGAATGAGAACAAATGAAATGCCAATCAATATAAAGCAACTAAGACAAATCACAATATCGCATCACTGTCACTCATATGTGAGCAGGCCAGTCCCACCTCCGCTTTTATTCCAAGTACCAAAGAAGCCACTGCAGCTATTATCAGTATGATCAAAGTAAGATCTTGCCAGGCTTCCCAAAGGAACATCTACATGATACAAAGGACAAAAAATGATGTACTGATGAGAATACTAACAACTAGATGAGAAAAGTAGCTAGTCTACACTCTTAATCAACAAATAAAACGTATGTGTCCAAACCGAAAAGAGAAGAGAAAACAAAGTGAATGAGCGTAATGTCAAAGAGATTACCCAAAAACTCCTTCCTTTTTTTCCGAGGATATGTATTTGATCCATATGTGTTCTGTCGAGCCAAAAAATCAGCATCATCTCCGTGAATACCCTTCTCCAAATTTGTCTTCAAGAACTCCGCTAGTCCTTTGACCTAATCATTCAATTGCCAGATCAAATCACAGAAAACAAAAAGATCGCGCAAATCACTTTTTTTCCTCCTTTTTTAGATGTTCAAACAATTTTAACTATTCTGACTAGAAAAAAAGGAGACAAGTTATTTGTTGATTTTCTAGCACCAGCCTTGGCTGCAGTGCTGCAAAATACATTCGTTCTTGGAAAAGCCACAATAGAAAGGGGATAAAAAGATAATGTTAGAAAGTCCAACCCCAAAGCTTAAGTTATTAGGTGGAAAGAGACCACGTGAATATAAAGAGCATTTAGGAACCGTTGTCAATCGATGTGAGATAATTCTTCAACACTCCCATTCAACACTCCCACTCATGTGCAAGCTGAATTACGAGCAACACATGAAATTTTGACATCACACATTCACATGGAATTTTTACCACGCACATTCACAAACGGGATAGCATTGGCTCTGATACCATGTTAGAAAGTCCAACCCAAAAGCTTGAACTATTAGATGGAGGGAGACCACATGAATATAAAGAGCATTTAGAACCCGTTGTCAATCGATGTGGGATAATTCTTCAACAGACAGATAGCAGTTGTCAAGATGCAACACATATAACTTAAAAATCCAACGCAAATTGCCACATTTTTCTCAACAGAAAGCAAGAAGCATGCTCTTTTGATATAATTACCCCTCCATACTCTCCCAGAGTAGAAACATCACGGTCTCTGGTCATCAAAGCAAGTTGCTCCTGACTGATCCCAAAATCACCACTTGGGATGGGCCTTTTTGAGATTCCTAAAAAAAAAAAGAAGGAGAAGAAGAATTTATTTAAGATTTTCGAGGTGCATTGTGTGATCATGTCAAACCAAAGAAGCGAACTACATGCACACAAACATTTCCATGCCAAAATTTCTTTGGCACAAAGACATGGTACAACTCAGGAAATAGACCCTATAAACTTTTCGACGATGAAAGCACACACTAAGACATGAGGCATCAATAGAAGATGAGAACAGAAATTTATAAAAAACAAAAAGAAACATCAACAAACTAGCGCACGAGCGACACTGAAAGGAAACAGTGAAGGAGGAGCTAGAAATCACTGCAAGGGATGGAAATATCAATGTCCCATATATGGCTAAATTGTAGGGGAGCTGCAATATAAAACTACTCCCACGCATTAGTAATGGATTATTTTACTCCCCATTTTGTCATGCATAGCATGAGCATAGTGCCCATTCAATAACATATTTATGCCAGTAAAGAGAAAGACACCCTGAATGTATCAAAGCTTGCGCCTAGCGTAAATCAAGTGCAAGAAGGGGAAATGAGCACCATTAGCTTGTTGACTTTGTGCTTGGAAAATCTGTGCAGCCTGATGCAATGAAAAGCTCAGTTAGGTATCACAGGCACATATAAGAAGTTGCTCTCACAGATTGAAACTCTGATATAATCTGCTTACTCGCATGGCCTGAGTGATAGCTCTAATTTTCTGCAATGATATCTTCACCTGTTCTTCCTTCTTCAAGTCAAGGGTGTATCTAAATCGACGAGAGGCGTTCAACACAAGTGCAGCTTGCTACAAGCATACATAATTAGGTAAATAAGGATTAAAAGAATTCACAACAATCCAAATAAATTGTCAACCACATAAGCAATTCAACGTCATCCGACTTCTATTTCATGATTCAAAAAAATCATGGTATGTCCAAAATAATATAGAAAGATATCCCTGGGAAAGGAAATGAAGTATGAAAAGCTTGTAAATCAGAACGGTATTGTGGCAATAGAAGATTAACGGAGATCTGTTAAATGTGAGCCGTGACATATAATGATACCCTGTTTTCAAGTATATGATGTGGAAAAGGACATCCATATATATATTGGAAACTCAATTTGGATACTATTATTTAAAAACCAAAAAGAGAAACACAAAAAAAAGTGGTAATAAACAACAAGTCATGAAGAAAAAATTCCCTGTAACATAAAGAGCTTCTAAGTTTGACCTTAAAAGGTGTCTGGACTAACTTTTACTTTTGTAAATCTACACAATTCACAGTTTGCCTTATATTTAATCTGTAATACTTAAAACCTTTCAAATTATTCAAATGTTATCATGAAAAATCTCATACAATATTTCCATAATTTTGGAAACTTGAGAAGTTTTTTTATTCTCAAATTTTGGAGGAAAATTCATAAGTAGACGTCAGAAGTTGTTGATAAGTGCCAGCAAACAGCCCTGCATCACAAAACTCACATGCACACAATCCCTAGAAACTAAGTCACTTTCGTGAGCAACTAAATAAGGAAAATCCAAACGTATTTAACCGAATCTTCTAGTTAAGAATCTATAAGTGAAATCTTGCGCCAAGTAGAGAAATAAGAAAGTCAAACAGAGTAATTCCCCATGGACCTCTAGTGCCGATAAGAATAAACCGAACTTGGGAGAAATATTTTACAGTAATTACCCTCTTGAAGTCCTATAGAACACTAATCATTCTCCATAGACTCTTCTAATCTTAATCTAGAATCATGCTCCAAGTTTACAAATAAGGAAGTCAAACAGACGATATTGCAATAGACCTCTGATACTTATAACAATATCATAATCCAACTTGGGGGATATATCATAAAGTAGCTATGATCTTGCAATGTCCAATAGCACAGAAACGTTCTCCTTAAAACTGCATTCATGTTCGTAGACACACTCATTGTTTCATTCTTTGCCTCCCTGCGGTACATCCTAATTGAACATCAATCTGCCACGTGACCTTACTTTACATATCGGAAGCACACACCAGTCATGCTCTTTGTCTAGCTTGAACAGTCAAGCATCTTGAGACTCTGCTTGCCACCAAACACGTCACATGGTCCGAATCATCTATACTCGAGCATATCTTTCTCGTTACGCCTTAAACACCCCTACATCTTTGCGTTGATAAGGAGAGGATTAGCGATTGCATTAGTTGAATGCCGTCTAGGACCTCACCAACTTTTGTTTACAGATGCAATGAAAATCTATACACGTCCTTCCAAGAACCTTACAGGAAACTTCAAACTTCAGGTCAATTCCTCAATCTTTCTGTGAGAGAGAATGAATGATGGGTTTAATTCATCATTAGTTTCATGGGGGAGAAAAAGAACAGACACACCTAGGATCCTTCTGATCAATGTCCCAGTTACATATCAAAGCAAGAACTATTTTTTGGACTTGGGAAAGTATGCAGAGTTCACAGAATACGCATTCTTTTGGCTACACAGCCATAGCTTAACCCAAGCCTGGATGGTCCAACTCAAACCAACTATACCAAAAGCAAAATATTGGGTTTGATAAGTAAGTTTCACAATTTTGGGTTGATAATAACTGGAGATATCTAAGACCATAATATTTGGTTTACACGGAGTAACTAGAACCTCAAATTCCACCGACACGATATGGACAATGTATATAATCAGATTAAATACTTGGTCCGATCTCGGCCTAGACCAACTGAGAAGTTCCAAGATATTTAAATGTCAAACTGCCTTTTCCATCTACTCAAGATCCGCAGACCGCAACGATCACAGATCATTCCCTTTCATTTTTGGGCGTGTTAATCAAGCGAGAACAAGAAGTCAAAATATATATATATATATATATATATATATATATATATATATATATATATATATATATAAATCAAAGATTCGGTCGCAGGTAGTACTTTGAAAAGTAGACGGACGGGTATGGACAATTAATTAACTGGAGAGATGATATCCCAAAGAGGTTAAGTAGGGCCATCCAGATGCCAAACAATCAAAAGTGAAGCGGAAAGGAGTACGAAAACGAAAAGAAAGACGGAGGATGCAGAATAGAACAGAATAAGATTACCCTCCATCGCCTGAGACGATCGATGGCGACGTGTTTAGTGCTGGTGATGTCGAAGGGATCATCCGAGGACTCGTTCTCCTCGGGGCGTCCACCTCCGGCCTCCAAATCACGCCGGCGCCTGTACGGCGACGAAACCCTGGCCGGCTCATCCATTCCACCACCGTCGCAGGAGGAACGACGCCGACGGTCCACCCACTCGAGTCCCTTCTCCTCTGCGAATCGCCCCACCGGAAAACAAAACACTCTTCAGTCTCAGCCTCAGCCTCAAGCACACTCGGGAGAACAAATAACCGCAAGCAAGAAAGAGGTGCTTGAGCCGGAAGCCGTTGGTCATTTTGGTTGGGTAGTTTGTCAACCTCCGTCACCAACCTCAGGCCCAGTGAAGGGCCACGTTAGGTGCGGTTTTTCCGACAACCTTCACCGGTGGTGCCCCAAGCGGTGGGGTCTCATCAAACTGGCGCTGTCAAATCCCAAAAAATAGAACCGCAAACATGGAACGGTAAAACGAAACACACAAAAATACACACACACACACACACACACATTCCTGTTCCTCATGAAACATTCTCGAACTCGTCCGAAAATCCTCCCCTTACCTTTATCTTCCCTCTCACTCTCTCTCTCTCTCTCTCGCTCAAGCTCGAGTCGGTCGGCGTTTCGAGACGATGCAGTGCACAGAGAATGCAGAACGAACGGGAGGAAGGAGACGGTTACCGGAGCGGGGAAGAGCAGACCAAGCGGCATGCAAATGCAACAGGGAGCAGGAGGCGTCGTACGATTCAGAAAGGAACCGATGATGATGATTTCTCCTGCATCGCCTCGGCCGCACGAAATAAAAATACGACTTAGGCATGTTTGGTTCGATTTTGGGGAAATGCATTTAGGGAAATGTAAATACCTTTGGGTGAAAGCCCATTGGGGAAAAATAAATGGTGTTTGGTAAAAACATTTTGTAAAGTTACTTTGGCCAAAGTACAGTGTTTGGTAAATTTTTTTTACAAATGGACTTTGAGAATTATTTTATTTATTAAAAAAAAACAATACTCATTATTTAGGAACCGGCCACTGGGTCACGGAGCGAGCCAGCCACGGGACGCCGTCGCCGACCCCAGGCGACCCTCGCGGCCCTCTCCCTCGCCCGCCCGGCGGCCACCGAGAAGATGAACAAACTCAAGCCCTTAAAAAAAAATTATGAGCAAGAAGATTGAGAATCTTTGAAAGCTCAAGGCACCTCTTAAGGTGCCTTGAGCTTTCAGCCTTGGGAAGGCCAACATTTGGCCAAAGAGCTTCCAAAATATTTTGCCAAACACAAAATATTTCCCCCAAAGCCCCTTTGCAAAGCCGAACCAAACACCCCCTTAATCGGACTCGGGGCTCCAAAAGTGTCGGTTTGTCTGGTTCGCCCTTACCGGAGGCCCACATGTCGGTTTTGTGCGCAACTAGGCCGTCCCGTAAGCGGAACCCTTGCTTTATGGAAAAGATGGCCATAATCTTCAACGCGCTCTAATCACTAATTATAAAAAAAAAGGGGCTAATCACTAATTATTTAAAAAAAAAAAAAGGAGGAGTAGATACTGCATCGAAAAACGGAAACCATCTCCTTTTCTTTTTCGAAATTACCTTACATACCCTTCTTTATTTTAATTATGGCACCGACCATATGTCTTACATAAATCAAGATTCGTACGTAATCGATTCGATTTGAAAAAGCTTACATAAGAAATTAGCATGAAAGGGAATCAAATACCCCTAACAATAGCCCATAAGACCATTTAGTGCCTGCCATGTTATTCTAAGCCATTATACGCCATTGAGCTTGATAAAACATATGATGCAATCATAGTAAAAGTAAAAATAGATTAAGATCACGAAAATATCCTCCTCCTACGTACCAATTTGCGTTCGAAGAGGATTTTAGCTTAAAGAGGATTCACAAAGTGAGATTTGCGCGATTCCAAAACGAGATAAAACGTCACGGAATGCATGAGCTTTTTAAAGGTGGGGAGATGAGATGGCTCTTGGGCCTGCAGCAACTTGCGTTCGAACCCATGTGACCACGGCTCCAAAGCAGGGGAACCACGTGGGCTGCATGACTATTTCTGGGGGACTGGGGGATCGAACGTGACGCTGGGCTCAACCGCCACGTGCCACGTCGCACTCTCCCTTTCGGTGAAAATAATCCCCTGCTCCTTCTGCTCACCGGCCATTCCCCTATACCGTGGGGGCGCTGCGATTGGACCCCGACTCCCATCTCTTTACCGTCCAAAACGACAATGTGATTTCGACAGAAAACGACAAGATTTTCAAGTAACAACGCAACTTTTTGACAAAAACAATACGTAAAAACGCAATAAAAAGTTTAAAAAAAAAAAAACGGAAGTAGCTAATTGGACCATTTTGATTGATTGCCAACCCCGCCGCAAATCCCGACAGACGCTCATATTGTCCATGTTATCGACTTCTTCCGTAATTTCTCAACCGCAAAACTTTGACATTTCGTCCTCTCCTGAGCTTCAAGGCACGTTCCCACAAGCCCGCACTAAATCCACCAGGTCCCAAAACCCAAAAAGCTTCTTACTGATAAAACATGCTATGGATTCCTTGGTTATTAATCCATCCATTGTTAGAAATTTAATTACAGTGAAAGACTGAAGATTCTAATTATTCATCGTTTCGTAGCAAAAATAGCTGGAGATTTGGGGTGATCATAAGGGTCTACATAGACCTGGATAGATCCTCATTTAAAATGGCCGTGAAAGCAATAGAGGCAGTGGTATTGGATTTCAAGTCCGCTCACGCTTTTTCCTAGCTTCTCATAAGTGCGGACAAATCAAGAGAAACCCCTCATCGTGTTTATCGAAACCGATAGCGAGATAAGATGCGGTGCCCACATGATTATTCTCGAAAAGAATTCGAGATTGTTTTGCGGATGCTTACCTTGAACGGATGGAGCCCGGGTGGTATCAGGAACTTCGCAGCGCAGGAGCCACGTCCTCCGAAACAATGCCTGTTGCCGCTGCAGGACGAAGAATTATATGATGAGCAGAAGGAGAAGACAGAGGAAGGAGATGAAGAGATCCGCTGGCCCTTGGGGACGCGGGATGGGCGAAACACGAGCACAAAGTGATTGGAAGTCGATCCGGAAACGCATGCGCCAGATGGCATCACATCATTATGCCCACAACTTTGTCCGGGACAGATCAGATCTACACTTCGTTTGCAGGCCCGCCACGTACAAAGTGAGTGGACAGCGCACCGGCTGGGCAGAGCAACATATCTCCAGAAGTTTCAGAGAAGAAGAGAAAAAAAGGCTTGTGGGAGTCGGAACACAGTCCGTGTCTTAAATTTTATTTAAAAAGCAAAAGGGGTTCCATATGTGGAGGGATCTTGAGAGGAGTGGCGTGGGCGAGTCACCGTAATCGATTAAAGAAGTGTTTTTCTTTTTTTTACCATGGATGCCGGGACACGTTGCTCCTTCCCCATCAGACAGCAAGCCATGCTCTCTCCCGCCAAGGCTTGTCCTCGTCACATGAAAGCATTCGTTTCTGTTCTCTCTTTTACTTCAGGCGTGCAATCATCGCGCATACTCTAATCAAACTCTTTGCATATGCTGTCCTTTGGTTTTTTTTGGGCCAACTGGGCTCTCTCCAAAGTTCATCAAATATGAATAGAAACACTGTGTGTAAACACTTACCCTTTGGAGACTTTTTAGCTTCAGGCAGATTGGAGAACCTTAGGCGTGCCCACGTCGTGGTGCGAGTGTGATCTTTTGACTCGATCGCATCTAATCACTTCCTGCTTCCGACCTGCTTTATAACAGCAAAGACAAACAGACACCCGCTTCACAAACTGGGGCAGTTCTTCATCAAATGTCTATGAGGAAGACGTGTAGTTAAGATGAGATGTTTTCCAGAGTGTAGAAGGAGAAAAGAAAGGATAGCGTTACTGCTGCTACGCGCAAACGAATTAATAATGTTGTCGGCAAAGAGATCTACCCGGAATGTTGACCATGGATGGGGTATACATGCTTAGTTCAAAGTTATCAGAAAGCATATCTATCTCTTTTGTATACACAACGGTTTAGCTTTAGCTTTCCGTTTTTGTATCTACAATTCTTCCTCAGAGTCCCTCTTTCAAAGATTGATATCACCGAAAATATCTTTAGATCCTTAATTAAATATGCATACCAAAATTATAACCGGAAGATCTTTCCAATTATCATGCGTAAAACTTCAGAGACGTGATGTGCCTCGAACTTGACAAGCCTAATTTTTGAAAATCTCTTTCAAATTTCAATTGATGCGTTTCATATGTGGAATAGAGAATCCTAGAATATTGATCCTCGATACATCTTTCCATGCTTGAAGATGCTTTTAATTTTGATAATATAGGAGGATAGGTATCTATGAAAAGAATTTCGCTTAACAACTATCTATAACCGGTGGGTGGCTACTCGATTCGGGTCACTTGCACTATGCTTGCTACTATGCTTTTAATTTGCTAAAGTGCATAACTTGTAGAATCCGTAACACCTTGAGTCCAATCATTAATGTAAGAGGTATTGTAAAGTGATTCACATAAGTAGGAACCGCTCTCAAAAGAATCATCACCTTGAATACTTCTTTTGAGAGCTTGACCCACGTAAATCAGGCAAGGTTATTACAATTCTCCCTCTCTATCTTTTACCATTTAATCTTTAAAGTTTAGCTTGTTGTTTTAGCTCAAATGGTCAAAGTTTTTCCTTTTTGTTTGCTTAGTTGTTTGCTTAGTTTTTCCATCTTATTGCATCGATCATCATACAGAAACCCCTGGTTGGAATTTGAAAAACCTCGTAGAAGGGTGCATGCAACTCGCTCCCATAATCCCAATATCACAGAACAAGTAACTATCTTTAAAGCATATCCCATCCTATGACCTCTTGGCCTCTTTTTCCTGTATATTCCCACAAACAGAAATGCCTCGGCATCAACTGATTCCAACCACTGGGGTCAGGAGTACGACACCAACTAGAGTAGAATACATAGACGTCGGCAACACGTTTGAAACGCTATGAAGCTGCTATCCATGCAAGTGTCATAGAGTACTAACTAAACGCGCTGATATGGCCTTCGGTTTTCTGTCGGCAGCTGTGGGCCTGTTTGCTAATTTCTCTATTTTTCTTATCTTTTGTTCCCTAAAATAGAATTAGAATAAAAATCCATTTGGTAACGTTAATTATGGTCAGGAAATAGATTTGGAACATAAATAAGAAATAAAATAAAAAAAACTTACATTTTTTCCAAGAACAATTTCTGAAACGAGTCATTTTCTTTTTTTTCCTTCCTTCTTCTTCCTCCTCTAGCAAGTCGCCAGGCCTCAACAATGGCCAGCAATTGGCCAAAGACAAGGGCCGGCAAGTCGGCTTCACCCAACAATGGTAAGGCCGACCTCACGGACCTCATCCAACCACCAGCAAGGCTCAACCTCACGTTGGCCGGGCGAGGCTCAATCTCGCTAGATCTAAGCGAGTTTGGCTTCACCTAGCCATAGTGAGGCCGACCTACTGCGAGATAGAGCCTCACCAGCCCTTGTCTCTGGCCAGTCGCTGGCCATCACATAGGCTCGTGCAACCAGTTAGAGGAGGTAGAAGAAGGGAGGAAAAAAATTAAAAAAAAATTAGAAAAATCTCAAAAATTTATTCAAAAAATAAAAAAAAAATTCACGTCACAAGAAAATTTTAGGGTTGCACCAAATGCTTTTCAATTCTTTTTCTATTTCGAAAATTCAAATTTTGTGCAGTTATCAAACACGTTCTTCTGCTCATAAACTCGTCCAGGAAATAGAAATAAATGAAAAAACTATTTCTTACAGAAAAAATTATTTTCGAAAACAGAAATGTTACCAAACGCGTGTAGTTTGGCTTTGGCATATTAACACAGCATATATAATTCCACCTCGTCAAACTATCTAATCTGAGCTTTGAATGCAAGTGGTGAAAGGAGGAGAATAAGGGATCTCATTCGTCATGCAATAAGAGTCTTGACTTTTATTTGATTCCCATCATGGACAATTGTTTAAGTAAATAAATAAGAAAAGCAAGTGCGCGAATAAAAAGAGAAGGTGAAGGATTAAAGTCGGTTCTCGTTATGTTGATATGCATATTTTGGTTTTTCCTTTTCAAAGATTTGTTTACTATATATGTCTGCACCAAAATAATATATTGCTGAATGTACATTGTGACGGTAACAAAGAAACTTCATCTAGGCATACTCTCTCTTTTCCCGTAAATCAATAAAAGATGAGAAATTTAGAGATGACATTTGTTAAAAGTTTATTGGCCTAACAAAACAATGCCATGTGACGACGACAGAGGCAAAGTGAATTACCGTGGCGAGCACAGAATTGAGCATCCTCTCACCACCTGCTTTTACTAAATCGAATGCATTAATGTATTCCATATAATGTGATTTACCACAAATCTTTTAAATGTCAATTTTCTATATACAGATGACGCGTGTACAATAAACTCTAGTGGTGCCGTGATTTCTAGCACAAGTCCATATGAAAATACACATTAATCGTGATCAAGAGATAATCGCACAAAGAAGGGACTAATCTGATTGTCTAGACAACAATCCGATTGGTTGATTTCCTTTTGTTCTATTCTTTGTTCCTACAAAAATGATATATTGTGAGATTATGATGTTATTTTATTTCCTTATATGTTTAATTTTTGGTGTTAACCTTACAATCTTGTGCTTATAGCTACTGACTCCCAAAAATAAAAGTAATATCTTAGATGATTTGATTTTCCTTTATTATTATTAAAGTTTTGGTTTATTTTATTTACGAGTTTAAACTTAGAACCCATTCGAGGCTTACAAACTATATATTCGGGATATTTGTCCAAAAACTTCTATATTATGGCAGCCAATTCAGTCCCAAACATTTCAATTTAGCCATTTTATATGGCACAGCCGAAACGGTCAGTGTTGATATGGATCATTTTCGCAATTTTCTTTTAAATTTTGTCCTATTCATCTTATCGGAAGGGTTGTCAGGGCCTCAGCAATGGCTAGAGACCCTCATCGGCCACTAGGCAAGGCCACAAAGCCCTCCCCAGCCGCAAGCGAGGGTCGACAAGGGCCACGAAAGCCTTGCTATGCAGCCGGCGAGGGCTTGTAGGCCATCGCCGAGGCCTCAACTTCACCAACCCTTCCAAAAAAATGAATAGTGGAAAAGAAAGGAAAAGAAAATTTCAAAAAATTAGAAAAAGAATTGTAAAAATTATTCACGTCAATATTAGCCGTGCCACTTCGAACAGCTAGCGACCACATCAGTGATTTCTAACCTAAATTAGTTGAAAGGACTACATTAAAAAATCATTAAAAGGTTCAGTATTAAATTGGCCAAATTAAAAAATTTAGGATTAAATTAGCCACCGTACAATAAATTTATGATCTTTTAGGACTATTTTCCTCTATCATGATGCGGTATTTGTGCTAACAAGGTCCTGGTCTAGATGGCAAGGTAATTTGTTTCTCTCTTTGTGATCTTACATTTAAGCCTCATTGGGAACACTCCAAAACTAAAATCTTAAATGCACAACACAAATATTAGGGTGCGCGCCCTTCAGATCAGGTGGATTACTTAAGATACTAGGACAACACCACTTGATCCGTTTTAGCAAGAAAAATTATGTAATTTGTGTAATGCTGTTTTTTAACTCTTTGGACTATCCATTTAATTAGTTTGTCATATCATGTATGAAATTAACGATATCCACTATCCATTTCCTGTAACTTTGAGCTTAACTTTACCTAAATTCACTTTTCTCTACTATATAGAAAGCAAACTCATCTTCAAGTTCAGTTTCAAACTATTCTTTAGACATTCCATTGAAACTCATATGAAATTGAAACGCTATATTTGATTTAGTAGGTAAAAGTATAAATTCACAAGATAAGTGATTCATGAGATATATCAAATAAAAGATGCTCTCCTCTTCATAAAATTAGAAAACAAAATCTTTGACTTTGTCTCCAATATATGCAACTTCCTGTTTATTTCTTCGCACACCTAGAGATTTTGCTTCTTCGGAAAAACTAAACCATAATATCTACTTGTCCATACTACTATAGAACTGGCTTCCAAATTTTGGTACCGACTCCCTAAATTGATGGACTTTGAACAATAAATTTTATTAGTTTCTTACCAAACACGAGGGCAAATATTTTTTAGAAGAGAGAGGTGGAGAGTTTGATTCCGCAGCTTCTCAGGGAGGCTATGGGATAAGGACGTGTAATTTCATATGTTGGTTTCTACTTTCACACCCTATAAAAGACAGGACAAAAATTTAATAGTGAGTTCAAAACTAAAATAAGCCAAATAAAAAAAAAATGCTTCCTTAATGATTTGCGACTTAAAATGATTAATTATGATGTGTTGCTAGAGTTTATCAAACGCACTTAGTGACATCAAGTGTTCGAAGTATATGTCTTGGACTGTTAATTCTCATTAATTAGAGAATAGACCAGATGTTTCCACTCCCACGACAACGCTAATTATCCATCTTGCACCGCCTGCTTCCTATTGATAATTAGTTCGATACAAATCAATGATTACTTCACATCACCGCCGTTTGACTTTCCACTCGCGCAGGGAAGTTGATATCATATTTTCTCGACATTATATAACAATTCTAAGTACACCAACTTTTACAGACGAGTCTCAGCACATGCCTAACGCTACCCACTATCCCCATAATTCTAAGGGAGGTGGAAAGTCGATGGTAGGAAGTCAGATCGAGGGCGGCGGCGGCAGTAATAAGTACAATTTGTCCGTCGGGCCCTTTTCATGCTTTATGGCCTCGTCATAATTCACGGGTGTCGGGCGAATAGATATGGCTACAGTTCAAAATCAGCCAAATTCGATTCGTGGCCATATATAAATTGGAATCGAAATCGTCCCAACGGTTTCGGTTCCGATCCGGTTCGGAACCGATCAATAAAAATTTTAAAAATAAATTATAAAATAAAAATATAATGAATTATTAAATTATCAAATAATAAATTATTCAATATAAAATATAATCAAAATGTGCATTGTAATCAAATTTAGGAAAAAAAAAGAGAGATAAGGCTTGAACTTAAAATGTAATCAAAATTTTTTTTTCGGGAACCAGGGTTCCGGGCCAGTTCCAAAATTGTTGGAACCAGGCCCGGAACCGGCAGTTCTAGGCCGGTTCCAGGCCGGTTCCGGTTCCGAACTGCTGACCCGATCAACAGGCTGGTCTTAGATTTGACCTGGGCCCGAAACTGGCCCGTGGCCATGTCTACGGGCGGAGCGGAAAGACAAATTAGAAAAGGAGTAACAGCGGTAGCATCTTCGAGGAGGAAGAGAATGCAGCAAAGGGAAAGCAGATGAAGATATTGATCCATTCATCTGATGACCTCTGAAGCATTCTTTGCACAAGTAACGACTGTATATCTGGAAACTAATATATCGCTCAGAATCTTTGTAACTCAATCGCTCAAGCATGGAAAGTAGAATCAGAAGCTTACCAAGTACAGTAGAGTTCCCGTACGCGCCTCTCCAAAAGAAACCGAAGCTTGTTCACCAGTATCCAGAGCTTAATCCCCACCACCAGATAGCCCAAATCAATCAGCTGAGCTTAGCCCTCGAAATGGAAAGAAGGTGAGGTGCCTTTTATATAATTTGCTACGGACCTAAGAATCTCTCACTCAAGTCCCACCTACAACCTTCCAGTCAGTCCCAACACATGTAGCTGACTGTTTTTTTCTAAAGTATTCCCCTTCACTTTCAGACTCTGTATGCCCTTGCTTTTCGGTTGTATCTCCTATTTTTCCCCGAGCCTTGCTTTATCATCAAGAAGGAAGGTATATTCATGCAAGGGGGTGATTAACTTCTTTTGGTAAGTTTGAACCCATTTCTTTTAATTATACCAAAATTTATAATTTTGATTAGGCTCGCACTTTTTCCACACGTTATTGACCTTGAAGTGACTCGTACTCTTAATTTTACATTATTTCTTATCTCTTTCTTTCTTCCTTTTCTTTGATTTCAATTTTACTATAAGACGAGACTATCCATGCTTCTCTGAGAAAACATTTATAAAGGTATAAAAGTTGAGCCCGCTTTTGATTAAATTATTGATGTTTTTCTTCTTTTCTGGTTTCTTCTTCTTTTTTTTTTCCTCCAACTAGGAAGAAATTGGTGTCCATGTATTTCAAAAAAAAAAATTTAGTAGATAACTAACTAGTTATTGTGGTAATGAGTTGTATATTTTTTTTTACCAGAAAACCGTTATTCTAAATATAACCTAAGCACAAGCAAAAATGAAAAAAATCATTTACTAGTTTTAGTATGCATTTCGTTCAATTAAAGCTTTAACGTGTGTCATTATGTTATAGTCTATGTATTTTAACTGCTCAACTTTCATTTTATCTGGTAAATCCATTGTCTAATTTTATTTATTTATCATGCCAACGCTGCATGATTTTTTGGAAAAAAAATTAAAAATATCACAAAGTTAAGTACATTAAACATTCTAAACAGCCATAGCCATCAAGCAAATGCTAAAGAAAATGCTCCCTAAAACAGTAATGTTCATGCTGAGTATACATCCATCATTTGACGGGGTTGAGGGCAGTTTTATCTTTTATTAAAATTGAAGCCAAAGAAAATGAGAAAAAAAAGTGAGAAATAATCTCAAATCAAGAGTAGAAACTGCAAGGGATAATATAGTCAATTCAAGGCGTAGAGAGGTGCCAAGATTCAATATGCGGGTGGAAAAAGCAAAGCGGGAGCCTCTAATTATACTAAGGCTCCGTTCGTTTCGCAAAAAATGTAATGTTTCTGGAAAATATTTTCCGGAAAGTCATTTTTTAGGAAAATGACAATATTTTCCAGTCTCGAGCCGAGACCTAAAGATGAACTGAGGAATATTTTCTGTCATTTGATATCCGATTTGATTTTCTAGGAAAAATTACCAAAAAATTCGAATATTTTAATTTTTTAAAATTTTTAATATTTTTTCTTCGTGGCCGGCGACCGGCCAAGGAAGAAGCAAAAAAAAAAAGGCAAAGAAAGAAAAAAAATTAAAATCTCACTTAAGAAAAGAAAATAAAAAAAAGGAAAACATGTTATTTGAAAGAAAGTGAGATGAAAGAAGATATGAAAACTATTTTTCGCTTTCTTAGAGGTGGAAAGTTTATTTTCCACGCATCCAGATCTCTCTGTACATAATGTTGAAAAATAAGCTGTGTGCGTGGAAAAAAAGGTCGCAAGCTACTTCTCTGTTAAGGCTTGTGACGCAAGTTACATGATTGACTTAAGCTCGAAGTTTCTGATGTGTAAAGATCAGAAGCCACGCACAAAGGCTTTGGTATCTATTCCAGCACACGGGGGTTCTATCCAAACTCTTCCGAAACTCTTTATCATCGAATAAAAGTCGTACTCATCGTGCAGTGAACCACTCTCTCTACCTTATGGTAAATTTGTGCAGCATATCATTCTTTATGGTGATTCTTGTGTGTACACTGGGAAAAAACAATGACATTTGCATAGCAAGTGACGCAATAAACTACTCTTTCTGGTTGTCTTTTATGGTTTTTTTTTTGGGATAAGCGCGTTACCTGGTAGACTTTCGCTGTTCTAAAAAGTTTCTCTACAGAGCCGAAAGTTATGTTGTGAAGGTTCCCAGAAAAATGACTCACCCTTGCGAAATATACCCTCTCAGTTGTGGCCAAAGCTAGAGCTCTGTCGACCGACCGACCGAACCTGTAAATCAGCAGAAAAGCTCGATGAGGACCTTCAAAAAGCCCCGCAAACCGGCATATGTAGCGGCGCAGCTTTCTCAGAGAAGCATATGTGAGCACACATGTATGGAAGGAATTCAAATGGGTGGAAACAGAATGGAAACGGGGAGGGGTTTGCCTTCAAATGCACAGAAGCAGTGGAGATGGTTTTTCTTTACTTGGGCACAGCTATGGCTTTAATGTGGGAGCTCGCGTCACCAAAAGCACTTAAGCTTGGAAGTGATGAGACAGCCCGCTAAACCATCAGCCGAGTTGTTGACAGTTCTCTGACAAGCGGTGACCCTCGGTTGTTACAACTAGACCGTCAGTCGCGAAATTTCCTGGAAGTTTACCAAGACGTCTCCAACACGTTGATTCTCTTTTATCTTCCCCTGTTAAGTCCTTTTCCCTGGGCTCTTTCGCTACCCGAGTGCATCCATTAACTTACTTCCAAGGCAAAAGTGAGCACGATTATATAATGATTACAAAGATGGGCAGAGCCGTGAAGATACAAGTAAATATTATCAGACACGAAACCAGGCTTTGAAATGGCTGGGATGGAGGTCTGGATAGCTTCTTTTGGGAAGCGCTCCAAGGTTCTACTCCCTTCCTGGCGAGAAGATTCAAGAGCCAGCTCTTAAAACGGGTGGTGGAGCCCTTGTCCACCGACTTTTCAACCAATGACACGCAGGATGGACCCATCTCGGGGCCCTTGCTGGAAAATACCGCATAATAACTCGGGAAAAAGCCACTAAAAATTCCAAACTTTACCCCCGTGACATATTTATTCCGAACTTTTTTTGTAACATCAAAAACCCCAAACTTTCTTATTTATGACACATTTACCCTAATATACATTGTCCATGTACATTTTCATCTTTTTTACTTTTTCTTTTTTTTTTACTTTTTTTTTTTACTTTTTTTTTTTCGCCAGGCGAGTGAGAGGGCCTCACCCATTGCCTGGGTGAGCGAGGGTGGGGCGAGCCTTGCCATGTCGGGTGAGGGCCCTCGCTCGCCTAGGCGAGGGCGAGGCTCGCCTAAAGAAAAAAAAAAAGTAAAAAAAGCGAAAAAAACGAAAATATCCATGGATAATGTACATTGGGGTAAATGTGTCACAAATAGAAAAGTTTGAGTTTTTGGATCAAAAAAAAAGTTCGAGATAAATATATCATAAAAATTAAAGTTTGGAATTTTTTGTGGCTTTTTCCCTATTACCTCCAACATCTTCATCAAAGTGATTCACGAACTTTCACCTCAGCGGTTGTACCTAATCAAACTCCTTTTTAACTTCCAGACATTTCCACATAGAACTCTTCTCTCCATTCCCAAATCACACACTATCTTAAGGAAAAGTTGACATATCTGTTTACCTATCTGTTGGGGGCGTGGTTTATACTCCCCTCCCATAGGAAGGTGCGGGGTTTCGCTATTATAGTTTAGGACCGTATGTTATTAAAAATTTGGATTTGAGCTCATAAATAGCTACTACGTATATATAGTTTCTTTCTCATGAAATTAATAGATGAAATAGAAAGGTGCGATGTTCTACTTTTAGTGGAATCATTTGATGGACATAGCCCTAATTTAAGGATAAATCAGGATAAAAACATAGTGTCTTGATTTCTTTTTCTTGCTTTTACTCTCTTTTTCCTCGCGATCACGCCGAATCCTAACACTATCTATGCAAAATGGTGGTATCAAAAGAAATCTTTAAGGCACCATTTGTTTCACAAAAAACGCATTTTAAAAAAACACTTTTCTCATTGTATGAGGTTTGGTTCATTTAGGAAAATGATTCAATTGGAAAACCTATGTTTAAATTTAAGAAAATAATTTCCTCTTAAAAATTAGAAATTACTTTTCAAAATATGACTAGACACTTAAACCCAACACTCTATATTTAGGCATAGAAACCCCAATATTAATTCTCAGATCCTGGGCATCTAGAACTAGGTCTCCAGTGCCCAGGCCCAAGTCCATTAAGGCCGAGCCTAGGAACTTGATGCCCGCGCTTGGGTCGATTGAGGACAAGCCAGATGTCCCGACACTCGGGCTCGACTCCACAAAGGCTAGGCATGGGCTCCTGTTACTTGAGCTCGGATCCTTAAAGGTCTTGCCCAGGTCCATCGAGGTTGGCCCAGACCCTGGTACCCGTGCTCAAATCCATCGAGGTTGGGCCTAGGACATTGATGCCCATGCTCAAATCCATCGAGGCCACACGCGAGACCCCGGTGCATGTGCTTCCATCCTCGGTGATCAAGTCGGGGTCCATCAAGGCCGAATCTAGAACTCTAGTGCCAATACGTAGTTCCCCGAATGTCTATGCACTAGTTATTAGCTCCTGAATAGTGTATATCTATTTTGAAAACTCAAATCAAATCTTTCATACCAAATGACGGAAAATATATTCTAGGTCAGCCAATAGCAGAAAATATTGTTTTTTTTTTTTGTAAAATATTTTCCAGAAATGTCACATTTTTCGCGAAATAAATGGAGCCCAAGATAGAAAATAATTTTTTCAATAGGTTATCGTAAGAAGACTTCCTGCCAACATTTTAAGGGAGACTACGACGTAAATTTAAGACCCCTACAAAGAAATAAAAGGTCACAAATTCAAGTTTAACGAAACAAAAAGAACTAATAATTCTAGAAGAATCGGATTGAGGCAACGCATTTCTGAAAGCTATAGTCGTTTCCCGAGTATGATTGGTTTCAGCCAAAAAAATACTACCTTTAGGATACAATATCTCATAAAAGAAACAATCGTGTTGATAAGGAAGCATTGACGACTCTTTAATTAAACCGGATGAAGAAATGAACCGGTTCGGAAGCATCAACAATTCATGCATCGCCGCTTGAAAAAGCGACGGTGAGAAACCGCAATCCTTATCCACTGTTTCAACCTCTTTGACGTGGTCAAGGTCAGTCAACCTTGACCAACGTCAAAGCATTATCGTTCCCATCTCTTTTTTATCTTCTCCAACAGGATCATATTTCTAAATGACCATTAAATAAACTAAAAATAAATAAAGCACAAGAAATATTATAAGTAACTATATAATGTATTTTCTATATATTGCACTCCCCCCCTTAATCAGTAAATATATAATGCTTAACTTAATAATTTGCATCCATATACAATAAGATGGGTTCCTTATATAATTTTAGAATGAAGGTGGATTTTCCCTTGAATCTTCAGGTTGAATATAAAGCTAGTAGAATTCTATCCACACCATATATGAGTTCAACGTACTCTCAATTGCAGCACTTTAATCCGCCTTGTGTGTGATCGGAACTTTAACTCACTTTTTCACTTACAAAGGCAGCCTCATCAAGAGAGTTCACAATCGCTCTAGCACTCCACTTTAAAACTTAAGAGAATTGTTAATGATAAAGATTCAACCTATTTCGTTGTGAAATAAAAGTGCATCACCCCCGGAAATAGAATATAAATAATGAAGCATGTTTCTCCTACTATTCCTCTATAGCACAATGCACTTGAAATATAATTCATAGACTACCCTTTTGGATAGTTCATTATAGTGAAAATGACATGAATGGTCCCTAAATTTTGATTAAATATACAATATGGTTCATGAACTTTTAATTTATTTGATATAGCCCATAAACTAATGGTAAATACTCAATTTAGTCCCTAGACTGTATGAAAAAGTTTAATTTCATCATTCTGTAAATTCCAATTAACGAATTGTGCTAATGTGGCTCCATTCCGTTAAGTTATAACAATTGACAAAAAAAAAATAGTTACACGTGGATTATCCACAAAAGATAGTTATATCAAATCAGGATATACTAATCCACATCAGTTAATGATGGACATGGTAATGCCCTAATTTTATTTTTCCTTTTCCAAGATAAATGGATAAAAGATGGACATTTTTAACATCCAACTCAGTATATAATAATCTACATCATCAAATAAAGTTTAATTTTTCATTTGAGCAAAATGAATGACTACATTGAACATTTACCAATAATTCAGAGACCCTATTGAACATACTAAAAGTTTGGGAACAACATTATACATTTGCTTATCTAGTTTAAATTATGATACTAAGTGTAATTGGACTTCAAGAATGACATGTTGAGTTATTGTGATTTCTTGAAAGTTTTCTACATGCCTAGAATAGTTTTGAATGATTATCAAAAGGTTTGGTTGCATCTTGGTCGAGAAAAATGCGAAAATGACAAAACTAGGCCAAATAGGGCATTTTCGTTATTTCCAACAAATTTAGGTCTATCCAAGATGTCGGCTGTCCAAGACTCCAAATTGTCAATTGCCAAGATGTTGATGTCGATTGTCACTTGTAGATGATAATTACAAGTTCGTCATTTTTTGCATCAAGAGTAATGTAAATTCAATATTCAAATGTCTTAGAAATGAAGATTATAGGAAGTTAATTAAATCATAAAAGAATTGATCATCTAAGGAAAATTATCCCAATGATCCATGAATGTAAAAACACTTCCTATCAAATGATGATGGTATGGTAAAAATAAGATGAAAGATCATGTATCGAAATAAATGTAATTTGATTGCAACAATATACAAGAGAAATGTAAGAGATTGGTGTGTTATTATTTACAATTGTAGTTACAAAAATATACGTGACATTTATGGTGTTATAGCAAAATGTGTGTGTAAAAACCTTGCCACTGCCTATTCGCCATAGGGTGAAATCATTCGCATGAGTATGTGCATAAAGAAAAATCAGTTACCTTCTAAGGTGGGTCTTTAGAAGGTTGAGATGACATGAAATCCTATGATTCATATACAAAATAATATGGCTTGAATAGTTTGTATTGTAATATCATAAAATAGCCGTCATCATGTATTTATACAATGGTGTATTATCCTCACTAATATAGAGGAGACCCATAATGAATGCGCTAAGTGGTTTGGTAAAGCCGTGTTTATGATTATGTCTGCCATGAGTTAGTGGTGACGATACCTCTAAGTCAAGATGTCTCATTAGTCTAGATGAGTCCTGACCAGTGACATGTAGGGAGTAGATATGCACGTGTATACCGATGATCTACTATATGATATTTGCACATAACGAGATTTTTTTTTGTCAAACACATCACGAGATTAATATGTCCATGTTTCGTCGAAATTGGGGAAAATTTACCAGAACAGTCTTAAACCTATTGCAATTGTACCAATTCAATCCTAAATATTTTTTTTTGCGCCAATTCAGTCCTAAACGTTTTGTATTTATGCCAATTCAGTCCATCCGACCAATTTTGATCAGCCGGTGCTAACGTGGACGCTGGCAGACGCCGACCATATGGGCAACGCTGACATAACAAAATTTTTTAAAAATTGATTTTAATTTTTTTTCTTTTCTTTCTTTTTTTTTCTCTTTCATCTTCTTCAACCTCTAGCCGGTCCCCGGCTAGAGTATGGGGCCAACGAGGTCGACCTAGCCGTTGCTAGGCGAGGCCAACGTCGCCATATTTGGCAAGGTCTTGTCCTTGCCAGTTGCTTCGAGTGAGGCCTACCTCACCAGTTGTCGGCGAGGATGAGCCTCGCCAGAAATGGCGAGGATGGCCTTGCCTAACCTAGCCAGCAACAACAAGGACAAGACCTCGCTAAATCTCGCAAGGATGAGACCTTGCCAGATTTGGCGAGGTCGTCCTCGCCAGCCCCAGCCTCTGGCCGATCGTAAGTCCGATGACTAGCTAAAGGTTAAAGAAGATGAAAGAGAAAAAAAAAATCAGGAATTAATAAAAAAAATTTGAAATTTTTTTTTTGCCACGTTAGAGTTGGCTAGACAGCTGGCATCCACGTCAGGATTGGCCCGCCAAAATTGACCAAATGAACTGAATTGGCATAAATGCAAAAGGTTTAGACTGAATTGGCATACAAAAAGGTTTATGATTAAATTGGCACAATTGCAATAGATTTAGGACCATTTTGGTAATTTTCCCGTCGAAATTGTATCATTGATGGAATACATTTCATTGAGATTCATTCTTCAATTTTTATTGAGAGGAGATGGATTTTGTGACGATTCCTAACAAGAGTCTCTACGAATCACAAGGAACAGATATGCTTCGTCGAAATTTAATCAATGATGAAATACAAAACATTTGTCGGAATATAATCGGCGACAAAGTGAGATGATATAGAGATACAATGTCGGAATATAATTGACGAAGAACAGATAAAAACTACAAATAAGATATACGCCGGAATTTAATTGATAACGAGGTATCTGAAACTATGATTAAAGTACGGGAATTGAAGATATTTAAATTACGAAAATGTTATAATAAAGATAAATTTGCGAGAACATTGAGTTTTATGATTGATTGGGGAAAACTTACAAAGAGCACAATGTGGCCATATATAGCCCACAATAGTTGGTTTTATACAATGCGGTTACAATTTTAGAATTCAGATAACAAATAACTTCCTAATGGTGGTTAGAAAAAGTTATGTTACTCAAAATGTTAAAAATCCCTAAATTAGCGGCAACAAAACATAACTACTTAGTAGTTACAACTTCGCGTTGTTTGCTCACTATCGATGACTTTGTCAATCGACTCTTCAATTCTTGATAAAGGTTCTCGTCAATAACCGGTATTATCCATGACTTCCTTAGCAAGTTGTCAGTTCCTTTCAAGTTGTCAATTGTTCCGTTCATTGTGGACCAAACTCTGCTCTTATTGACTAAGTTTGATACTTGTCGATAATAATTAAAAAATTGGTCATTTTTTGGTGTCAACCATTCATATTTATGCATTTGAGCGACTAAATGTTAGCTTATGACATTTATCTTTATTCTTGGCACGCATGAATGTGTCATAAAGTTTATCTTAAGTGAACTTTAACAATATATTTTGAAAGTGTACGTGAATACCTGTCAGTTTGAGTATGTTCATCTCTTTATTAATGTAACGGGCAAGTGGTGAGGGAAATTTGATATGGTTGGTTAGTGCTCATGAGAGCTTTCATATATATTTATAAATCTACTTTATGATACGTACTCACAAAAGATTATTGTAGTATCAATACAGAAACTAATGGGATCATGTAATTGAAGTCAATACGAAATCACCAGAGAAATAATAGAAAAAAAATAAATGATACAAATGATTTATGTAGTTTGGCACAGATGTCGATATCTACATTCACGGAAAGAGCCGGCAGTAAATAATTCATTATAATTAGAGAGACAGAGTTAAAATCGTTCATACATTCGAGTGTTTCTTACATCTAGATTACAACTAAACACAAATAAAGAACTTCATTGGATGTAAAACTTATGGCACAAATCATCAAATGTTCGAGCTCAAAGCAAAAGCTTTACGTGCGGGGTTCCCATCAAGATAAGTATGTTTCTTTTATCTTTTTCCCTGAGGGGTTCTATTGCGAAGTACTTCTCCGTACGTAACCCTTGGAAACGTCCTTTGTGCGGCTTAAAAGGCGCATCAAAATGAAAGCAAACCTAAGCTTCTATCTTTATTTTCTCTTACTGGTTCCTTGGACGGACAAGTGGATATAAATTTGGAGAATATACTTGTGCCACTTAGTTTGATTCGCACAAAAGAAGTTCCTGCTCAGCAAATTGGAGTCCAAGATGTCACGTCTGTCAAAGCTAGATAATCCTCTCCAACAGAAAACAGTATCAAGTTCCACCGCCCAAGAAATCCAAAAGGGCCCCGCCAGATTTTGAACAAATATAAAGTCCTCTTGACGGATCGAGCGATAAGATGATCTCTTATTTTAGGACGAGTTTATTTCACGAAAAACTCATGATTTGGAAATCATTTTTTTAAAGGTGATTGCTCGTACCACTTATAAAAATGAATGAATGAAAAATATTTTCATTATTCATAATATTAGTTAGGCATAAATTGTTCAATAATAAAAATATTTTCCGTTGAATATTTTTTTAAGCAACATAACCAATTATTTTTCAAAAAATATATTCTAAATCTTGAATTTTTTACGAAACAAACGCATCTATATTTCATTTATTGAGGTTAGCACTCAAATAACTTTGGCAATACAAAACAGAGAAAAAGAAATATGATCACTCCCACCATTTCCATGTCAGCCAACACTTGGCACATCATTTAGGCTCCGTTTTTTTTTGGAAAAATAAATTATTTGAAAAATATTTTTCAAAAAATAATCATTTATATCACTTAGATAAATTAATATCGTTCATGAAATTTTTAAGACATATATTGCTATCAACGATGAAAATATTTTCCATCGAATAATTATTTCATACGATGTAAGCAATAATTTTTTAGAAAATATTTTCAAATCATTAATTTCCTATGAAAACAAACGGAACTCTAAATAAAATCAAGAGTTATTACCATGAAAAACCCCAAACCGGTACATTCGTGACAAATTTACCCCAAACTAATTTTTTAACCACAAAAAATCTCAAACTGATACACCCATGACAAATTTACCCTCCATTAGTTTCCATTATATTTTACTGTCAAATTACTTAGTTAAATAACACATGACAGTTGACGAATGTACCGGTTTAAGATTTTACCCTTCATATGTCCTATGTATATTAGTTTGTGATTTTTTTTGTATTAATTTAATTTAATGGATGGTAAATTTGTCATAAATGTACCAATTTTATGAGTTTTGATGGTTAAAAAATTAATTTGGAGACCACCCGCCTAGGTAGCACTGTTGGAGCGCGCACTCTTCCTCTCGTAAAAGGTTGAGTGTTCGAATTCCGGGCGTCGCAGGGTAACTTAACCGGTAGCACGTGTGTGGTGGCTAGCACGTGTCACCCCTCGGATTTACTCCCCGGCTGCCGGCCGTGCGGGGGTTTGTGGTCAACATATTAGTTTTGGGTAAATTTATTATAGGTATATTATTTTAGAATTTTTCATGATATTAATCCCAAAATTAATAAACAAACATGGCGTACTTCCACGGAGACCAAGTTCCACTCTCCAAGTTTTCTAAACTCGAATCAAAGGCCTTCAAAGAGATTGTGAGTTTTCCATCTACGGCATCTTACGAGTGGCTGGGCTCCACCACAGACGATGTGGTGGCGCACCGTCCTCGACGTCCACTCGGAATTGCTCGGCCATTTCAAGAAGTCCGAGTCACCTTCCACGTTCATCGGCCTGCTCTTATCCGGTTAAATTTAGGACGACATTGTCAGATGTACCCTGGGACAAGAGTTAAAAGGGGTTCCATCCATTGTGGTCTTCCAATCAATCTCGGGAACTGATGCAATGCACATGTGAGGTCCCCGAGAATCCCAGACACTGGCCACCGGCCAGTGCCTTGCCAGCCCCCACCCCCCACCCATTTGCTATCGCTAGTCATTTCTTGCAATGTGCATTCCGACAAAAAGTCTTTCAAAGATACTTCCAAGCAATGTTACCACCATAATTTTGTTGGCAAATGTCTCGAGGACGCTTTTAAAATAATCAATTGAAAAGATCGTATCGTGCAATTTTCAATGCACTAACTATTTTCATGTTGCGAGACGATCTTTTTGAAAGTTAAATAATCCTAAATCAAATGTGGTCGGTCAGTGTCATGGAATCAATCGTGAACATGATCCTTAGAATATTTAAGGAGCAATAGCAAATTTTGTTGTCCCCCATCTCAGCAAGAGCTAAAGTTTTGGATACTTTTAAAGGAGTTTGAGGTTCTCCATTTTGGATTCATTCCCATCATCAATTTATATCCATTAAATGGATGACACATCATATTTGGATTTCAACGGCTGATATTTGTTATTTTTTTTTTTTATTTTCTTTCCACATTTTCTTTTTGTTTTCTTTTTCTCCCTTTCCCAAACAACCACTTGTCATTTCAAATCGCTCCTCGCCACCATTGTTTGTTGCGCCATCGTTGATAGTATTCCATGCCTAGCCACCAACCACCATCGCCACGTCTCTCTCTCTCTCTCTCAATCAATCAATTGCAAGGAGTGGCTCTTAACCATCGGGCGGTCTTGCATTGCTAGAATGTTTTATTTCAATTGTCAAGTTCTTAACTTAAGTGTGAATACAAATTCATGATGCAATGAATAATGTGAGTTACTTTTAACATTCCCCCTCACATGTAAGCACAAATAAAATCGCATGAAGAACGCGAATAGAGTTTGAAGAATTATAAAAATAATTATGAACAAGAAAATTGATATTAAACGGGGCACCAAGAAATGGAGCTTGGCTATGTCACATGCAAAAAATTAACCTTAATGAATATTTTGTCATTATGGCGAGTATCTATATGAAAGGATTTGAGATCATTTCGTATTTGCCAAATCATTTGCCGTGTCATTTCTTGAAGTGATACAATTTTATAAAAATAAATTGGTTTATTAAAAATATTATGCCCAGTCATATTATTGGCAAAGTAAATTGACTTGTCGAAAGAGAAAAGGGCCCTTCTTTTACTTTGTGACAGTTATCTTTTCTTTTTCTTCCTTTTTCTTTTTATTTGAGTGACTTCTATCTTTTATTTTGAACGATGAATGTAGAAAATGTGGGAGGAAAATCCAGGTTTTGATTATTTGGGAAATGAAATAAGATGGAGGGTGCTTTTATTTTCTTTTTCTTTTTTTGGATCAAGAAGGGGAGTTGGAAAGTGAGATAAAACTTTCTTGTGCTTACATCTTCCTGCAAATTTGCGGGTTATACAGAGAGAGAAATCAATGTGTTTATTTGGTCTTTGTGGTATCCCTCTTAACATTTATGATGCGCTTGTTTCACGAAAAATGAATAATTTAAAAATATATTTTTTAAAAATGATCGTTTATATACTTTACAAAAATGGATAGACAAAAAAATTATTGTTCACAAAAATATTTAGACATAAATTACTATGGTAATGAAAATGATTTTCATAGACTAATTATTTCAAATGATATAAATAATTATTTTAAAGAAGATGTATTTCAAATCATTCATTTTCCGTGAAACAAATAAAGTCTTAATGAAAGTTCATATTATAAGGCCCCATTTGTTTTATAGAAAATAAATGATTTGAAAAGTATTTTCGTAAAAATGGTTACTTGTATTACTTACAGAAATGAATGGACAAAAAATATTTCATTGTCCATAAAGATGTTTAGAGATAAATTGTTATCGATAATGAAAATATTTTTCATTTACTAATTATTTCAAGCGATCATTTCTAAGAAAATATTTTCTAAATTTTTTATTTTTTGTAAAGTAAATGGAGCGTAAATTACTTATAAAAAAACATAGAATTTTACAGCCTTATCTCATCTCTTGTGCCTTGTCCAAAGCCCAAAGCCTACAAGCATCTTCTGCTTTTATTTTTCGCTTTTCCTTCTTTTGACAGTGAAATCACGATTCTTTTACTTTGGGCACTTGTCAAGCTTTTCCCGCGGAAAGGCTTCTTCTTCTTTTTTAACCTTTTGTGTCACTGACGATATCCTCTCTTTTTTATTATTTTGACTTGAACACATCTTTTCAAGTTAAGACGGCTCATGTGCTAAACAAGTAAATAATACGAGAAATTTCAAAAAGTATATATAAGAACGGTGGTTTCTATAATCTCATTATCATACGCAAGTTGTTTTCAATTTTCTCAATCTTTTTCAATTTTTTTTTATTAATTTCTATATATAATAGGGTTGGTTGGGGCTGGTCAGCAAGCCGATCCCAAGAGGGGTTGCTAGCCCAAGCCCACAGAGTTTACGCTTTAGGTCAATGAGCCTAGGCGAGCCCAACTAGTTGGTCACATAAAGTTTGAATGTGTTTAGGATGCGTATGGTAATATTTTTATTCATTGAACAATTTCTTTTTAGAAATAGGGTTAATATCACAAAAAAACCCCAAACTTGTACACCTATGATAATTTTACCTTGAACTATTTTTTTTACCACAAAAAATCCTAAACTGGTACACTTATGGCAATTTTATCCCGAACTATTTTTTAACTATAAAATATCTCACACTGGTACACCTATGACAATTTTACCCAGAACTAATTTTTTGACTATCAAAAACCTCAAACTGGTACACTTATGACAAATTTTTTTTTTTGTAAGGACACTTGTGACAAATTTACCCTTCACTAGTTTCCATTAAATTTTACTATTGAATTGCTAAATTTGATCACATGTGATAGTTGACAAGTATAGTAATTTGGGGTTTTACCCCTCTATTTGTCACAAGTTTATCAACTGGTGATTTTTCTTGATATTAATCTAATTTAATGGATACTAATAGAGGGTAACTTTTTCACAAATGTACTAGTTTGGGGTTTTTAGTGATCAAAAAATTAGTTCAGGGTAAAATTATTATAAGTGTACCAGTGTGGAGTTTTTTGTGGTAAAAAAAATAATTCGAGATAAATTTATCACAAGTGTACCAGTTTTGAATTTTTGGTGATAAAAAAATTAGTTTGAGGTAAAATTGTCACAGGTGTACTGGTTTAGGATTCATGGTATTAACCTTTAGAAATAATCTATTTTATTTTTATTCCTTGGACGAGAATTTGAACAGAAGATCGTGTTTCATAACTGCACAAAATTTCTATTCTCGAAATAGAAAAAAAAAACAGAAAAACATTTGGTACCACCGACAAAAAATTTTGTGATGTGGAATTTATTTTAGTTTTTTTAATAATTTTTTAAAGATTTATCTATTTTTTAAATTTTTTCTTTTTTTCCTCACTTCTTCTTCCTCCTCTAGCCGGTCACTGGGCCTTGGCGCCAAGGCCAGGTGACCGGCTAGAGGAGGAAGAAGAAGGAAGGGAAAAAAAAAGAAAATTATCTTGCTTCATAAATTGTTTCCGAAAATAAAAAAGTAGATTTTTTTTTGCTTCTTTTTTCTATTCCAAATATATTCCCTAGTCACTCTTCAATTTCAGGGAATAGAAAAATTAATTAACATACACAAACAGATTTCTATTTTTTTTTCTGTTCTGGAAAAAAAATAAAAACAATAAAAAAGTTACCAAACACGCCCTTAGTGACTCATCATATAAAAAAAAGAATAATATATAAGAGGAAGGAAGTTTTTTGCTGTGATTGTTAACTTCTGCTATTAGAAAAGTGAATTCAAAACACTGGCGCTTGTAATAACGTTAGAAGTAACAAACGCTAGTAACAAAATTTACATGAAAATTGTTTGCGCCCGAGGAATTCTTTTAATATTGGATAATCTTGAAGTTGAAGCCAGGTAGATATTGCTCAAATCACGATTGGCCGGAGAATTACGTCAATCAACATGATCTTGGTTGGCCACTACTTAGAACAATGAAATGTTATCTCATAACAATCGCTTTTTGGTCACAGATTTAGACTCATTTGATGTGATCGGGTAATGATCCATTTTACTGCGAAAATCACTCTATTTTGTCCGGAGCTCTCTTCTTTAAACTAGTCTTCCTTCTTTCGGTGTAAAGGGGAGGAAAATTTAGTCTTCATTCACATCCTTCGACTTCATAAAGTGTGGCTCAACATTGAAATGGATCCACATCAGTAAAAAATTAGAACAAAATTCTGGTGTTTTTTTTTTCTAGATTTGTGGATTTTTCTTTCATTTGGGCGACGAAGTCCTTTACTTGGGCTTGTTGTGTTCATAATAAACGAGATTGTCGGCCTAAAATCAGAGCATTTTGCAACTCTTTTTACCAATTAAGACCGACCCAATTTGTATGGGCTTCTCCTTGTGCTGCTTCTGGATCCCAAAAGTCCAGTCCTGCTCCTTCTTCCGCATCAAAAATGGATCTTCCAGTACATGACCCTGAGTTTTCGGCCCAGTACATGCCACGCGATGTGCTTAGCTCTTGTTGCGCGCATGAGTGATCCGTTCCCGGTCCGGTTCGGTCCCGCCCTAGAACCAAGGACTAGACTGGAGGTCCCTGGCCATCCGATCCAGTCTGGTCCCCGGGCGATCCAACGGCAACCATTGTCCGATATTGTCATAATAATGACCTTGATTCAAATAGAAGTTGAGTAGTAAATATGAAAATTTGCCCAACGTTGAATGACCAGTCATATGATGGTGGTGTGCATGTGTTTTGCGAAAGTTGCTTCTCTCTCTCTACCTTCTTCTACTGTTTCCATCTCCACCCAAACAGGGACTCCAAAATCTAAAAAGCTTACTAAATTTTTCTTATCCTACGCACCTTCCCAATTTCAAAGTGGAATTTCATATGAATCTGATATTTTGGAGGCGTGGCCGCGTGAGCATCGTGGCTCGTGGGGCGAAAGGGAAAGACGAAAGGAGTGCCACGTTTGAGATTTTAGATTTAGGCTTACATTAAAAAAAAACAATCGGTCCGGTTTGGTTTAGTTCCCCTTCAGAACCGGGAACCGGACCGCCCGTATATCGATTCCACTTTTAGGAACAAGGAATCAGACTGGCACCCCCAATAACTGGACCGAACCGGCGGTCCGGGCGATTTCTGATCCGGTCGGTCTTTCTTGCTCACCCCTAGTTCCGTGCTTAATTTGTCCTCACGGATGTTGCAAATTCGAGCCATATCGTGATCAATAATCGATTGACGAGTTTGTACTTTCGAGCATTGCTATCTTGATCCCTTTTCACCTTCCCATTTCTTCTCCAAAAGCAGACTAAGGATAACCTCATGATCATACAAGTGTTATCTGCAGAGATGACGGTCCCTGATGCACGTGTACTCCTACATGGTGGCTATCTATTAATGAAGAAATTATCGGTATATATAGGTTGTGTGCGATTCAAATTGCATGATGGTTTTATTTTTAGCAACTAACAAATCGTTATTAGCGTTATGGACATGAGATTTTTAGAAAGTTTTACATGCCCAATGTATCAAAAAATAAATCCTATATTGACATGACATGAGGTTTACAAGCCTATGTGTCATTTGTACCTGAGCACATCTTCATCATACTCCTTTTGGCATAACAGACACCGCCATCTTTACTATTTATATCTACCTACTCTCCAAACTTACAAGAAAGGGATACGTTTTGGGCCTTTTGAAGGTGGTGTTTTTGACTCTATAAGTGAGCTTCCCTGCCGTATCTCTTTTGTCAATAACAAGGGCACATGGGTCATGTCGTGTCTTCATATATCTTCTTGCTGCTCTCTTTCCTTCTTTGTAAGGCATAGCCACAAGCATTTGCTTCCCCAGGATATGCTCGGTCTATATCCATTGTCCTATGATGATCCTCTAGGAGATTTCGCAATTGCATTGTATGCGCCTTATACATGTTTCATTTCTACTTCTCCGAAGCTGCGTGTGCAACTTTTAAGCATCTCAGTAATTTCTATCCCCATCTAGGAAATTGCAGATCTAGCTTGGGGCGCATGGCCATCTTTGGTCCATGCTGTCATAGCTTGCTTGAAGAAAGATCACACTCGCGAGAAATTTCTAGCACAAACTGATGATCGTTCTGTACTTTTGGCGCTTTCTTATTTTTGTTCGATTTGCAATGTAAAACGAGATAGATTTATTGGGTCGTGGACTCCTGTCACATTTGTAGATTTCTCTCGCCTTGCAAATCAACTAGCTAGAAGACAGTACTCCAGTAATAACTTAGGGTGGTCCATGAACGTAGTGGGTGTTATTTGGACCCTATCTTCCCACCCAACCCTAAAACACCTTTGAAAGAATCGTCTAGCAAACGATATCTCGGTGATTAAGCAAACGAACCTTTCTTACAACTGCCCATCTCTGATTTCTGAAAGATGCCCATAAGAGGAAATTGCCCATGTGTAGGTTTAAGCTGCTACATATGGTGCATTAACCAAAATTTAACGCAGTAATGGCCTCTTCTTGGCAATTATGAACGTCATAAATGTTTGTCAGGTAGCTGACGGAGTTTATGAATTACTAATATCCCGATGCAAGTGGTCGAATTATTACGGGACGAAGTACGCATTGATTCGACAGCAACGCCTAAAGTGCTAATCCCAATCCCATTTTCCTTATTCTGGGATTGTCACTTGCTACCATATAGAGGTCTTTCTTTAGGCCTGTGCTTGATTTTAATGGAAATCAGTACATGATTACGTAGCTTCTAATTGATTATGTTAATGTTTACTGACAGTGGGATAAGGTAGAAGTTGCAGAGCATGTGAGCGTTGCACGGATCTGATGAATGCGACATGCAATTTCGCAGTGGCAGCTCATGACTCTCTTTATTTGGTTCAGAGAGGACGCAAGTTCAGCTTTTCTCAAGGTCTCGCATTAAACTCGCGGGTGGTCCCTGTTCTTTTTTTGGAAGGAAAAAATCACAAAAAATCTCATATTTTGCTTCATGTGATATATTTATCTCAAATTTTTTTTGTGACACTTAAAAATTAAAATTTACTATTTGTGATACATTTACCTCAATATATTGTAGCCTAAGGTATTTTAGCCTTTTTCTTTTTTTATTTTCTTTTTTTTTTTCCAGTGGGGGCTACCCTCCTTTGGCGAGATCTGGGGGTGACCTCACCGTGAGGTCCGCCCTCATCGGCGTTGGGCTAAGCGAAGCTCGCCCTTGCCCGGATCTGGCAAGGGCGAGCCTCGCCGGATCGAGGGAGGGCGAGCCTCGCCGTCGGGCGAGGCTCGCCTCCCTCATGGAAAGGAAAAAAAGAAAAAAGAAAAAGTGGAAAAGACGAAAATGCCCATGGACAATGTACATTGGGGTAAATGTGTCACAAATAAGAAAGTTTGGGATTTTTGGTATCACAAAAAAAAGTTCGGGGTAAATATGTCACGGGAGGCAAAGTTTGGGATTTTTTATGGCCTTTTCCCTTTCTGGAACCAAGAAACCGCGTCACATGGTACAATCCGTTGTTTTTCTTTTCACTTACTGGTACGTCGTGCGTGCGTTCTCCTAGAGATTTGCTACGTAACATGGGGTTCTAGAAATTTAATTTGCTGCTATGACCGCTAATAGATCCCAGTTTGACGCTACATTGAGGACTTGGTCCCTTGACTTGTAATGTTCTTCTGCACATCTTGTTCATCAAGAATTATTTTAAAGTATCTGAATTGTGTTTTGAATGAGCTTATATTCACCTTAATTATGAGAGAAATTGAGACAGAAAGTACCGAGGAACAAGCATCAGATGAACGATGAGCATGCCACGAATCTAGAAATACTAAATCTGTCTGAACCCTTGGTTCCTGAATGATGCTATATTGTATCATTTGTTAGCTAAATGGCATATGGGCTGTAGTCTTTTAGAAATAGTTGTAGCTAGTTTGCAACTTGTAAGTCATAGCCTATAAGCATAAGCAACCTATGTGGATGCAATGAACAAGGGACTCATAAATTTTTTCATTTTCTGGTTTCTGGGGTTCCTTTCTTGAGCTTTTGGCTGCAGAGCTGCTTGCGACTTGGGGAGACAGCTGGGTTGCCCTTCCATAATCTGATTGCTGCAGTTTCACGCCGTGTTGTGTTCCTCAAGGACAGAGAGATGGGGATGGACCCAAGATCTTTATTTTGTTGCTCCAGTGAATGACATTCATTTTCAGTAGTGCATGGCTCCTGCACTTCCCGAGTGAATGATTGATTACCATTTCTAGTTCAGAGATTGTGGGGGTGCTCCGGCTCGTGCTCGGTAAACGACAAAGCCGTACCTCTGCCAAAAAGCAACCGTTCATCGCCTAACTTGTCTGAATCATTCATCCCCAGCGAAAAATCTGTGATCCTGGCTACTTCTTTGTTGCACAATCTTTTTTATTTTTCCTTTTTTTCACATTCTGGTGTAGCGGATAGTGATTTAGCAAGACTCTCCACTCGACTGCACTTATGTTTCGGCTTAGCTGGGTTTGATCTTATGGCATTTGAGATTTAACGAGATGGGATTCGCGCATTTGGCTAGTTCTTGGGACAGTTTAATTTCTAGTATCAATGCATTAATCTTGACGGAGACAAAAGGCAAGGCAAATTTTAGACATTCTTGTGCGGGTGCATTATGTAGAGTCAACCCAAGAAGGCAAGAACAATGTGGACTGGGGTATTGATGTAGATGTGTTGTCTCTTAGAAGACTCGACAAATTGCAAACCGTCAAGACTTCCAGACATTTCTCTTCGCTTTCGGGAAGCTGACACCAAATTAAACAATGGGTTTGCTGTTCAAGATCTCAGATTCCCTCCTGATTCTCAGGTTAAAAAAGAGGTTTTGTCTCTGCTTTTTCAATGCGTTTCTCGTTTCGTAGTTTTTTGATGGAACCAAGGCAAGACGAAAGACAACGGAAGCTCTTCTCCGTCCATAGCACACGAGAGGGGAAACATGCAAAAGCAGAATTGACAAGCTTGGCCACAGACAATACTGATGATTACATCAAAATCACCAGCACATCAGATAGATTAATTAAAGACACGAAAGAACCACCCCAAGTCATTTGCTAAGCTAAGGCTAGAGCCTCGCGATCCTCCTCCAGTTCAACCGCAGAGCAGAAAACTGCTGCTTCTTGAACATGCAGAGAAAGAACTTTCAGGGACACCCAACAGGTTAAACGAAGAGACAGACCATTCCCCTCGAATTACTGGTACAGGACCAGACGCCGACCGCAGAGAGTGCAGAGATATTTGCGCTTGACGTGAAAGCAAACGGGCAAGAGGCAGAGTCTCCAGTGGCTCTCGACGTCGACGGCCTCCACTTTGCCTCCGCAGTGTGGGCACGATCCGGAAGCTTGCTGCCTTCCCAGTTCCTTCTCCTCTTCGTCGCATATGAACACCACGCGCATTTCTTCTTCCTCTTCTTCTTCTTCTTCTTCTTCAGATGGGTCTGGTCTGATCCGGTCTGAGCTTTTTATATACAATGCAGAAAGGCTAGATTTTTTTTTTTTTTTTTGGAAACAGAAAGGCTAGATGAAGCCAAGTTGGAAAAGCGAAGGGGTGAATTCAACAAAGGGGAACGAACGCCTTGACAAGACTCGGGCAGAGCGGCTTACATAGGGGTAGGTCGGAATTGAGATTAGAGGGTGTGAAAGCGATAGTATATTCTGCGGATCAAGTTAAGCTTTGGACGATTATGGGGAATTCTTAATTTAATGAATGAATCTTAACTTTCATAACCTCTTAACCAGGGAATTCCTTAGAATTTTTAGTGTTCGGTTAAGAGAAAATCTCACCAAATAAATGGAGTTTTTGCTCCTACGAGAACTTGCACGGCTTGTCCCATTCAATAAAGTAGGCACTACATATGCGTTTTTTATTTTAACGTGCCGATACCCACATGCCCCGCATTTCCAAGTCCCCTATATCTCTGTCTTTTCTAATATGTTATGAAAGTTCTACGTCTCGATAATCTCGAGACTCGAACAAGGATCGAGATGAAGCCTCATCTGCTCAAGTCCAATAATGGCTTATACAAGGGTAGGTTGGATTGGGAGATTAGAGGGGGGGCGAAAGTAATAGGATATTCCGCGGATCAAGCTAAGCTTCTGACGATCTTGGGGTAGTTATTAATTTAATTTAAAGAATGAATCTTAACTTTCACCTTGCTTGTTTTATCAGCCTTCATTTTCCCTCGTACTGATTCACACGCCGTTGTCCCTTCGTAAAAGGGTTGGAAAATTATTAAGATGACATGACGAGCCAAATAGTCAAAAGTGAAGATGATTTTGGCGAATTTCCCTAGTAATTATGAATTAAATCTGGGCAAACCCCCCTCCCAAAAAAAGGACTAATTTTTGTAAATTTATTTCATGGAAGACAATGGTAATTTTTCTCCCAGAAAACGACGGTTTAAATTCGATTGAGTATTTTCAGACGCATCGTGGCCCTTGTCTATAAGTTGGCGAACTATTATTTGCGATTCGATGGTTGGTTAGGTCGCACTCAATTGTCCTAAGAGGGAAGGACCACCATGACTGCATTAATTGAGGTATAAATGGAGAAAACATAAGTTGGATACATCGCATTTCATCCAATTCCATCAATATTGTGACTCCGCATCCTTTCTTGCACGAGCATTCAAAATAAATCTCGTAACCAATACTATTATTTGCGATTCGGTGGTCGGTTAAGTAGCCCTGATTAGCAAAGGACCAGAGAACTCAAATGTCCTAGGCTAAAGGACCACCATGACTACATTAATTGAAGTGCAAATGGAGAGAACAAACATAAGTTGGATATATCACATTTCATGCAATTTCATTGGTCATTCGTAATCTTTCTATCGTGAATCTGCATCCTCTCTTGCACTAGCATTCCCTATAAGTCTTTTTGAGGATCGAATACTCAAACGTTCGCAGAATTCGGACATAAATCTCGTAACCAGTCTGGCCATTCGTAATCTCGTGTGAAAAAAAGTCCTATTACATGAGCTAGGTAGAGAGATTTTTGAGATACGGGACCGTAAAAGCAGCTATGTTTTTAGAGTCGGACAGAATATGATATTCAAGAGGGAAAATGACATAAAAAGGTTCATGAACTTTGACTTAATGTGCAATATGGTCCATGAATGTTTAATTTGCTCAATGCGGTCCCTGAACTTTTAGTACATATTTTAAACTAGTCCCTAAGCTATATAAAAATGTTCAATGTAATCCTTAAACTTTTGATACATATTCAAACTAGTCAATAAAATTTTAAAAAATGTTCGATATTGTCGTTTCATTAACTTTAGTTCAGGGACAATATTGAATATTTTCAAATAGTCTAGACAGTTTAGGAACTGTTCTCAACGTATATCAAAAGTTTAGGGATTACATTGAACGCATTAGAAGTTTAGGAATCGCCTCAAACATCGAACAAATTAGAAATTCAGGAATTACACAATCAAAGTTAATCGACTATATATGCCATTATCTCTGGTCGTGGATAAAGCAAATGATGAATGGGAAATGACGGTGAAACACGAAGGGGGGAGTGAGTGAAATTTGGAAAGCAAACGCCAGGCAGGAAGGGAGAGGTTCAGTTATGTCTCAACCCAGCGCCCCACGGTCGTATCCGCGCTGTCACTTCCTCGTCTCCCTCATCTTGTTTCCCCCTAATTGTCAAATCCAGACCAGGAAAAAACCCAGAAGAAAAGAAAAAGATGGCGTCGCACTAGCACTAGCGGCACGATTGAAAGTCGATGGAGCTGACGTGGCAACACGATGTCGAGCCCCAGTTTTTTGCTATTATTAATTTTTTTTTAAAATTCTCGAGCGCACGAATTAACTCTGGAAGTCGGTCGGATCGAGCGCACGGCGGCGCCTGTCGGCGCGCGACACGTAAGCGCCATGACCCCGCAGAAGGCTAACGTTCGGCCCACCGAGAGCGAGACATCTGTTTTCGTTTGGGTCTCCTTCGGCCCGTTGACGATGGGATTTCCCAGCCGCTGTTTGTTTGCCCCGGGGGTCCCGGATACTTCGGCGCACGCCCATGGGTTCCCCGAAGGAGAGCCTCTCTAACGTGCGCGCGGGGACGGACAGTGCGCCCGCCCCCACCCCCACGTCAGCGCCTACGCAGGGTAAAGGTTCCCGCGGCGTTACGAAATGGGCAGGGATTGAAGAGCTGACGATCGGTCGGTTGTCCTGTCGCCTGGTTTCCCCACTCCTAGCTTTCCCCCAGACCCCGATGTTTGAATTTCTTAATGCCACGTGTAGAATGCGCAAAACTCGTTTTTTCTCCAAAATGGGAATCCAAGAGATTTGTTTCTTGCGATTTGCACCTATTATGTTAACGTGCATGGACACAGCTTGAATACCGGATTCCAAAGTACTTACTTATTTACAGGGAAGGAAGGATTTACTTCTACGTCCAGTGAAAATTACCGAAAAAAATCATAAATTCATTATGCGGATGTTAATTCGGTGCGAAACGTTTTAAGTTGATCAATTTAATCCCCAACCTTTTTATAATTTGCCAATTTATCCTTTTTGGCCAGGGATCACTAAGGTCGATATCGGACAGCTCTGACGTGGATATCTTTATGATTTTTAAATAAATTTTTAATAAATTTGTTCTTTATTTCAATAGTGTTCGATGGCGCCACCCACAATGAAAAATGAAATAGAAAATAAAATGAAAAGGAAAAAATAATAAAAAAATTGATTTTTTTTTCTAAAGTTGCGAAATTATTTCGTTAGTACCTAGTGCCTCATCTTACGTGACACAGACAATATCCATGTAGGCGATTTATTGTCAAAATAGGTGGAAAGCATTAAATTGGAGAATTGTCAAAATGTTGAGAGTTAAATTGATCAAATTAAATGATTTAGATCTAAATTGATATCGGTAAAATATGTTTATAACTTTTTTGGTAATTTTTCAAGACTTACTTAAGAAGAAAGTATATAAATACCCAGAGAGAAGGGGGCGGGGAAGGTGCTGCGTTTTTTCAAAGCACGAACACCTAATTTATGATATTGACAAACGATGATTGCTAATGATTACCCAAAATGCACGCATGCATCCACGTGATAAACCCATGTACAAGTTTTCTCATCGACGAGGACACGGACTTCCGCAAGCTCCGCGGTACGACCGCGAGACACCGTCATCCCTATATTAGCCATGTTGACAAGCGATGCTTTCTTGACCTGACTAGCGTTTCCTAAAGCATGTGGTTCGGGAGTGTAGCATGCAAAACATGCCGAAATAGAGGATTCTTTTTGGTTTCTTTTTTGTTTTTGACGCGTTAAGGCTGACTAATGACCAGCTCTTACTTTCGGTCGACCGATCTTGGCAGACACTCGTGATGTCATTTGCTCGCTGCTCGGTAGGGGTGTCAATCGATCGGGTCGGGTCGGGTTTTTATTATACCCGACCCGACCCGAAACAATGAATATGTGTGCTTGACCCGACCCGAAACAAGATCCAAACATGATATAGCCACACAATCGGGCCGGTTCGGATCATGTTTGGGTCGGGTCGGGTTCGTGTTTTGGAAAGAGAGGACACTATTGAGGAACTTTCTAATGCCAAAATCTCTGTACCACAGCAATTGCAACAAAAAATTTCTGTCACTTTGCAGAAAGTTTATTCCAAATAGATCTTCTCGATGGCACTAGACAGATCAAAGTTTATTCCAGAATGATAAAAGAAACAATGCAAAACTTTGTCATTTTGCTACTACGCAACGAAAAGAAAGGACGGAAGTATAAAACGAATTTCCGGCAAAGCCAACCTTGAATAACATCACAGAAGTTCTAATCGATCTATCTAGTACCCTTAGCAGTATTACTTTATGTGAAACAAACCAACAATTAAAGAGAGAACAACTTTTTGAAGCCTGCTATTGAAATCTACAGAAGTCCTTCAGCATTAAAGCCTTCAAACAACTCAAATCCAGTGTCCTACGGTTCTCACGAAGGGCAGAAAGTTAGGCTGAATCTATGATAACCTATTTACGATAGATTGACAGCATCCTCTCGTCAAATTTTGACTTAACATCTTTTAAAATTCTACAAGTAACAAAAAAATCGAAATTGAGTATAAGATATATCCCACTCTCTAATATCTATAATCAGCCAAGATTTGATATCCACAGCGCATTTTCCTGAAACTTCAACATCAACTAACAAGAAACGCCCTACGAACCGATAATTTGATGTTAGAGACAACCCAGAACGTCAATTCAAACGACCTCGCCAACCACATGTACAAAACATAAATACACGAAGCTGACGGGGAACTCCAGCGACAATGCTATATGCTCACTCCATCATGAAGATACCACCAGATCCTCCCAAAAACTGATAGAAGAACGCAACAAAACGAGATGACCACTGCTATGAGATCCAGTTGGGACCATGGATCAAGATCGAACCATCATCATCGCATCGTATCGAGAACAATACCCAAGACCCAATTCAACCATTGAAATGGGCAAACACCGATTGCTTCCAGAGCAGCATCACTCAACGACGAACGGAAAAAAGAAGAAGAAGATCGGGATTCAATCGGCGCCGTGGGCCCAGAATGCGGGGGTACCAAACCAAAACCCGAATGAACCCAAAAAAATGGAAAGACCCCCCCGCAACGATAGCCGAAATTGCTCGCGAAAGGAAAAAGACAATGGGATAGCGAGACCTGGTACGTGTTGTCGAACTTGTCATACATGAAGTGGGTGATGGTGCTGGTCTTGCCCACGGACTGGTCTCTGAGGAAGACGATCGCTAGTTGCAGATCCGGATCTCTGAAAGAAGATGATAGATTGCGTCGCACTATCACGATAAACGAGGTTTGCGGCGGGCTTGGAGCAAGAAGAACAAATAGCTCTTGTTTATTTTGGGTGGGCTTTGTTTCGGACGGGCTCGGTGTAGATCCAAAAGTTTTTTTAGCCTTGTTTGTCTTAGATCCAAACAGTTAAGCGCCAACCCGACCCAATGCGAAAATTCTCTATGTGGGTTGAGTCGGTTCGGGTCGGGTCATGTTTAAGCAGGTATTTTTGACACCCCAGTGCTCGGTAGCCCATCAAAGCACGTCGGCGTCGTTACTGGTTCCTGGCCAACTTCTCCTCGTTTTCTACTCGTTTTCTATTGTTAGTCAATCACACGCCCCAGTGACGATCGAAAGGGAACGTTCCATGAATATTGAGTCGGTATGGGCCGCGCCCACAGACCAGAGGCCCGGTCGTGCAATCGCGCGAACCGATTTGCTAAGGCTGCTGTTGCGTGGGCCGTATCTGGGCCCAAGTGGCATGGGCCTTCCAACAAGCCCGCTAATCAATGGGCCGGGCCTCTTCGGGGGCCCAACTCCGCGTCGGTAAAATGAAGAGAATATTCCTTCCCATCGCCAAGCTGTCCAAGCTTCGTTCGGATCCTCTAATGACCTCGGATCCGACTTGAATTGCGAAGCGGAGCGCAATTTCGCCTTTTACCGGGCTGCCAGCTTGTCCACCGCCCCGTCCTCCCCCACGCCCGAAGTTGCCTTTTTGTTTGCGTTCGTGTCCTCCGCGTCTCTGCTCTGGCCAATTCAATTGTCGTCGCTTCGCTTTCATCAATCTCCTCGCTTGTTTCTCGTCCTCACTCGCCGGAGTTGCCGCCCTTCGTCATCGTTCCCGCCCGCCCCCGCCGCCGCCGCCGCCGCCGCCGTCGGGCGAACGGAGACACCCCGCCTTCCAGCTTCGTCTGCTGCTGTCTTCCCTCCCCCTCCCCGGATCACATCACATCACATCCTGGAGCCTTTCCGCTCTTCAATTCCCAAATCTCACTCCTCCTCGAGGTTAAAGTACGTGCGCCGCGGATCGAATTGGAGCTCGGTTAGCATGCGGAATCCGGTGGCCTGATTGTCCCGAATCATGTGGCTTGCCTTCTGGAGGTCGAGGAATCGACTCTCCCTTGACGAGCTCAGGTGTGCAATGCAATATGCGGGAATTTCCACCTCATACGTATGTATGTATGTAGATAGGTGTATGTATGTATATGTTTCGTTTGTCGCATGTCTTGCTTGAGCGGTTGCAAGGCTAATGTAAATTTGCCGGTGTACGAGTTGCGTGGCCGGTATTATAGTGTAGGTAGGACCTAAGTAAATTGCTGGCGATCGTCATTCTTTGTTGTTCCACGAGACGGTTTTCTTACTTAACGCGTGAATGTGATGGTGGCAGCAAAGGCTGATTACTTGTGATTTCGTCCATTCTGCGGTTCTCTTGTTTATATTCTTTACTTCCCGAGTTTGCAGTTCAACATGATGAACAAAATAGTAGGAAGGTAAAACCTTCTTTTGGTAGGGATGTGGACATCTTGTCATTGGTCGGGCAGGCCTCTTTTGATGAGCTTGGATGTCTCGATGACATGATACTGTAGAAAGAGTGTGCATCATGTACTCTTAGTCTTTCATATCTTATATAAGATGCCGTAGTGGACTGTGAAGTGCTTCCGAGAGAGTCTCGCGTAATGGTGATTTGATGTCTTAAAAAGTTCATATAAATCATACCTTAATTGAAGGAGCACCAGGAGGAGCATCAGCGTCCCTAACGTACACTGATTCAACTGTAGCGTACCGGACGTCTAGGGGTCAATTTGCCATTATAGTAACATGCTCATTATAGCCACTCATTGTGTGTCAAGGGGATTTGGAGAACTAGAGGAAGAAAATCATTGTTTGCTGCTATATGGGGTTTGTTGTGACCATCCGCTAATTCCATGATAATGAGCTTGAGGTTCAGCAAGCGCAACAGCTAAGTTGTTTTGATGGCTATAGATTCCGAATGAAACTTGACGAAGAAGTAAGGTGCCAACATCAAAGTGCAGTATAAATCAACATTGCCATGGCGCACCTGCACAACCAGGCACTATATCTGAACGAAAGAGAAGCCATTCTGTCATACTTTGCAAAGTCCATGTTACGCTTCTCTCAAATGGCTCTTTAGAGGACCTTGAGGCATGGTCATGTGATGCACAGAGAAAATTGCATTTGTATGTCTAGTGTGTAGATAGATTGGAGATGTTCAAGGTATACTTGAAACTTAAAATATAATTTACTGAGTTTAGATGAATTCATTCCCAAATTCTACTCAGATTGTTAAGATGCTCAAGCTTGAGATGGTAAGCCGTAGAAGTTCAAAAAGTTGTATTTTTCAAAATTTCTGACGGACGACTCTATATGTGCTGTTGGTATTTGGTGGGCTTCTTTTCAAAGTCTGTTTGTGTGGAAAATAAGGTAGAAAAACAAACAGATCTTTGAATGAACGGAAATCCACAACGAGGGTAACTGGGGTAGCCATAGTCTTTTTCGACACAAACCTCAGTAGAAATAGGAACAATTAAGCTACAGGACTTTTCAGCACTAGAGGTCTTGGAGCATTAATGCGTACATACACGTAACATGTACTTGTATGAAGAGAATTGAGTTTGCATTTATCGTGGCAGTGCTGTTTCTGAAGGCCAACCTTTTCCTATCTGTTGCAGATATTTAACTGATCAACTATTTAAGATCCAAGTTGTCAACGAGGTGAACAAGGTAATGGCGATAAATTATTAATTTGACCTTGCTAAACAATGCATTCTTCTCATGCACTTTTTGCTTGTATGTGTTCGTGTAGGATTTTGTCATTGAGGCCCTGCGATCAATTGCGGAATTGCTAACATATGGTGATCAGCATGACTCCGCCTTTTTCGAGTGAGACTTTGAAGGTTTAACTTTTATTATTAGAAAACTTCAAATGGGGAACTGTCAGCTGATTTTGTGCCATTCCGGTTGCTGCAGGTTTTTTATGGAGAAGCAAGTCATGGGCGAGTTTGTACGAATTTTGAAAATTAGTAGACCTATCAGTGTTTCACTTCAGTTGCTTCAGACGTTGAGTATAATGATCCAAAACCTTAAAAGTGAACATGCCATATGTAAATTTCTTTGCTGGAGCTTATTGGATATCACTTTGAAATTAAGTTTGTTCAACAAGATGTTTAAAAGTCTGTCATGGGTATGTTGCAGATTATATGTTCAGTAATGAGCATATCAACTACCTAATAACCTATTCATTCAACTTTGACAATGAGGAGCTACTATCGTACTATATATCTTTCTTAAGGTTTGTAGTCTACTTCCTTACTACTAAGGTAGTTGGTAACTTTTCTTTATGTTTCTCATCCCTTTTGTAACTGCAATTTTAACTGCTATTTTCTTTTGTTCTCAATGTTCCTATATATTGCGCGGCATGTAAAGAGCAATAAGTGGGAAGCTAAACAAAAACACAACTTCTCTGCTGGTGAAGACTCAAGATGTGAGTTTGTTCTTTTCCATCTTCTATTTTCTTCATCCTGCCCGTATATACTTCGTTGCTAACGATTTTTTATTGTCTTTGTTAGTGAAGAATAGGGGCATCACTGTATTGCAATTTCCATATTTGAAATTAGGAAAATGATTTTTCATCAATTTTTCTCAAAATAACAATGTGACAATCTGTTGCACCACCTCCTTTCCGTTCCCTCCCCCCCCCCAAAAAAAAAAGAAGAAAGAAAAGAAAATCGATAAAAGGAAAGAGTTTTTACGTCTGATATTTGGGATCATCCCCTGATTCTGGTTCCTGCTTTCTTTCAACAGCCATTACTCCTAGCCTCTCTTCTGTTCATTTTCCGTCCCCCATTTGCATATGCTAATGTAATTAATGGTTGACCGGTTATGCTAAATTAGCTTTTCTTTTAACCTTAAACTGAAATTACAGATTCTCCATGCCAAGTCCAAGAATTTTTATTTGCTTTTTTGCCCTCTCTTTCTCTTAAAATTTCTTTTATTCTGTGGAACATCTAGGATGACGTAGTTTCTTTCCCACTATATACTGAGGCAATACGGTTTGCCTTTCATGAAGAAAATATGGTCCGTACGGCCATACGTGCTCTTTCACTTAATGTTTACCATGGTGAGCTCCCAGTTATCTCCTTATATTCTCACTATCATGCTCCTGATGTTCCTTTGTGTTGTCAATTTGTTTAGCTCCATGTGTTTACCTTGAGATTTTTTTTTTTGCCTTTAGTTGGTGATGAAACTGTGAATAGATTTGTCGCCAGCTCTCCACAGTCTAAATATTTTTCAAACTTGGTCAAATACTTCCGCAAGCTGTGCTTGGAGTTGAGTGAATTGGTTTCAGATGCTCTGAAGTAAGACTCTGGGTGCTTCACAATTCTTCTGTATATCAAGGGGAACACCCTGAAATGCTAAAACTAATTTTATGGTTATGTATGCAGAAAATCCGCACTAGAACCATCATCTACTATTTTTGCTGCTGTAGATGAGCTTGAGGATACTCTGTACTATTTTAGTGATATCACCTCTGCTGGAATTCCTGATGTTGGGAGGTTATTGACTGACAAATTTTTGAAGCATTTGGTGTTTCCGTTGCTCCTTCCTTCTCTGAAGACAGAACCGGCTTATGTAAATGACTTAAACTCTTGACTTCAGTGGCTTTGTTTTTTCTGCTTTCTTCTGGTCCTCGTGGTTCTTGTGTCCTCAAGGCTTAACTCATGTACAAAATTCTTGATCCAATACTGTTATATTCTTCCGAATTAAACTTACATTGAACTTTGGACCAAAGGTATCAAATAAATTAGACTTGGATCGCAACTGAGTCTATTGGGTCTGTTTAAATCGTCTTTCTTATGTCCTTTGGCATCTGATGAATGGCCATACAAGAAAAAAAAGGAATATTGGATTTTTTACAATCATCTAATTGCCTTGAAGAAGAGTACCCATCATAAATCGAGTAATCATTGCAAGGAATTGACATATCGTGGTGAAATGGCTTCCACTTTGCAATATTGACGTATCTTCATAACTACTTTTATAACATCTCCCAGTAGCTTCTACAAAGTTGCTCACCCAGGTTGAAAGTGTCATAGCTTTAAATGAGTTTCGCCAACAGTACATTATAATGTAACTATAGCACAATACTGCCGTAGTGCAGCTACAACTATACCAAATGAACCCTTAGTGAGGAGATGATGTTTATTTACGTATTGGGTTCTGTTATCAATTTTATGAGTTGATTATATTATTTTTTCTAATTCAAGCAGTGAGGTGTTCAATTCATGATTTGCAATGTGATTAGAGAACCGCAGTGGAAAAGTTGGGTTTTTTCTTATAACATTTGTCCATTGTGATTAATTTATGTAGCATTAATCTTTTCTCTATATCTTGGTACTAAATAAGTGCAGGAAGTAAAGATTGGTTCTGTCACTTCTTTGTACTTGATTTGCTGCATCCTTCATATTGTTAAGATCAAAGATTTGGCCAATAGTATAGCTGCTGGGCTTTTTTTTCCTCCGGAGGTGTTCGTTGCAAATTCTGGGAATAAAGCCAATGGTTTCTTATCTGTTCATGAACTTACCAACGAAAGCAAACAACCAGACAACGGAAGTCTTGGCAGTGAAAATGATAGAAAGTTGAAGGCCCATCTGGTTGACCGTTCTAGTGGTACACAAGTTCATGAGGAGGCTGCCATCAAGGCAAATGTTAGTATCGATTCCTCTGTTGCATTGAGGTAACATGACGTGTGATTGAGCTTTCCATAGATCCTTAACATGTTTAGTATTTGTTATTTTGGATCCCCAGTTGATCTTACGGATCTTTAGGATTGCCATATGCTTTTAACGTCCCTTAATTTAAGATCAAGAATAGAGTCAATTTTATATCTCCTTTTTGTTTCATGTTAGAGTGGATGAGATTGAAAAAAGAAATTAGAGAGAAGCTCTATTCTCTTATCTCTTATTGAACATGCTTAGAATTGATAGAGGAAAATTATGTCTCTATGCTTTTGGAATGCTTTACCAGTGACATGTACTGGATTTTTTTAAATTGTTGTCATTGTTATTTGTTCAAATAGTTCTTAGAAGCAGCAAATTTCATGGCGTCTTCTCTGAAAGAGGCCTCAGATTTTGTTAATTAGGGACTAATCAAGAACTTGTGAGTTTTCTTAACTGCAAGTTGTGGGTTTGCTTTTATGGTTGATTGAGGGTCAGGAATTGCTGTTCCATGGACATTGGAAGAGTAGAAAAAAATCAGATTTGATAAATAAGTATTAGAGTGAGTTTTTTGGTTTATGTGCTGGGTTGCACCATTCGGATGACTTTCCTTCATTTGTTTTTTCTAGAGAAAGTAAGCATTCTTTTGTCCTTTTATTACCTGAGGTAGAGAGAAATCAGCTGATTAATTGCTGAGGTTTCTCTGACGTGAAATATCCAAGCTGGAGAGATGCAAGCTTTCTTGTACTTGTTGTCTATGACTTACTTCGAGAGCCAAGATAGAATCTTTGGATGTTTATGAAGATATGGGGGATTATGCTGAAAGTATTTTTGTGAAGTTCTTTTAATGATGCACTTTTCAATATTTCGTGGACTTGTATAAGGATGCCTCATTTAAGGACTCCTCGTTCTGGGCTTCTCTTTATTTATGTCATTGCTCCATATATCATTAATTCATTCTTATATGACCTCTAGTCAGTACTCTACTCCGAGAAAAGTTATGTAATCTCTGGAAAGATGGAGCAAATCAATCATTTCAATTTCTTTGGCAATTGTTATAGCTTAAGGTTATGTGGAAAGAATATGAACAACCGTTGAATATGGCAAAGATACTGTTAACTTGTGGTCTTTTGAGTCTTATGGTTTCGATTTTGTTACAAAGACCCAAGTAATGGAATAAATGTGCCACTTAGTGTTTTATCATGCCTTCATGCTTAGTGAGGTCCCTCTTAGAGTTTTGTAATTGGTTCTATGCTGTTCTATGTGAGGAAATTCTAAATTAGCAGAAGTTTGTTGCCAATATTTTCTCCATTTTTCTTTCTCTGACATTTAGAACTTTGCAGGGAGACATTACTTTCGTACATCAGAAATGGGAACAATGTTCAAGTTTTGGGTTCGTTGAGTGTGTTGGCTAAGTTGTTACAGACAAAAGGTTGTGCTGTTGGATCTTTCCAGCTCGGTTACAATTCGTTATTGGGTATATACTGCCATTTATTTTCAACTTTGCTTTTACAGAACTGGATGAGTCAATGCTGGATGCTCTTGGAATTCTTCCTCAGCGCAAAAAGCAGAAGAAACTCTTGCTAGTAAGCATTAATGATTCTGCATTGCTTTAGCACTCTGTAAATAAATTTAGTAGAGTACCTTGCTTGTAATATTCATCTTTTTGCTTTATCAATTACGTGGTACTTAAATGATATTAATTCCTAGGGTGTTATGCACAAAATCTGGACCTCAAAAAACTGATGTTTGAAAACTCATTCAGTGATACATTGAAGGAGTTGGCCGTCTGATCAAGACTTGTTGACGATACATTATAAACCCATTTGCAATATCTTGAGATTTGCTAAACTTGTTGGTTGAAGAGAAGCTTTCTATTGAAGAGATTCTTGAGCTGTGACCATTTTCTGAATTTGTTTTCGTGTACATCTTTGGTCAGTTTTTCTTTTCATCATCACTTTTTCCTTCAACGAGATTTTGTGCTGCTGTTTTTAGCTCATTTGAAAAACTAATTGTTGTTTTTGTATTACTATTTTAAGTAGATGATATTGTTTAGTCTATTCAACTAAGTTTGTTTCTCATACTCTCCCTTGTGCTTGAAGCCTGTTTTATTATTGTTCTCTTCTATTCAATATCTTGTAGGAATCTTTGGTTGGCGAGGGTTCTGGCGAAGAGCAACTGTTTTCTTCTGGAAGCATTTCAATGAAGGATGGTCTAAGTGGTGAACTAGATGGTTATCTGCAAAGAATCAAGGTATAAATTGATGTCCCCCCTCCCTTTCTGCTTCAATTCTTGTGCCTTTTCCTTTAGCTTTTTGTGTCATTCTTTTTAGGTTTGTAAGCTTGATGTATGAGCAAGGCTTATACGCATGTTTATGTTATACTTATTTCTTTAATCCCAGGTTGGAAGAAATTTATTTGACTAGGGTGCAGTGACGTGAGGGTATCTGCTTATGCAACCAATTTGGCATTTAGTGGGAAAAAGCTCTCAATTCTTCTTTCTGTGTCGTATGGACATTAAATACGTACCTTTACATTGTTGGAGAAAAACTTCATCTAGTCTTTTTTGTGAAGTCTAAACCTACTTCTATTGTTATCGTTTGGAGTGTAATATATAGTCTCATCTCTACTTAAATCAATTTGGGATTTGTGAATTTTAGGATGTTTTTTGTGTTTGTATCTATCATATATCCAGCCTTGTTATGATGTGCCTTATCTCTATTGTAGCCCCATTCCCCAGTCCTTTGAGAAAAGACGAAGAAGCTTAATTAAATGAACGTGATGTATCTAATCTCTCAAATTGGTGTTTTTAATATCGATCTTATTATGATTGGTCTGTCTTATACTTCTGGCTCATTTCATAAGGGGCAGTCCTTAGAAAATGATATTCAAGATTTGTAGCAACTATTCCCATATCAGAATAAAATTTCCTTTTCTGAAGGTTGAGGATTTTGGCTTTCCTTAGACTTCATGTTTCTCGTGTTGCTTTAATTTGTTTGGTTTTGGTGATAATCTAAGCACAATATTTTGTTCTTTGAGTTCTTTTAGGTTAGGAAGACTTCTATTCTGTAGTGGGTCATAGTTGTACTGTCGGTATTGTTCTTTGGTACCTCTCTGAATACATGACACTAATCAAAAAGCGATAACTTCCTTACATTTTTCTTTTGCATTTGTCCATCTAACAGGACCAGTATTGTGTGTCAACTTCGAGAACAGAAGAGGGAGCAAACCCTAGGAGCCACAGATTTCAGGTAAGTTGGTTATTGAACAACATATTGCTTTTAGAGGCTACTCAGAATTGTATTTTGTGATAAGTCTATGTAATCTTTTCCTGGTGATTTCCAACTCGCGCTTTGGTTAGTTTTCTGTCTTCAGATACTCATCTGGTCCTTATTTCAATTCGGTTTAGCATGTTGGTTTTTGAGTTGAATGTAACTATTAACAACCCTATTACTTAGGAAACGATTTGTCTTTTGTGACACATATTTATTGGCTAAGATCATCTTAGAAGGTTTGGCCTTTTATTTGTGAACCGTAAGAGTGATACAATCTTTTGTTCTCAATTGTGTACGCTTCTTCTGAAACTTCACGTGATGATGATTGGATGATGTGCTTATTTTCCACACTACAAAACAATTGTTTGACTATCATTTCAAAGATTTTGGAGCATTCCTTCACTTTGAAATTGACGAATCGCCTTTTGTCGGTGACCTTTCCTGAAGGTGCTTGATGCGTTGGTTACTCTTTTCTGTCGCTCAAATATACCAGGAGAGACGTTGTGGGATGGGGGCTGGCTTTTGCGTCAATTGCTTCCTCATGGCGAGGCAGAGTTAAGCAGTCATCATCTTGTATTGCTCAAAGTAAGTGTCATGTCTGCATTTAGGGGGTGATATAATTTTAAACAGTAACCTCTGAGGAGCTGCATTTAATCAGATTTGATGAACTTTTATCGTTGTTTGTTCTTGAAAACGAAGTAGTAAGTGGTGTCAAAGTGACCAAAGCAGTCTTATCCACTGGGATGCTCATTTATTTTGTGGAGAGTCTCCAAGCAAATCCCTAAAGTTTCGACGAATGCTGCTTTGGTGAATTGTGAGTTTGCTGCAGTGATAGCATGTGCGACTGTAGTGAGAATGAATAAGCAAACTGCAGTGATAATTAAATTGCAAAGCATTGGCCCCTGGGAATTGTGATATCCTTTGTGTATTTTGTCTTAACACCTGCTTTTGTTTTCCTTCTTTATTGGTTGATGCTCTGGAGGTGTATTATTTTTAGTTGCTATTTTTTCCTTCAAACCATGAATGAGAAATTTTGAAAGTTGTTATTGCTGACATGTTCAGGTTATTGTGTAGTGAAGATGAAAAGAAACGAAGTTTCATGTGTCATGGAATTCTCATTTATTAGGTGTTATTTTTCTATTTTAATGACAAGCCAACAAATGTTGAGGAGTAACTTGGCAGCCTTTTTAAGCAGGAATCATACAGGAGCTGTACTCGTGCTCTTTTATAGGAGACCAGAGGATTATGGCCTGATTTGGTCCTAACAATCCTTATTAATGAGTGGAAGAAGTGCAAAAGAGGTATTTGACGTAGTTTCCAAACCTTGTCTGGTCTTACATGTGGTTTTTTTATGCGTCTAAAGAATTGTATTCCATTTCTAGCAATTGAGGCTTCATCCCCCAGAAAGGAGCCCAAGAGCATACTCTTGTTACAGTGGAAGTTCCATGAAGGTAAAAGTCACTAGTTATTCTCCCAGAAGTCAAGATAATACTCACCACTATGTTTTTTAACATCTCACTGGTGTACTCTTCACAGTGATTTACGTACCATATAACTTTTCCACTTTGCAGATAATAAGTCTTTCTCTTTCTTTTAACAGAGGTTGCTTCAAGTGAATCATCCATCCCTGCTGGTGAAAGGATGTGTGAGGTGGTAAAGGTTTGTTTCTGTCTACAGTAACGTTTGATATGTTGCTTCTTTGTTTTGTTCATTTCAGTAGTGGTTTGTGGGAAATGATCTTCTCAAGATTCCTCCTCCTCTAAACCCTTGCTTTGCAATTCACATGGTTGCATTTGGTTTTCTGAGAGAATATCTTTATATCTTTTGCCAGCTGAGTGGTTCTCTATATACCTAATAGTTTCCGCCTTTTGTTTTAGGTGTTTGTACTACTTCATCAACTTCAGCTATTTTCCCATGGTAAACCTTTGCCAGAGCAGCCTTCTATTAATCCACAAGGTGATCCCCCTGAAAATTCACGTGCCAAAACATCTGGACTCGATGTTTCTGTTCCAAAGCCTGGTACTGAATTAAAAGTTGGTAAGTCCAACATAAGTTCAAAAGTTTACTCATTTATGGATTTATCTAGAATTTAATGTTACTGTTAAATTGAAGTTGAGTTACAACGATAAAGAATGCATATTGTTGACAAATAGTGTACTATCCACTGGAAGACTAGTGCTAATGAGAATTCTTTACTCTCCTCATTGTAGATTGGGAATTGGATTCTGATAGAATAAGTATGTTGTTTCTAATCTTTTTTCTGGTTATTATAAACTGGTTTTGAAGAGGGTTTTTCAAAAGTTACTGTTTCCAGAAATCAGATAGATTCATGGATGGTACTTGTTTTATTTTATGTTTTGCTGAATACGAGTAGAACTTTCCTCTATGGCTAATTAAATGCATTGGGTTATTCACCACTCTGAGTACCTAAACAAACTTGAAGACCGAAGGTTCTGAAAATTGGGCTCGACTAAAAAGAATATGTAAACGCCCTTTTCCTGGAGTTAATTCTAAAGGTTTGGGTCAAGTTCATGAGAAGATATAACTTTTTTTCCTTTGTCAACTTTTCAGATTTCATACAAGTCAGATTTGCGTAACTTAAGATGTTGTAGGATTATCATGTGGTTTACTTAATGTTGCTGCTTATGGTCCTCTGCAGTTGATGCTCTGCCATGTAGAATTGCCTTCGAGAGGGGTAAAGAACGTCACTTTCACTTTCTTGCTGTCTCAGCGGGAATTTCAGGATGGCTTATTCTCGCTGAAGAATTACCATTGAAGCAGAACCATGGAATTATCCGAGTCGCTGCACCTTTGGCCGGTTCAAATGTACGGAAAGCTGGTGCAGTTGTGTCGTTTCTGTTTTGTCACTTATTTCGTCAAATCGATTGTGTTGTTGATCATGAGGAATCTAATCTTCTCAAAGCTGGCTTCTAAATTTTGCATAAATGTGTTTGCTTCCTTGTGTTTTCAGCCAAGAATCGATGATAAGCACCCAAAGTGGTTACACTTGCGAATCCGCCCATCCTCAATACCTTTTTTGGATCCCACAAAAACTTCGGATGGAAAAGTGAAGTCAAAAGCTTTGGTGGATGGGAGGTGGACCCTGGCATTCAGGGATGAGGAGTCCTGCAAGACTGCTTTGTCTATGATTGTCGAAGAGACAGATCTGCAGAGTAATGAGGTAGAGAAGGGACTAAAACCTTTACTCGACCTTGAAAATGCCTTAGGTTTATCTGACATTTTTCAGCACAAGACTTCATCTTTAACGGAAAACTTTGCACCCAACAATTAATTTCTTGGTTTTAAGCTGAAAAAGTAGTTTACATTTTGTGGGGGTGAGATTTATTAGGATTATTCACCCTTCATAGGAGCCCTGTTTGTAGATACACCAAAATGTAGATTAGCTTCCTCTGTGTCATTCTTTGTATATGAGTGTTGTGCCCGATTTTTTATTTATTGGTCTTGTCCCTTTTCTTTAGCAGCTACCATCAAGTGTATGTATATTTCACGGGTCAAAAGCTGTAAAATCATTGTACATCTCAGTCAAACTCATTAGTGATTTTTGCAGAGCAATTTTTTTTCCCAAGATCAAGAGTTCCTGTGTTCAGATCATTTTTGTCCCTGCATCTATGGTCTGTAGTTCCAAAATTTGCAGTAATTTTTACAGTTGTTTCTGGATTTAAGGAACTGGATAAAGTGCTTCCATTTGTTGGAATCTTGAGAGAGATTAAGTAAAACACAATCTGAATTTTGAGAGGGTGAACAGCAGGCTGGGAGGTCATTTGCTTGAGATATATTAGACGTTTGTGCGGGTGATACTCGGGACAGTGATGGCATAGGTCGTTGTCTTCTGAGTTTTGCCTTTCTGCAGTTTTCTTACGTAACTGTAACTGCTACAGACAGATAGTTCAGTAAATATTCTCATTGGTCATGTTTGTACTCGGCGTTTCCCTCGGAGTTCTCTCTAAGCGGGGGAACATAACTCTTCTCCTGAATCGAATAACCAAATAATGCAGGTTTAATTTTCATGTCATGCAAATGCCCGCGACACAATTGCAGGGAGAACTTGCCAGTGGAATTCGCAAAGGCCATAAAAAAGCAGAGGGAAAATGTTAATGAGTGTCCTTGGGCCCTTATCGAAATTTATTAAGGGTGCGTTTGTTTCACGGAAAACGTATCCTGAAAAATGTTTTTCGGGAAATCATTTTTCAGGAAAATGAGTTCATTTTTCAGTGTTTGGATAATACCTAAAACCTAAAAAATACTTGGTGAGAAAAGTTTGATGGTGAAAATTTTCAAATTTTTTTGTATTTTTTAAATTATTTCAAATTATTCATTATTTTTAAATTATTTTTATTAAGAAAAGCAAAATACATGAATGTATTCCTTCTTAGAAAGAAAGAAAGAAAAAGAAAAGAAAAGAAAAGAAAAGAAAAAATATAGATAAATTAAAAATAAGCAATTTGAAAAAGTGTTTTCTCCTTTTAGATAAGAAAATTTACTTTTTTAAAATTAAAAATGATATTTGTTTTGACCGGAAAGCATTTTCTGTTAACCAAATTATTTTCGGAGAATTAAACGGATGAAAGTCTAGAAAACACTTTTTGAAAAAACACTTTCACCAAAACAAACATACCCTAAATGTGCTTTGGAAATTTAAAGTTTTTCGATTTAAAGTAAGTTCATTAAAGTGTACAGTTCTTCCATTTTCAAAGTGTCTAAGAAAGTGTTATTTCCATTTTTAGTTAACTCAACTAGTGCCCAAGGGGCGCTTGTTGACGAGATCCAAAAGCAAGCACCAGGAAAATGGAGGGCCTGAACTAGTGGCTAAAAGTGGGAAATGAGATTGGTTAGGGATATGTCAGCTGAAGGAAAGTGATTGAAGACATCCATGGCTCACTAAACGAAAAACATATAATAATTGTACGATTATTCTGCATATATGGTCCAGCTAATGGATCATCAATCAATTTGGCCGAGGAAAGTATTATGTTAGGTATTGGATTTTAATGGGATTATGCCCGTCATTCCCCTATTATAGACAACTTTCTCAATGAACTAGGACTAGGACACTTGACAACTTTTCTAAAGCAGTGCGAGTTTGAGTATCATATCGCAAATTGGAGAGAGAGAGAGGGAATTATTATGTGTTCTATGATAGGAAGACAGGTCCCACGACCGCCGTTTGATGCAATGATATCTTGGTTTATTATGAAGCCTTTAGAGTCAAAGTAATGATGCAGATTCTAAAGAAGGGATTTTTGAACTAGAAAGTGTCATTGGCTCGTAGTGGAGAAGAAGATGCGTTCCTGTGTCTTTATAGAAGCCAATAGAAAAGGTTATGATGACTCCTTTCTGTGGTTTTAAATGCCTCAACATACAAGTGACCACTTATTGCAGTCAAAACAGTGGATGAAGCGATGGACGTCGATCTTGCTCAGGATAACATTATTTATGCAAAGAAAGGGCTCTTTATAAACTTTGGTTGCTTAAGTGAATTCCACATCCTCCCGGTCCTAAGCTCCCCCACTTTGTAATCTTCTATGATCTTTGCTCCACTTTATAGTTTATGATGCACATTCTTAATGCACAATCGTCGACTGTTCATCGTGTTTTTAATGTCGATTGTGGGTACGGTAATCCTCACTTACTATATTTGATTAATATATTTACAGATTCTTTTAGTGGGAGGAGGAGTATATCATGTCAAGGATATATATAATTATGCTAGATGCGGACACACCATTTTTTTCTCGCACTAACAACAGAACTCGGAAGATGATATGCACACGAGGGTTGAAGAAGAGAGAGAATCCATCGCAGAAGAAGTGGAGTAGGAAGGGACGTATGTTGCTCAAGGTTAATATGCTCTCAACAGTGCGGGTTTGATTTGGTTAAAAGGGACCAAAAAAGATCGCCTCACAGCCTGCTTTCAAAAGGGCATGCCAATTATGAGAAATGAAATCGACTACGGATCAATTAGTTCGAATGCAAGGCTGAAAGAGCAATTTAAGTCCGCACGTCGATCATCACCTGAAAGAGTCTTAGATGGTGTCACTTCCTACCCTCGGACGCTCAAAGCAAATCTAACCACTGTCTCTGAGATTCAGATGGATATACATGATTGTTGACTTCCTTTATTGTCCTAATGCCTGACTGCGAAACACATTTGTTGTGTACTCTACATATTTAGTATTCTTAGCTGATTTGTGTTTCCACAGAGAGAGAGAGAGAGAGAGAGAGAGAGAGAGAGAGAGTCTACAGGGAGAAGGCTGACAAAAAATAGTGAACCAAACCAAATAAACACATCCCCTTATGAACATTAGCAAGTTACATAAACAGATTAGTCCCCATAGGAAATTTGGATTTTCTTGGGTAGGCATGTGCTCATGTACCCTTCTTCCAAGTTTCCTTCACCTTTACCCCCTAAACAGAGCCTAAAACTTATACCATCCCTCTCCTTACTTGTGACTATTTGCAAGGCTGTTTGAAAAATGTCCTTTAACCATTTCTCAAACAAACTGTTCAGAAAAAACCCCCCACCAGCTACTATCTCCTCTAAAAGCCCCTCCTCTACACTAAATCTAACATTATTTCCATCCCCGTATACCCCTTCGAAAGATTTCTTTATCATGGACAAGAAAAACTCCGTCATCTCACTATCTCGAGTCAGGCTTCGGTTAAAGGTGAACCGGTTCTCAATCAATTCCAGGAAGGACTGCGGGCATTGGATATCACCTGAACTTTCACGGGTCAAGTCACTTGAATTGGGGCTCAAGTCCTCAGGTTTCCCACCAGGTTCGTAGTCCTCGTCGGCCTTCAAATTTAGATCAATGGCATTGAAGCTGGACTGCCTTGAGAGTACTTCCTGGATGTTTCCTTTCTCAAATGAACCCAAATATGCGCTCTCGTTCCCATCTGCTCTCGGATTTTTCATCTTATCTGACAAGCCCCACTCGGATTTCCTCTTGTGATTAGAATTGGTTGTTGTTTCAATGACCTTTACAGTCATCTGAACTGCTGAATTCTGTCTGATTCGACTATCATAGTCCGTGGAGTCCCCACTAGTCAATATGAACACAACTTGACCTTGGTTTTGTTCTCCCGGCTCGAATCTGTAAATTTTCCAGTCTCGAATCGGTCAGCGAGGTACCTAATAAATTGCTTGTCAGCCAAATCAATGTCTTCCACCAAAACCACAAGTTTGTCATCATTCTTTGAGGTCCTTGCCTCTATTTCATCTGATGAGGCCTCCTTACCACGCTTTGTTCTCATGTTCATCTGGAAAAGGAAATCAGCTGACCCAAACATCGACTCTGCAATCGCATGCGCCAACCTTCTCTTTCCAACAGTGTCATTTCCCAGAATCAGTAGCCAACTATCCTTCTTGGTGCATTTGGCATCGAACAAGGCCTCCACAATTGCAGGAATTGTTTCAGATTGCCACGGCACATTATCCTGCAGCAACCGTCGCATGTTACCTCTCAGCAACATCCTCTCAATATTCTGCCCTGCCAGTTTCCCTGGATCATCGAAAAGCGAATTGCCAAGAGTGAGGGTGATCTTCACCTCCTTTCCTTCAGTGTTCTTGAGAGGATACAAGTTCGGCTCTGGCCCGCCATGCTTATTCTCAGTCCAGGCACCAGAATTGAACTCGATGGTGCAGGACTGTTGCCGTCTGAAACGGGGCACAGTATTGGAACCCTGATTGGGCTTCCATGGTGAGCTAGCAAACGAGATGGAATTTGCATCAGGGAAGATGGTGCTCTGAGTAGGCCACCAAGGGTGTGACAATGTGCTACAGTAGGCCTTCCCCATGGAACTTTGATTTCCATACAAGGTGGAAGCACCATAGCTCCTTGTCTTGTCTCGGTGGAGTCCATGGCATAATCTGTTCCATTTTTTCCTCAGCTCAGCCAAGTCTTCCTGTAAATTACACAACTTTAGAGCTAAGTGCATTGCTAGTACAATGTACTTGATATGAGTATGGTTTTTTGTAGATTACTATAAATGAACAATGCAAGGTATAAGAGCATAACCAATTTTGTACGAATGTACCTTGCGGAGAGCATCGTTGCCTTGTCCTAGGAGCCAGGACGGCAAAAGTTTC